>OY982566.1:24513397-25113397 GCA_963859945.1 Euplagia quadripunctaria | reverse complement strand
AGTGAAAAATCTAACACATATATATCTAGGTCAAAACTTACTTTAAGTTGCTCTGCAGTGGTTGTTGCAGAATTTTAGGATCGTTACATACATAATATATTATTTACGTGATGTAATGAGCGCTTTGCTTTTAGACAAATAGATTTAAAGGTGATTTGGCATAAGAAACATCGGCGCCTGACTAGACGAGCAGCGTAGGTGTATGTCAGAAATAATAAAAAAGGTTAAAATGACGCTCGTAATGGGCAATATCAACGTCTAGAGACGCCGCATTTATCACAACGAGGGACAATACATAGGTATCAAACAGTAGTTTCATTGTGCACAAATAAATTTAAACGCCACCCGGACGAACGCGTAATATGTTTGTCGTTTACCTAAACTCGAGCATTCAAATTTTGTGAAATGGCTCTTAAATACCTGTCAGTTATTTTTAAATTATTTTAAACCAACTTCATAACAGAAAAGGTTTTCCACTAAGTAAACGAGACTGCAAAGCTCACTATTATTATGTAAATTGCAGTGTGATAACATGAATATAGATTACGTTATTGTGTAATGATACGAATATACATAATATATATCATACTATAATTATTGGTCAACTACCATTATCTCGATGGATCCTACGAGTACGTATAGTGAGTCGTATGCAAAATTCTAATTTTACAGGAGAACGTGACAAAGATTATTACTTATAACTTTATAACGTGACAAAGATTATTGCTTATAACTTATAAGTATTATATTAGTAAACCTAAATTATTAAGTTTCGCGTGTCGTCGTCGAAATCATGTAGGAGTTACCTCAGGGAACGAAGTACCGAAATTGGAAACAGCTAACTTTACCTAAAAATGTTGATTGACTCACAATGTCAATCAATCAATCAATCAATCAGTTTATCATAGTCCACTGCTGGACATAGGCCACTGTAACGCCTTACACCGTATTGGGACAGCCCAATGCGCACCACAGCACCCAGTCCTCCGCTTTCCGCATACAGTCCATCCGTGCTACCTTCTTCAGGTCACAATACGTAGGAGCCATTGATCTAAAGCCCTATTATAAACTGTTTGAATGTATTCAGACATTCTTATTATGAGGAAGGAAGTTTTTAGGCTGGTAAAATTAATTTCTATTAAACACCAAGAAAGTTGTAGTGAAAATGGTTTTAATTCTGTTTCCATTAAACAATAAAGATTTAAAAGCTGTTAAAAAATAGCTGCCTCTTTTAGGGTGTCAAACAAAAAAAAGAACACGTATAAAAAAATTGGATAATAATTTAATCCATCAGTCCACTGCTGGACATAGGCATCTCCCAATGTGCGCCATAGTACCCGGTCTTCAGACTTCCGCATGCAGTCCATCCCATCTATGGACCTTCTTCAGGTGGTCAGTCCATCTGGCTGGGGGGTGTCCTAACTTTCGTCTTGAGATTCTTTCCACTTCAGCATGCTTATTTAGCGAGATATGTCGGTAACTTTAATTTCTTTGTCGGATGACTTTATTACGACTGTTATCCTCCAAAAAAATTAATTACTTTAACTAATACTTTACTTAAACTTCTGAAGTATAGTTGGAAGATGATTTAAGAACTGGAATACTAAAAGAAGAATTTATTGCAGCCGTCTCACAGTCAGTTACGCTACGTTTGACGCAGAAAAGTTGGGATGATCACGTTTCTTCTAAATATATTTTTTAAATAGATACTTGAGCTTCTGTAATTAATTATTGAGCTATCAACGTCTCGCATAATTAGAAAAGAAGATTTTTATTTAAAACAGTTTTATTCTTCACGGTGAAAAGGTACTCGTTACTTTAAAAAGAATGAATGAGATGGGGGTTTTGTCATCATTGCCGCTGGAAGTAAAATATAAAACTGACAGTAACAAAAGAAGACCAATCAAAGACAAAATCATACAAGATTTTATTATAACGTAGATTTTGGTATAATATAAGGTAATATTAGTTAGGATAAGGACACTAAATACACTTAGCATATTCCAATATTTAAACTAAACTTTAATACCTACTTTGTCTACAGGTTTATAATTTTAAATTAACTCTAAACGCTACAACAATACGACAATAGCGTTCGTACAATACAAAATACATTTCTTATTACCAACTAATATGAGTTAGGAGTACAATAGATATCGCACAAGCATAGACGTGGTTTCCGTAGGGGAAGCCTTTCAATGTAGATACTTGTAAAATTGGATCATGTAAAAAATGTAATAGCTTTTTTGCATTATGTGATGAAAGACGATATTTTAATGGATTTCCTAGAAACATTGTTTAGGCATGTCGAAGACAAGTTCCGTCCTTGAGAAATATGTAATTCTGTGTAGTGGCGAACTAAAAGACGTGCCTTTAATGGAAACAAAGTATAGCCAGGCCCAGAATAATTATTGTATGCAACATTGGACTTTCGAGAGTTGTTAGGCCTAATGCCGTCAGAGTAGAGTAGTAGATTAGAGTTAACGAATAGATGACTTTTATATCCTCCATCCACATTAGTGCTCCCTAGTAATGGTGAAATGCTATGCCACCTTTTGGGTTAATACTGGATGCCCATTTGAGGACTTCGAACCTCAGCACCGTAAACCCACTTAGGCACAGTGTGACACACCTTGTGGTTTTAGTTAGTTCGATAACATACATCCTCATCGATCGACCAGCGAGGTATATACCAGTCTTGACATTAAAAAAAAGTTAAGTAAATTTTCCAATTTGCTGGAAAACCTTTCCAATTATCAAAATATGAAAAACTTTGTCAAACTCTTCAAGCTATTCTTAAGTGATGCGCTTACCAAAGAACAATATTTCATTTTCATTCATTTAAATTACTTCTCCACTGAACAGTTAAACAAATCGGGTGAAGGTCGCACTACCGAGTGGCTTCTAGACTCAACGTGCGCGACTGTTGGCGTACATTTATTTGTAAGATGACTATTTTCACTGCTCACAGTGAACTTAATGTTCAATAAATTCTTAAATAAACAAAGTTTCATTACATAAATGTAAAATTCATATCGTGCATTGTGATTGTAACTACTATTAGGGTCTGTCTACCGTTATTATAATGATTTTGATAGCTGTTTCGATCACGACTTTGGTTTCTTCTTCGTGTCTTGACATTCTTAGACTATTTTTATTGTTTAAGTACACTATAAAAAAATGCAATCAAACAAATCAAACATTCTATTATATGTGCCGTTTTATTAAGGGTTGCGAATATTGCTACCTTCAACACCACCTTACTATGTACCACTATTTAAGTTCACACGTTATTATTTCAGTGTTCACTTGATTGCAATATGATGAAGCCTTGCAAGATTCGTGCACACCTGCAATAGTAATAACATACAAAATCTTCAACCTTAGGGCTTAAATGTAGTTTCCTTGCATTTGATATTTACAAAATTACTCAGAAGTACACCTGTTACCTTACATATCTTTCAAAGCGAAATAAAAGACCACAAAATTGACTAATCACGTTGCTTTAAATCCACATTTCAACTGCACTCTGCTGCAAGTGATATTTACGATTGCTTCTCACCTACAAGTTCTTTTGAAACTTTTGAGGAGCATAAATCCAATAGTTTTTTTCAATTGTTAACATTCCATTGGTCTTTATTCCTTTGCAACATGGTAAAATATTAAAATAGGTCACAAAAAAAAATGCAAATAAAATTTATATCTACTGTGCACAGATAATTGTAACAAAAATGATTTTACCTGATATTTTAGCTTATTTAGTAGAATGTTTTAAGACCACCATAAAACACTATGCTACAGCTGCTGCTAAAGTGAGAGAGAGATAAGGCGTTTACTGCAAAGCCGTTCGAGTTTAATAAAGTGACCTTGAGGTCAGATGAATCAAAAATTGATTACAATCTGGGCTCATCATCAAGATTTATGACAGCTAAAGTCTAAAAGATATTGCGTATTAGAAAATGTTATTAAATCATGTAAAGGAACTCAGTATTTTTCTAGATTATTTTTGTTTCTTTTTTCATTTCTACAGGTATATTCTACAAATAGGTAGGTAGGTTCTATTCTTCCTTCCCAAAACGCTAAATATGTAAATGAGTCACTTTATATTAATTACAGCTTTAAAAAAAGAAAAAAAAACTACAACTATAAGCTATATTTTTTATGAACTTTTACAAATGTGTGTACTAAGTATTAAATCGACTATTTATAAATGGAATTTATAATGAATATTACACCCCCTAATTTACACAATAACAAGTTATCTCCCTAGCACTTAAATAAAAAAAATTGTAATATGGGTAGTATAGACATTGACAAAAGCACTTTAATTTAACTAAAACTCTGTGAAGATGTTTTTCCTTTCTTTTTTTCAATTTCGCTAATGATTAGTATTAGTTTAGAATTCAGAGTGAGTTTATCCTCCTGCTAGTATTAATACTATTTACTATATTATTTGTTTCACTTCGCATAAAGTAAATTATAAATATTTTTCCACTGTCTTAGTAAGTTCATGTAAACCACTTGAAATTGCATCAGTTGACAAAACTTAACCCACTTTCTATCGCTATGATGTTAATAGGTACCTATATCTCATTCTCATGCATAACCATAACTCTAGGAATTTTGAAAATAATGTTTGCCAACGTGCATCCAGATCATGGCCCCTGCGTTATCACTTGCTCTTGATTTGTAACTAGCCATGGTGAAGTGATAGTTGCCTTATTTCTTGTACTTTGCGACCCTTGTCTGAAGAAGGACTCGGCAACTTAGTGTAGTTAGACCAAACCACATTGTGTTTCATCACGAAATCTAGATCACCTGTCACAAATAGAGAACCTCACAATACTTTTAATTCTTCCTCCTTGTCACTTTAGGCAGACGTGCAGAGAACTCGTCATGTGTTCATCTCAGACCTGCTTCTGCAGCGACGATGAGTGTTATTTGAATTATTAAGTTTTTTTTTTTTTATGGTATAGCGGGCAAACGAGGAGACGGGTCACCTGATGGTAAATGACTACCTCCGCCCATAAGCACATGCAACTCAAAAGTCACTAGTGCGTTTCTGGCTTTTAAGGTGTGAATAGGGAAAGGGGAGGCGAGGAAGGGAGAGAGGAAAGGGGAAGGGTTAGGGCCTCCGGTAACGTCACTCACTCGGCGAAAAGCATGCAAGCATTGCTTCACTGCCGGTTTTCTGTGAGGCCGTGGTATCACTCCGGTCGAGCCGGCCCATACGTGCCGAAGCATGGCTCTCCCACATTTAAATTTAAGCAGCGGTATAGTAATGGCTGTATCGACGAACCCGTGATCATCAGGTTGTTGGTTCTAAAACCTCCATAACACAACCATTTAGCACAGTTGCTAGGTTAACTAGAATACCAGTAATATGTGACCTACATTACACATAGCCTTTAATTAAAAAAAAATACTTTCATATAATAACCTGTTGATAAACCGACAGTATATATATTTACAATTAACAATGACTGTTGACGGAAAGCCTTAAACTTTCTTAAGAAAGGATCAATTCCTTTGATGACGTTATCAATCGTTAACGCTACAAATAAATCGATATTGGTAGTCATCACAAAACCCCCTTCAGTATGAGCCAAAACATTATTACAATATAATGGTGTTTGTGAAAAGCCATTGTACCCAAAGATCAGGTCATCAAAACACCCTAAACTTGGCAAACTAAGCTCAAACTGATCACTTATTAAAGAACATGAAGCGTTCAATTTCATAACTTTTCGGTTGCTCCTATAATTCATAACGTATAAAGTAGGGACCCCACCTTCGGTTATGAATATTGTATGAATTTAGACTGGGAGAACACCGATGCCATTATGGACAAGCGTGATCTCATGAAATTTAGATATAAAAAGACTCGCTGCTATTGGTCAGTGTAAGAGAAATTATTAGCAATGCAGGAACGGATTTCAAAATTGTTGATGTTATGATTGATATAATGACATACATTTTTTTTGTGAAATAACAACAATGTTTTCTTGTACATCTGACACAAATTACATAATTTACACATGTTTTATTAAAAATACCAAGTTTTTACTTGCCATATTTTTAACTAGCAACCCGCCCCGACTTCACACGGGTAGCAGAGACATTTTCAATAATCGTCAACATATTTCAATCAATTTACACAAAATCTTAACAAATTATACACTTTAACTTTCCTCATGAATCACTCTGTTTATTAGTGAAAACCGCATGAAAATCCGTTTGATGACTTTTCAGTTTATCGCGAACAGACAGACAGACGCGGCAGGGGACTATGTTTTATAATATGTAGTGATGAAGGAAATCCCACCAGCCTATTTCTATTTCCGAGGTAAACCTTTTACCTAGAAACGATATAATAATTTCTACTTTGCAATGAGCGTCCAATTCGTGCAACAGTATATTTTCCACTTTAAATGCATCTAATATCTGATTGAAATAGTTTTTATACGCGTTCTCCAGCATTCAACAAGCACGGACTCATTCCAGCCCTGTATGAAGTTATTTTCTTTATGCCGCAACATGCAAAATGCAGCGTGCAATTCATACTTGGAAAAGTTACACCAAGTTCATAGCATATTCCACAAAGTTTATCAACAACGTCTTCTTTAAACATATAGTTAGTCATATAGTAAAACTTCTATGAAGATTCCAAAGCATCTATTGCTACTCAATTATAACGTACCTTCCAAATGTTGCAATAATTTATAGTTTTATGAATGAATAGTCATGTTCTTTAAAATAAAAAACATAAATAGGCAGGCATGGGACTGCCGACAGAAGTGAAAACCTAAACGAAACGACGAACTTAAAACGTCACATTAGCAGGTTGGTGACATTAATTAATAAGGAGCTGACAGAACTCAATGTTTAGATCAGCGCCCTCTAGTGGATCTATGGAGTGGAGTTCAGTGCTTTTTTTTTCCCCATAGCAAAAGTGCAAAAACGTGCCTAAAGAAGTTTTCACTTCAAAAATTAATTTCTTATAAAATACATACACACACATCTGTTTATATATTTATATAATTAGGTTAAAAATAAAAAGTAGGTACATATTAACATATCTAAATGTATACGTAGGGTACACCGGAAGTTCTGCGATCCTGGCCGCTCATAAATGTTTGAATTTCGAATGTTATATTTTTTTAAATATAAGAAATTCAGCTCCGTATTACGAATTTTCGATCAGGTCACGTGTCCTGACGCGAGTTGTGCTGACGCGAGTTTAACATTTTTTACCCATCCCAAAAAGTGCACAAAGCTGCTAAAGAAGTTTTCACTTAAAAAAAAAAACAAATCAGAGCGAGGACATCGCGATGCAGGCTTAGTAGTTATAAAGTAATTCGACCTCAGTTGTCTCATCACTAAACTAAAAGAACGGGTGTGTTGATTCGGGAGCTATTAGTTATAGTAACCAAGTAGTTCAGCTTGTATTCATTAGATGGAGTATGTCACCACACTATCATGGACTCTGTAAATATATATTTTTTATTGGTAAATGGAATAGGCCATGGAAAATTATGGAATCTTTCAACTCACCAGGTGGAAAGTGATGATGGTGACGAAGGAGGTACACGTCACCGCGTCGACTCGAACCGAAAAGGAGCTGTCAAAGAATCTTTAGGGCGATGCTCAAAAGTATGTAATTTCCTATTCGTGAGCATATCGTCGTTGTCATTGCTGGTAAGTAATATTCTTGTATGTTTATTTAACACTACTATGAATATGTGCATGTACACATTCGCGCATGTTGTATGTGTACATGTATACTCAATTTTAACTAATAAGAAATGAACGTGCCTTGCCTTAATTTAAAATTTTCTGCTCAAAATGTTGCTACAAAATCGGTTAAGTACAAAAGTGCTCGTAGTCTTTATTATTCTGTCCAAATTTTAATAGGTCATTGTTTGGAAATACAATATGGTAATTTTAAGCGTGATGAAAGCTTCACGGAAAATATGCGTAATGGAATAATAGCTGGTAAACGTATCCGTAAATATGATTATGGACATTATATTAATTTTAATGAGTTCGATTTTCAATTGAGTTAAATTTTTACGTTACACATTCCAAATGTAGTACACCTTTGTGGACGATTACATTTATATTGGTTATAATCAAGTACATGGTGCATATGACAATGGAACACTTACTTGTATCACCGAAAGAGCATGACTAGCATGCAGTTACAAAAAGATTTTTTGAAAATAAAACTATCCGTTAAAAATTATGACCGTTTTACCTGGTATTTTTAACTCCGTTTCTCATGAAAGTAGGTAGAATGTGTAAATATAATGATTTTAAACCGTACATAATTTTTTTTTATTTGGAACTATTCACTCAGTTCTTGAGAAAATCCCTAAAAAGTAACTTAAAAATGTTCGAAGTTAGTTTTTATGGATTTTCTTAGTTCCGGAATGAAAAATTCCAAAATAAATAAAATTTACGATTTAATTTTTTTTTTAATTTCGACATCCCGCCGGCATTCATTGTCAAATACATTCTGTATAATATTTGTACTTGGTATTTTTTTGATTTATGTATTCGTACCATTAAGTCATATATAAAAAGTAAAGTAATAATTTTCTAACAGAACTGTTGAAGGTTGACTTTTTACAGAACTCAGTAGCAGATGAAAATGGATTGTGAGCAGGAGAAAATATGTGTATTAAATCAATAATGTTTGTATATATTTATAATATGAATTATTAACCAGGACAATAATAACCCTATCAACGATTAATTACCAGAATAAATTATGAATTATTAATACCAAAAAAAGACACGCTTTAATGACGAAACTAATTTAAAAGTAAAAACCGGCCAAGTGCGAGTCAGACTCGCGCATAAAGGGTTCCACACTATCGTACAAGATTTATTTGTTGTTATAGCGGCAACAGATATACACATTCTGTAAAAATTTCAACTGTCTATTTCATGAGATACAGCCTGGTGACAGACAGACAGACGGACAGTGGAGTCTTAGTAATAGGGGTCCGATTTACCCTTTGGGTACGGAACCCTAAAAAAAGAGTTTCACTATCCACCTCCTGGCTCCATCATTTACTAAGCCCAATCTGAGCCCAAACTGGAGGGGTTTACTAGTAGCAACTGAAGAGTTTCACTATCTACGTCCTGGGTCCATCATCAGATCAGCTCCAAGATGCCAAATTATAGTGTTATCATCTGAAATATATTTACATACAAAGTTTTATTACGATACGACAATAAAATTAGAAGTAGGTTAAAATTGGTTCCAAGATATGTTTACATAGTCACTTACAAGTGAACCTAATAAAAACATGTTGAAAAAGTGTGTGTGCAATTCACACACGGCGGAAGTGAAACTTCTAAATTAATTAGCCAATGAATTTTAATACGCAAATGCACAAAAATGATACACATGAATGATACACCACGTTGACTATGACGCATCTTCTGAAGGCTTCGTAGTACACAGGCGCAAAGACACGTGCTAGCATACGAAAATTATAGGAAATACTATATACTTGTATTCTATCTTATTCTCTCGCTGGCTAAATTCTATTAATGAATATGTTTCTCTCTTTTTAGTGTTGTATACTTGTATTCTATCTCATTCACTCGCAGGTTAAATCCTATTGTATTGTGTTTGTCTCTTTTTAGTGTGACTTTTCGTTTCATCGACTTTTCAAATCACAACGATTCTAAAGAAGTTTCACTTCAAAAGATCTTTATCAGTTAGTATACAGTACGTGCAGAGTCGATATCTTAAACCGATTTATATAAGACGGCAGACAACTTAGGTACACTATGATATTTATTAGATGTGTAATTTAGGACTTAATCGTGATAATATTTAAAAGGTAAAATACCTCTTGGTTACCCGACGTTTAGATCGAATTGCACCGATCGTGTCCTCGAGTGGACTGTACACATCTAATATGTATCAAAGTTGCGAAAGTTTAAAAACAACTATGATATTTATGATGTCAAACTCTGTAGTGTGGTCATCAACCATTCAAGTGTAACGGCAGGAGTTACTTTAACTTTTGTGTTTGTATATATGTAATACATGTGTATTTTTTTTATATTCCACTTTGTAGTTGTATGTAGAATGTGTGTTTCTTCTTGGAAAATATATTTCTAACACCAGCTCACCTTAGTTTGGGTAAAGATAACCCCAGAATCTTATTATTACTATTGTTTTCTTTCCTTTTTTATAAACATTTATATATTATTATGCTAGTCATTATTTTTCGATAAAATCAAAATAAAATAACGTTAAACCACGTTCAGCTCTCTGTGCAAAATTTCCTCAAGTAATTTTCTATCCAATAACTGTTATTTTGTGCGTAAAATCTGGACCATCACTATTTATTCACTTTATAGTTTTTTAGCATTCATTCAATGGAGCTATATGAATTGAAAACCGGTTTTGAATAGCTTTAAAAATATGTTTGAAATCAAAAGCTAAACCTGGGCTTGAAAAAAAAACATGGTGCTGGAATACTAATGAAATTGTATGAACATTGTGAACGTAAGAATTTTGTATGAATTTGTCAATGACTTCGAAATAAATCGTTCAATAATAATATATGAAGGCGTTAAGTTGAAAGTGTGTCATTTTAGTTTTTTTTTTAATTCAGAAACATGATCAACATAAAAACAAAATATAACGGTGCTACATGGCATTTCGCAAAATTATGTGAAGCCGTCATTGCATTAAAAAAAACAAATAAAAGTAATGGAATGTTTTAAATAAAATATCCCTAAACAAGGATAAGCTCGTGGCTAAGTTGTACTCAATACTCAATACTTGGTAACCGAATAGGTTAGCACATTACAAAGTTAAGTAATACTAGCCAGGTCAGTCTAGTATGGGTGACCATTATTAACACATTGAGACCCCTCCGTGCCTCGGAGAGCACGTTAAACTGTCGGTCCCGGGTGAGATACAAACATCTGTGGCATACGTTACGGGTAGTTGGAGCCCTAAAAAGACCGACAACCTGGTCTAACTACAGAACCTCGATATCGCCTAGTACTTGTTGTGGAGGTCTAATGGCAGTCGCTTCACGTAAAATATCAAAGTTCAGCCATATCGTAGTTAGGCTGAAAGCCGACCCCAAATTAGTGGGGAAAAGGCGCGGGGGGATGATGATGATGATTATGAAGAAATCTATTCATTGAGAAACTCTTCAGTGGAACCATAACTCAGTCTTAACAAAATGTTTACATAGGGGAACTGATATCGCTGTCGTGGTTAAAATTTAAGTGAAAAAAGAAATAAATGAAAAACTTAAAATATGGAAGATAAGAAACATATTTGCTAACATTACATATCCATTAAATATTTGAAATAGCCTGTCAATCCAAACACAATTTAATCCTAAACGTTTTTATCTTTCATATAATCTACTTTCAGGCACTGTTGTTGTGTTACTGTGGACTTAAATTTGTTGAGACTTAAAATTTGTAAAGGTATTATTTGGGATTTTATTGTAAAATCGCACACATTGACACCGAAGCGGCTTGTTATTTTTTGGAGCCCAGAGGTACAACAAGTTTGTGTTTATGACGTGTGTTAAACAGTGTATATAAATTGTTAAATTTTTTGGGTTATATCTGTAGACGATTAAGTGTGTGTGATATGAAAATGTTGATCCATGACCATTGCTTATCGCAAATTAATGACTTATTTGAAAACTTTGTTAACTTAATAATTTGGAATACCGGTAACGGTACTTCACTACCGGTTTTCTGTAAGGCCGTGGTATCACACCGGTCGATCCCGCCCATACGTGCCGAAGCATGACTCTCCCACGATAAAATTATTGTTTATTTGGCATGTTGAAGAAAAAACAGCCTAAAGCCATCAAAAGTATCTCGTCAAGATTCTATTTCAACTCTAAATTACATTCAAACTTTGATCTTAAACTCCAATTTCTATTCCAAATTAAAGAGGCTTTGTTTAGCATTCAAATTAAAATACTTTTACCAAAGAAATCAAACTGATAAAGTGCTCGTTGCCGAAAAGCTCTTGAAGGATCAGGACATTAGAACTGATGAGAAAAGATCAATTTATTTAAACAACAACAAAAATATGTTTAAATAAGTTTGATAATTATGTAGGTAGTAATAAAATGCTATTTAGGAATTCATACAAGGCTATGTAAGTAGTCGTAAAGGTAGATTGTGGCGTTGGTTCCGAGGTATAAGTTGGAGCTTATAATGGTCCTGGATTGTCCTGGGTTCGATCCTTGGTTCTAGCAAATATGTTCTTTTATTCCAGTGTTTTGAAGGCTACTAGTACACCAAAACTTGATATTAACAATTCATAATAATTGTAGGAACACATAAAATACACGCAACAGTATAATATTGTGTGGTATGTGGTATAAGACGTGACCAAATTGTATTTATATATTTGTCCTACTAATATTATAAACGTGAAAGTTTGTGACGATGTATAGGTGTATGGATGTTTGTTGCTCTTTCACACAAAAACGACTGAACCGATTGCAATGAAACTTGGTATGTAGATAGCAGAACACCTGGATTAATACATAGGCCACTTTTTATCCCGATATTCTTACGGCGTCGGGACTTATATGGGTGAAACCGCGGGGCGCACCTAGTGTGGAATATATAAAGAAGATTATAATTAAGTAAGTTAGTCGCTAATACCAGTATGTTGTAATAAACAGTTGAGTTCATCGTATATTTTATTTCACTCATTGTTAGTCCTTGCTACTATAATTAGATAATCGTGAATAATACTAATAAAATAAATACCTCCATTACCTAAACTAATAACGGCCTATGTGGCGTTCGACTGCAACATCACAGGTCACAGGTAAAATTCCAGCTTACTGCAACTATTTATTTACATGAATGTCTTTTTGCATTAGTCTGGGTGATTGTAGTATATGTATACATTTAAAAAAGAAGTATAAATTAAAAATACTGCAGAATAAATTCTAAATCTATGCTATGATGCCACAGACACAGATGCACACGTTAACCTTATAACACCCCTCCTTTCTGCGTCGTGGGTATAAACTATATAAGACCAGGTATCGTTCCTGTTCTAGAACTCATAGTATAATAATGTGGGTTTAGTAACCGCGTTGTAATATGTCACATAATATTATTACCGTAATTTTGGATACTAAATAAATAAAACAAATATTTACATATTATACGACTTTGTAAATTTTGGCCATAAATTTAACTTAGCAGATGCTATTAATTCAGCCGTTCTAACAACAGGTGAAAGCATTTCGGCTTTGGTTAGTCTTTTTATTAAAAGAGTATGGTTTACCTTGGGGTACGCCGTTATAGCGGCGGTAAGACCCCTCCTACGAGAGATGGCACGGGGGATGACGCAGATGCTATCCGGACACGGTTGCTTCCGCAAGTACCTATGTTGGATCGGCCGGAAGTCGACGTCTCGGTGCCACCATTGTGGTGATTGCCCCGACGACACGGTGCTTCATACACTGGCAGAATGATTAGCCTTTTTTTTTTTTTTTTTGGGCGTGTGGAAACCCCCTCGGGCCGTCACCCCACCGGGGTTTTCGGCGGGGCGGTGTGTCGGAATCGAACCGACTAAAACCACACGGTGTGCCGTACTGCGCCTTAAGTAGGAGGGATCCGGGAACAGCTTTATTAAGACATCCGGATCCCCCCTAGCGCCTGCCCGCAAAAGCGCGGGCACCACCTCCGGGTAAAATCGTCTCAATTAGGCGACGTCCAGGCACACGCGGACGCCGCCTCCTCGCGGGGGGCCACTACAGCGGGTGGAGGGGAAAACCCGTCCCGTCCACCCGCGGCCACACTCAGGGCGGCATGAGGCGCTGGTATGCGCGCCTCCGCCGCCCGGTTCGCCGGCGGCGAATTTGGTCCGAGTGGAGATCGTCCTCCCGGACTCTTTCCGAGAATGATTAGCCTGGACTAGCCAGCGCGATGATCTCGCCGTGGCAGTCAGTGCTGCGGGTATTCTCTCCCTCACAACCGTTGTTCTCGCCATGGTCTGGAACGAGAGGGCATGGTACGCCGTCACCTCCTTAGTGATGCAAGTTGCAAGGAGGTGACGTCCTGAACACCGTGGTGGTTTTAAGTCGTTAAGAGCCTCACAGACCCCTTCGTCCCTTAAGGGACATCCACGAGGATCTTCCATACCATCACCAAAAAAAAAAGTTTAGTTTACCTTCCCTGCCTATAGCAATTCTTTGAAGTGTATCCTTGGCTATTGTCATTGTAGGTGCGCTACTCGTAATAAAACAGCGACTCGGTAGTACTGACGATTATAATAATGCCTTAAAGCGTTACAATGCAAAGCGAAGTTCGAAAGAAGGTTGAAACAAGCAAAGGAACTGAAGACTAAGTACGAAGAATAAAGTTTTACAGAAATAGACTAGTTTACGTGAGTTAGCAACAAGAATTATTTAGCGCGGTGGCGAGACGAAGCGACGTGTGGTCAGGCTGAGTCGTTCGGATGCACTGTCTGGCGCAGCTTGCTGTTATGATGCGCCGGCGACCGAGAAGGGGCGCGCCGGAGCGGGACGCGGAGAGGTGAGGCTTGAATGCGGTCGACAGGTGCACAGAAGAGGTCCTCGAACAACGTGGTAACTGCAATGTAATTAGTTATTTTATATGTTGTGGGTTGGTTAAGTAAAGGATCCCACAGTCATCGTTGATGTTTATAAACCGAAGATGAGTTGTGGTCCTGTTTCTCAATTACTATTTAATTGTAGGCTTCTGCTATGTAACGCCTAATCTAAATATTCATTAAAATATTTCCATTTGTCAACAAAATCCGCATCACTAACTCTACCCACATCAATGTAATCATAAAACAATCTCTAGAGATTACTACTACTCGTTCACAAACAAAACATCTAACATTATACCGATCCACTCGCATTTTACGACTGCTATTAATCTCTACTTACATGTTACGGGCTATCAAGTTTAACTTCTAGTTGTTTTAAAGTACATTTGTTAGCCATGTTGTGAATTTTGACCAGTATTTTTCCACTTGTTTTTTTAGGATTCTGATCCTCAAATGGAAAAAGAAACTCTTATAAGATTACTTCGTTATCCGTCTCTCTGTATAGACTCTTTTTCACAAGGATGCATTTAGATATCAAGTTGAAATTAACATAAAATCCTTCATCCTCCTAGATCAAATACTTATGTCAGTGGTTCCTTGAAGTTGTAAAAAAATCAAGATTCTAAGTCAACATAATCAAAAGATTTTAAGCCATTTAAGCCTTATTGTTTAACCAATTTTAATACGTCGCATGCATCGGTTTATCCATTTACAAATTCAGTAACCAAGTTTACCGCAGAACTAACTCCTATTAAACAATTATAATTATCAATTGCTAAATTATTTTATTTACATGTTATCTGTTCACTGTATTGTAACATTAGCATTATTCATTAGCATCTAAAATTAAATCCGTACGCTTTTAACACGCTTTATATTAGCTTCACTTGTATGTTTGTTTGTATGTTTGTAACCGACTCCTTTAGGCGCGATTTTGACCCACTTTAAACGGCCAGATTTCATTCAAATTTTGCACACCTGTCAAAGACCGCTGACAATGCAATAATTCTATTAATTTTTTTATTTTTTAGTTGAATTTTCTATAAAAGCGTGTTTTTTAGTTTTTTAAACTATAATTTTAATATAAGAGCATATTAGTTGTAATAAAAAGTCACGTGTGTAACGAGTGTGTGTGTGTGTACACACACACACTCGTTACGTGAACTAATAAATAAATAAATTTTAACTATATTGTACTTCCCATTGACCTAGAATCATAAAATTTGGTGAGAAGCAAGAGCTAGTGAATGAAAAAATTTGAAAGTCGTTAATCTGTTATTATATCATGAAATTTATGGGCGAGTATTTTTAGAACACCAAAGTTTGGATGTCACTAGGAAAAACAGGCAAAAATAATCGAAAACCGATTTGGAATAGAAGAACTATCTACATACAAGCTTGTACGGGACCCCTCGGTGCGCGAGTCAGACGCGCACTTAGTTTTTAGAGCTGTGTATATCAAAAGAAAAACAGAAGTTTTATAGAATCACTTCATTGTTACCTGTATGTCTGTCGAGACTTTTTTCTCCGGAGCACGTGAAGGTATCTGGTTTAAATTAATGTAATAAGTAACTTAGCGGTCACTTGGATCTGACAAACAAGCATCTACATAATAAAATAAATAATACCGCCAACTAACCTCAAATTCTACAAACGCACTCAAAGTAATGTGTAAAAACCATTTTTATCACTATCGTGAAGTTGGTAACTTTTTTGAAAAACTGAAATGTTGACAAGCTAACTTCAGGATGTCGGTTTTTCGTGACGGTGTGCGCGCGCCTCGTAAAAATTTACTCTCATTATTTTTCCCTAACGCGCCGAAAGAAGTATTATAACTTCAAAAATATCTAAAGATTTGATATAATGTATAGGAATATTTAAAGTCATACCATCTCCGTAAAATATTTTTAAATGCATGTATAAAATTTGAAATTCAAATTCTGAAATATAAAATCTAAAACGAACAGAATGTATTTCAATTATCTATTATATAAAAAGAGGTTTCCGTTATGCATAGGCGTAACTTTTTTTCTTATTCACAATCTCTTGACATGTTACATGTAGAAAATTTTATAAAATTATTACACAAAATATAACAAAAAAACGATTTTTTAGAGATAAATTATTTTTAAATATGTAGACATACCCTCTACAGAAAGTGAAAGTAATGGTCTATTTGTATATTTTTAAGTATAAGCTATTACTTACCTACTTATAAGTTATACTATAAAATAAATTTGTATTTACAGCTATATGTAAATATATTAGATGATATGCTATGTCAAGCTTTCCATTATACGCCAACTGTTACCACAACTTTATTAAAATAATTCTGGAAGAGATTTTTTAAGTGAAACAACCACCCTTTGTTCATTATTGGTGCTAGATAGTTCTTATCTCATATTCTCTCTTAAAACCCGGTGTACAAATAAATTCATATTCAAATTTCAAATTCAATATCTTTAGTTCATAAAATTGCTCAACAATAATTTGAAATTGTCAATTTGAAAATACTGTCAGTCGTAGGACTGCACGTCAAAAGTGAAAAGATAAGTTACATATATATATACACACTCATCTGTACCTATATATGTATCTGAGAGTGACAGTCAGGCGAGTTCAATGCTTTTCTCCATGCCAAAAGTACTCAACGCACCTGAAGAAGTTTTCACTTAAAAATAATTAATTAAAAACTATAGATCAACACACACAGAGTCACCGCAACAATAGGTTGCTTTGTCAAATGTAATATATTACAACAATCATAATACTATATCTGCCTGTGTCGATCTATAACCGCCAGTTTCCAAAAATTTGGGCCGTGTAAGTAGAAATCGGGCAAATAAACTCACGTCCGCTCTTTTAAATCACCAGATAGTTATTACAATATTTAGTAAATTGTATTACAGCACTTTTTCGTAATGCGCTTTTAAGGTATTAAGAATAAAAGTAAATAAATTAATATTAGGCTATAAAAATCCTACTAATATTATAACCGTGAAAGTTTGTGTGGCTGTTTGTTATTCTTTCACGCAATATGTATGTAGAAAGCTGGAGACCTGGATTAACACATAGGCTTCTTTTTATCCCGCTATTCCCACGGCATCGGGACTGACGCGGGTCAAACCGTGAGGCACAGCTATTAAAAAATAAGGGAAAATGAAAAATTAAGAAAAAAAATATTTTAAAAAAAGGAAGAAAAGAAAAACATAAGAGAAAGAAAATAAATAGTACATATCACAAGATGAAAAATAAAGTACATGAGTACATATCTATCTAAAAGAGTTTTTGTGAGTAACAAAAGGCACATTGTGAATACAGTCTAATCGTGATCCTCTAGAGCGGAGTTTCTTCCACAGTCGGCGACTTTCATTCAAGATTAGATCATCTACCGTACCTTACCTTCTTCTGAATTTGTCAACCTTCCTTTGGATCAAAATTCACTATATTAAAAAATGAGAAACTAAGACGTCGTTGTTAATATGGTGTATAAAGATAACAACAATGTCAATGTTTGTAGCTTCGAAATGTTTGAGTAGCGGTGTACTGTTATGTTAAGAGGATATTCTAGTTTATGACTTGCAGGAGACTGGTACTGACAATATATTTTATGTCCAAGCTGATAAACGATGGAATAACATTTTGATGTCCGAATACTCTCGCCATTAAAATATTACGTATGGGAACTGAAACACCGAAACAAAAAGAAAGGTGATATGAAAATGACGGAGAAATTTTCTAAATAGAAAAATAGGGACCAATATCAATTTTAGATTGTGAAGTGTCTAAAAAGATATTATTACAAAATAAAAATTAATTTTTATCTAGGTTGGTATACCATGGTCTTAAAGCCTACATTAAATTCCAATTAGCCATTCAGTCCCAGTAAAACCGAACAGTTAAATATTATGTCGACAAGTAAATAATAAACATACGCTAACATGACGTCAAAGTTCCACATTGCACAATCAAAGTTTGCTCGACAGTTATTCCAATACAATTTCTCCATTTCAACTATTGCAATACTGAAGCGAGCTATTCCCCTATTGGGCGTTAGAGAAATGGTGAACTAGTTTTATATAATAATGTGTTATCAGTGAACATATGATAAGTAATACTACCACCTTTTTTCGAGACTCCCGTTTCTTATTATCATTAGCTTATTAAATACATTTATTTAATTTAGCCAAGGTCTACTGTGTTGATAGCCTGGTGTCTCATTGCTGCTTTTACGTATCAAATTTTACTTGAATACTCTTTCGTAATATAAGGAAAAAAAATCAAGCTTTTTTCTTTGAAGGAGAAGCCGTTGCTGATTCTGGTTAACATTATACTCAGTGGGAAGTCATCCACCTTAATAAGAGCCTTGCTAAGGTGGATGCGTATTAGTAGCGGAACAGCAATACCGTGAGTGCATTTGTAAATCCAGGAATATTTTGAAACTGCAGACATAATTAGATTTGAACCTCTGTTTAGGATAATAGGAACTCCTATTTCTAGTGGTAGTGTGAAAGAAAAAAAGACCATTGCCATGTCTCTGTATAGATTCGACTAGGTCGTCAAAGACATGAGCATGCTCACGAAATAAGTGAATACAAATCACGGTAAATAATACTTTTCATACGAAAGGGTTTGCTGTAGAGGTTCTTGTACTAGTATCCCAGAATTTCTACAATCTAGTAATGAAATATGTTTCCATTTAAGAGTACTTAGGTACATTGTGGGTCGCGAAGCTTTCGGGATTCTTGTGGAAAGCTAAATTTTATGTCAAGCAATTTTGAAAAATGCCCTACCCGTTGAAGTGTCGTAGGCGTATTATACCTTTTTTGGTGCAGTCTATTTTTCTGTAAATCCCAGAAGTGGTAGGCAGAGATGTGTACCCATATTTCACTAGCTACCATTTTGGTAAGCTACATAGTTTTTTACGCTTAGCTTACACATTGAAATACTTCGTATTGCTACTGAGAATTTTCTTACAAGGCAATCCAATAAGAATTTGACAAACTACGACATCGACCCCATGACTTATAGTACACAAAAATACCAACATATGTTACGTGACTATTAATGGCAGATCTATCATGAACTTTGTTTTATTGAATTTTAAATGAACACACTTCGCAATGAACATAATTACCAATCATATTAGAAAGTAATATAATTAATGTAACGTTATTCGATTATAAATCGATCCAGCTGAACAATTTTTATTCGTATCATATCAACAAATTCACACACACAATCAAACATATTAGTATAGTTATATGTTTACGAAATAATTAAATAATATTATGTCGATAGAAATGCATTTAATACATTAAACTATATTTTTTAACAAAATTAAGACTACAGATATTGATATTGTACAACTTAATGTCTCAATAAATAAAAATTATAAGTATTTTTGGTAGTTTCGCTATTCACATACTTAAAAACAGTTACCTAAATAATTCTGACACCATTCTTTATAATCAACTCGCAAAATGATCCGGTTTCATACGGGTAGCAAAGCATATATTGTTTTTTTCCGACATCTCCAACAATTATCGTTATATTACAGCCATTTTACACAAAAACTTACTTAATTATACACCTATACCTTCCTCATGAATCACTCCGTTTATTGATGAAAACCGTAAACATTGTTTTATAACATGTAGTGATAACTTTATTTAAAATTTCAATTTTAAATCCTATTCATTTGTATCAACCTTGCGGTGCGGCGTATAATCACGAATATCGAATACGGTGACGCAGATACAGTTTTCAGTTCAAACTTTACGAGTCAACACAGTGCGTGTTGACTCCCGAAGTTTGATGAGGGTTTTCAGTTATGTTAAATAGAGCGGGTTTTATCCCTAACTCCAATTCGTATTCTAGTTTTCGTCCGTTGTTAGCCGAGTGGTCAACCACTGGCGATCTCATTGCCTCGGTTTGAGTTAATTCGATTTTCGAAGTTAATGTGCGTATTAAAAATTCATAGACAAACGGTAACGATGAAAGAAAATAAAGATGAGTAATCTGAGAGATTTTCATAACAGTCTCTAAATAATTGTGAAGTCTGTAATCCACTCTAGGCCAGCGTGTTAGTCTTATACGCAATTCTTCTTTTACTCAGAAGAGGTCTGTGCACAGTAATGGGATATTTTATAAACCGAGCTGATATATATCTCTAAATTATGGATGGATAGATAGAGGATACTTTATTGCACATCAAAATAAATGGAATACATACGATAAATACAATATTAAGTAGCAGTAAAAAAGGGAGTCTTATCGCAGTCTGCGACCACTCACAGACGCCATTTGATGGACTATTCTGTATTGGTCTTATATTTCTCTAAAAACAACCAAAAAACCTGAAATGATAAGGGTAATGCACTTCTTTTCTCTTCTGCATCACCCGTAGGTTAACTAGTAGAGAATAAAAACACATACATGTTTTTTTTTTTAATAATGTACAAGGTAATCGTAATAAAACTTATTTGTAATTTGCTATTGGAAGTCACAGCTTTGATAACGAATCTATAAATTAACGACATTAGCTTTTTACGAGTACAGCTCTTATCAAATTTAGGACATTGAACTTGAGCTAGCGTTGAGATGTTTATGTTTTTGTTTATGTTTAGACCAGAAGTTTTGCTGGACAGACCACAATAATATTTTCAAGACTCGTTAAGATAACTCTCTACACGATCCAATCTTCAGTCTCTTTATAAACCCTGGGTCTTTACTCTTTTTTTTATAACTTATAAGTTGTGTTTAATTGACTCACTCTATTCAGCAACAAGAGTTTGTATTTGTATGGTAAAAGCCTAGCTTCAGAAATTGTTTAATAATTCGTGAAAAGATTGCTAATGGAAGTCTTTATAGTAGACGTTGACACCTTTGACTTCGTTCACAGCTTGACTAATCCTGATGGTTTGATTCGATTGCTTTACTTTTCGACAGAGAAAATCTCTGTGTGCCTAATTGATACAAAAATATACGGTTGATACCGAGCTTGAGGATTGTCTTGAAGATACCTGACGATTATGATTCCTAAGTGTGGATTTATAAACACCCCAATGTAGTACGAGAATCACAGTGTACAGTAGGGACAAGGTAATAGGTCACTTTTGACAGATGTCAGTTTTATATTCATAGTGAGGTGACCTGCTTAAAAACATCGATTAAATGAATGAATCGAATGAATCGATACAGACTTGAAACATATGTGAATTTTAAAAATGATCATGCGAATCCCTGTCCCATTATTATTTTTTCTTTCATAAATTAAAGGAGCAAAATAAGACAAGTACCTACGTAATTTAACAAAAAAATTGCTTTTATTCACTTGAACTATCGGTACTGCTATCTTCATCACTGCTGTCAGCACTCAGAGATATTATTAATTCATTTTCAATAATATTGTCTATTCTCACATCTCGTTCAAAATCTTGTAAAATTATTTTCTTTGTCTTCTCCACGACTTTTCGCCAGTCTTCTGTAGTGACTTCTGCACATGCAGTTTGTAGCAGAGTCATCATTTTAGCAGTACTGAAGGGTGGTTCAGTATTGTTCCGCGCTGCATGACCCTTTATTTGTGCCCAAATAAGCTCGATGGCGTTATACTGGCAATGGTAGGGAGGCAATCGAATAACTTCGTGTCCATGCTCTAGGGCTAGTTCATCGATTACATAGCGGAGCTTGGATGGCTTAGTTGCTTTTACCAGATTTAACAACTCAACTTTTAATAAAGTTGGACTTGCCTCCACACCATTTCTTACCAGCCACGAGACAATTTCTTGCTTTTTATTTGCTTGAGTTGGTGGTTTATCAACTTGTACAGAATGATACGGAGCATTGTCCATTATAATTTTCGATGGGTTTTCTAAGCTGACTAGCAGCTTCTCAAACCACTTTTTAAAAACATCAAAGTTCATTTCCTCATGGTAATCTGTTGTAGTTTTAGAGGCGAATGCGAGGAGGCAGTCTGGAATAAAACCTTGAGAAGCTGATCCCGCGTGACATATAATAAGTCGGGCTCCTTTTCCCGATGGAACTTTTGAGGTGGAGGCCGCTGTATCGTCGGTCCATGTCCGCGCAACCGTATGGTTCGCATTCAACCATGTTTCGTCAATAAACACGACATTGTCCCAATCCGTAATTTTATTTACCTGACGTAAGAATGTTATTCTCTTCAAAATAATATCGTAGCGTTCTAGCAGGATTTTCCGCTTGTCGGATTTTTTAAATCTAAAGCCAATCGATTTCAAAACCTTTGATAGAGACGATTTGCCTCCAAAAAATAAGCCTGCGCCTTTTAACGAACTCAATAGCTTTTCCCGTGTAGGATATTCTTTTCTCGAGTAATATCCATAAATGTGGTTGCGAATTGCAGCAGCATCAAAATTATCAACGTCAACAATTTTCTTCTCCCTCTTTCGTTTTTTCGGTGTACGTAAAGTATTATCTTCTGAGCCTGATGGTCCGTATTTCTCTTTCAAAATTTGAGTTACTGTCTTCTTCCCTATTCCCAATGCTTCGGCAACGCGTTCTCTCGGTGGTTTCAATGGTAAAAGAGGCCCATCGTTAACTGATTCACGTCCAAAATAATTGTACAATTTCAGCACTAGTTCGCGAGATTGACTGTTTAGAGTTTTCCCCCGTTTCGACATAGTAAGACTGTAATGTTTTTCTTGTTTAATAATCGTTAAGCAATAGGAGTCCAATTTATAGCCAGGTAAACGTAGTCAGTAAGGTCAGTTCAATGAAAAAGCCGGATCAGAAGAAAATAACAGAGAGCACACCAAAAACGCACAGTCACTTCGCACAACAACAAAAGACTGCGTCATCATCATGTTATGGCGACATGACATGCGTCATCGACAGGCACTGGTGTTGCCAGCAACATCCACCTAAATTGCACCCAACATCAATGACCTTTCTATTTAGTTATTTTTTTGTATTTTTATAGTTAGTTAAAAGAATAATAAATATGTATAATTAGGTTTTATTATAATCACAACGTGGTTATAAATTTATGGTGATTTTTCTTCACAAGTAATCATTGCATTCGATTCAACTTACAATCCTATCAGCTTTCGATTTTTAGAGTAACATCCCTAGTGTTTAAAAAGAAAAGGGTTGACTGACGCAACATTGTAACGACGTTCAGTTCTTTAGATCAGAAATTGTTTATTATGTTTAGAATGGTTTATTAGTGAAAGCAAATCGTAAAATTACTCGTATCGGTCATTATTACAATAAATATGTAAACGTAATTGAAAAAAGTTAAGCAATTGTGCAGTTCTTATTTTATGCCCGCCGTTACAAGGTTACGTTGTTGAATTTTGATGAAATGTCAAAAGTGACCTATTATCTTGTCCCTACTTTAATATAGTATTTATTTGTTATGATGAGAGAAAATTGAGTTTTCTTGACGAATTCTAAAATTGAAATCAAACAAAGAAAATAGTGAACTTTTGCAAATGTCAGACTAGATATAAATATCTCTAAATACTACTCTGTGAAGAAAGTACCGGGAAAAGGTCATTAAAACACAAAATGTTAACTATTCTTCCAAATTTATTGTATCGCTTTCAAAGTAGGCCCCTTCAGAAATAATACACTTACGCTATCGAATAATCCAGTTCCAAAACATTTTTTAAATGCATTTTCCGAAATCGACTTTAGTTCTCGCCGCGAATTCTCTTTGATATGATTTATCGAAGTGGTAATTTGAGTTTTCGAAAAAGAAAAAAGTCGGCCGGAGCTATATCCGGTGAATACGGTGGTATTTGTTGAGTTTTTGGTCAAAAATTCGTTCACGGCCTTGTGCGATGGTGCGTTGTCGAGGTGTAATATCCAAGAATTTTCTTTTTACAAATTTGGCCTTTTTTGACGAATTTGCTCTTTCAAACGCCAAATAACGCTCAAATAATATTCTTTATTTATAGTCACTTTCTGGCAAGAATTTCGAGTGCAGAACACCTCGATGGTCAAAAAAAAAACGACCACTTTTGAATGCACTGTCCCACTCATATGCACGAGTTTTTGATAAAGTCGACCCGCCCCGTATGCTTTCTGTAACATTTTCAGCGACTCTGAACATGAAATTCCATTTGAAATACAAAATTTGAGACAAACTCTTTGTTCGATGTTTTTATCCATAATAAAAATCGCAATACACTCTGAGATGAGCTTACAAAATAGAATACTGAAAACAAACTAAATGACAGATATTGCTCAAACTTCGCGCCAATATATAAAACAGTTGTGCCAACTTAACCACAAAAAATATTATTTAAATTGCATTTGGAATTAGAATTAAATTATCAATTCCCGATACTTTTTCACAGAATGTAAGTCCACCACGGTCATAACCTAGGGTTATACAAAGGTTTTATTTACTGAACACTCATTATTGGCTCACCCTCGTCTGGATTATTTTTGACATTTTATTTTTATGCAATGAATATTAAGTTCAAAATCTCGTAACTGTCATAACATTTCTATCATGCTTTTTTATTTAATACTAGCAACCCGCCCTGGCTTTGCACGGGTAGCAGAGATATCTTCAACAATCATCAACATATTTCAATCAATTTACATAAAACCTTGACAAATCATACACCTAAACCTTCCTCATTAATTAGTGAAAACCGCATGAGTCTAGTAAACCCCTCAACTTAGGGCTCAAATGATTCGTTTTGACGAGTCCATCAGATTGGGCTTAGTAAAGATGGAGGCAGGAGGTGGATAGTGGAACTTTTTATACATTTTTAATTTGATTCGCTATCAAAGCGAGTTGTTTCAGTTTTTCTAAACTAAAATTCTAATACGTACTACTAAGTAAATACTTACTTGAACTTATATTGAGCGTAAATTTTATAGGTTAAGTAAATATTTAGCCATGTAATTAATGTATTATGTATTAGTCTAAGATACAGTTAGATTTTTCCAATATTCTTTTTACATTTATAAGGCATAAATAACAATAACACCAGTTTCAGTGTGGCTGCGTCAGAAATATGACACCTACTTCGGTCGGTTAAACTTATCTTCAAAATCTGTCATTGACACATTCAATATTGGCAGTGTAAGTAGTAGATTTAACTTTGAAGTATCATTATTCTTTAAAGTTCAGACCAGACCAGACCATGGGCTTGTCTGAGGTGTGAAAATGTACCTGATAATCATTAAACATAATATAATGTTATCTGCGTAAACATGACTTAAATCCATTTTTAAAATAATTCCCGACAGAATAGTTGTTTATGTTTTTTTTGTTCCGTGGAGTTTTGTTTATGGAAGGAGTTCGGTTTGCCTTGCCAGTGTATCGCCATTTGTTTAGTTTTATCCTTTGGCATTTCTATCACCGAGGTTATAAAAGGAGGACGAATCATCATTCACCGTGAGATGATTCGTCCTCTTTACTCTTCCATTTTATTACTGTTTTAAACATAAACCATAATAGTCATAGATCCCAGGACCGCCAAACGTCACGTATTTTCTGACGAACGAAATGTGGACAGGGTTCTTTTTACAACGGTCCAGGTTATTTTAAAAATAATTTACATAAATATTCGTTGTGAGCATATCGCACGTAATAGGTTCAGTGCACTGCATCTACTATACTCTACACCATAGCTAACACGCTGAAGTCAGTCTGTCTTCAAATAAAATACTTTATATTCACTTTTAAAGTTTTAATTACAAAACTGTCTCTTAGACGGAATTCCAGTCTTGATATTATGACAAAAGATGTATGCGATAAAAACTACTTTTCTACTAAATTGTATGCATAATACAATGAACCTGCCGGTAGAAAAATTTGCAAAGCTTTATTAGGCTGGTAACACATTAGAGTAGTGGTAACTTGCTAAAAAATCTCTAGAGTATATAGCAGAAGTGTATATTTTATGTATATAAATATATATATTATTTTTTTTATAGTACAATGGAATAGGCAAGACAAACGTCTTTAACTCACCTGATGGAAAGAGATGATCAAGACAAAGATGGTACACGCCCATTCAAGAGAAACCTATTCACTCTACTCTTGAACGTTCCAAGATTATAATTGTCTGGAAAAATAGACGCAGGCAGTTCATTAGTTCATTTGTGTTTGAACCTATAAAATGTATTTAAAGTATATACATGGGCGCACCGCTTTAGCAAGCTTACGTAATTTTAATAAGGTAATTTTGAATCAAATTTGCCTCCCCCTGGACTGACAAAATCAAAGTTTGCCCCCCACCTGGGATGATAAAAACAAATTTTGCCCTCCTCTGAGCTAAATCTGGGTACGCCTATGGGTATATGTAATTGAGTAATTGTTATAAATATTTAAAAAAAAAAAGAAAAAGATTCCTAGTAACGTGGGTTACACATTACTAGTAATCTCGTTAACCCCTCCAGCTGAGCTTAACGCTTGTGTTAGGAGTGGGTTCACGATGGTAGTGTACTGGGTGGGGTTCGAACCCGCAACCACTCGATCGCAAGTCCGACGCCTTAGCCAATAAGCTACCGCCGCTTAATATATGTATATATGTATTTTCTGTTACATTCATATAGTTATTACACCTACAAACTACCCTATGCATTAATCCATCGCATTTGTCCATCTTAAGGTTGTCTGGAAGAAATCCCGCCCAGCGATAAGACCGCCGATTGTATTTTATGGTTCTCTTTTATATCGTAACTTTTTCTATAGTATACCATAAAGAATATTGTATTGTATTGTATATTTATACATCTTTTACAACTAAATAACACAACCAAAACTAATTTATACGCTATTTGCTCAATTATGTAAATGTAGTCTAAGTAACAAGTCATTAACAGAAACAATTTACAGGGAAATTCTGTAGTTACTTCGCACTATTACACTGATTTGTTTTCCCTTTGGTTTACTGCTTCTATTGAATTTTGCAACAATACTCACGCCTGTTTCCTCGAAAGGGTAGGCAAAGGTGTATTAAATACCCGCCAACACCAATATGAAATTCCATGAATATACACTGTGTACTGTTCGTGGGAGAGCCATGCTTCGGCACGTATGTACCGGCTCGACCGAAGTGATACCACGGCCTCACATAAAAACGGCAGTGAAGCAATGAATTCACCGCGTGAGTGAGGTTACCGGAGGCCCTAACTCTTCCCTCTCCCCCTCTTCCCCCGTCTCCCCGCTCTTCTCCCATCTCCCCTCTTCCCCTACTCCCACCTTAAAGGCCGGCAACACTTGTGACTCTTGAGTTGCAGGTGCCCATGGGCGGCGGTAGTCATTTACCATCAGGTGACCCGTCTGCTCGTTTGCCCCCTAGACCATAAAAAACCCTTTTACATCACAACCATACACATTTATATGCACATAACTGTTATAGTACCGCGAACCACTGCAACTGCCCTCTTATTAAATAACACAACTAACATTAAGTACTTGGGTATTATATTAGATAAAATTTCTTTCTTCTTCTTTTTTTTTCTTTTAAAGACAACTCGGAATATTCCTGAGTCGCGGGGGGTTCACAAACATTCAAACAAGGGACAAAAAGAACACCCAGACTCGAAACAACAATTTGTGGATAACACAAATTTGTGTCCCGTGTGGGATTTTGAACCCACAACACGAGGTGGCGAGGTTACTACTTAAACCGTTGCGCAATCAGTACAGTCAATCAAAGTCAAAAACTCTATCTTTTAAACAACATATAGCCACTGTAACTTCCAGAACTCGTAAATTATTATTCGTTTTAAAAAACTGCGCTATATAGCAGAACAAAAACTTATTATACAAATTTACAAAGCATTATGCCAGTCAGTAATTCAATACTGCATCACCTCTTGGGGAGGATCCTCAAAAACGGTGATGTTAACTATTAAACGAGCAAAGCGAGCACTCCTAAAAGTAGCATTTCGCCTACCTTTTCGTTTTCCTACACAACTATTGTATCAAAAATGTAAAGTTTTAACTGTCCGCCAACTATTCATAATGTACACTGTATTAAAACAACACACGATTCTAACATATAACACTAACATTACTAACACAAAGAGACGGAAAGGTATTGTCTGTACCACACTTTCAGAATCGAGGTTTGTATACACAAATAGATTTTTGGCATTTTTGGGTCCTTTCCTTTACAACAGGATAAATAAAAAGACATCCATATACAACCTCAATTATTTTAAAGCAAAGAATCTTTTCCGTCGGTATCTGCAAAGTTTAGACTATAACCAGACTGAAGATTTAATTACTGTTTTTACTACATAGAGAAGTCTATTTGTAGACATGTATGTTTCATAAGTATTGTTACGATTAAATAATTACAAAATGTAGTGAAAGTCTGTAAATGCCTTACCGCCTGTAGCACAGGTTTACCCTAGGACAGGCACCCATATATTTTAAGCCAATTAATTTTAAATGAGATCTGTAATAACGTGTACCAATTATAAATTAATTAATTAATTTTTGATTATGAATATGTCGTTAATTAAATAATATTGTAAACAAGAGAAAAGACGCGCTAAATGTGACACTTAAACAATCATACAACTACTATGTACCTATACATATAGTAATATTAATTATAACG
The DNA here is from genome assembly GCA_963859945.1 of Euplagia quadripunctaria. NCBI lineage: Eukaryota > Metazoa > Arthropoda > Insecta > Lepidoptera > Erebidae > Euplagia > Euplagia quadripunctaria. Next base: position 25,084,201 of record OY982566.1, on the reverse strand, counting down.
CTTTTACATACTGCATCAAAATCAATAACAACGTATCTATTTTCTAGTGAAAGCATAAATGTACCCTTAATCGTATTCAGCGTCGTTTATTTACCTAAATAAATAAGTTGAATAAATTAAATATGTACTTTAATTCAAGGTATTATTCTAGGTGATATCTAGAACAATAACTAAATATAATTATGTATTTAAACAGGAATTAAAGCGATCACGAGAAAGTATTGCATACCTCTGAATTACCTGACGGAATTGCCTTCAGTAGTATGTAATACCTTTTCGTGATCGCGTTAATTCCGGTTTAAATACATAATTATATCATGGAACGCGAAAGTTTAAAAGTAAGTAAAAACTAAATGTCTGTAAAATACAGAAACAAAACCGGTTGACGTCAGCTTTCGCCTCGACAACATCCACCGCTATATTTGTCCCTGTTGTATTTGTAAAAAAAATTGTCTTGTCCTCAATAGAGGGCAAGACAATTTTTTTTATGATATAGGGGGCAAACGAGCAGACGGTTCACCCGATGGTAAATGACTACCACCGCCCATGGGCACCTGCAACTCAAGAGTCACAAGTGCGTTGCCGGCCTTTAAGGTGGGAGTAGGGGAAGAGGGGGAGAGGACGGGAGAGGGGAGAAAAGAGAGAGAGGGAAGGGTTAGGGCCTCCGATAACCTCACTCACTTGGCGTAAAGCAATGAAACCATTGCTTCACTGCCAGTTTTCTGTGAAGCCGTGGGTACACCACTCCGGTCGAGCCGACCCATACGTGCCGAGGCTTGGTTCTCCCACAAATACAATTATATAATACTATTGTCGTCATACGGGCACTTTGGGAATTTAAGATGAGAAAAGTATTTGTACTAAACGGGAAAGGTATTTAAGAAGGAGACGGGAAGGCAATCGAAGGAAATGGCCAACAGGGATTGATTGGGGGGTGTAAGTAATAGTTCAAGCAGGGTTAGGGTCGCATGCTTGTAATGGAAACTGGCTAGTGACGGGAAATCCCTCTCACAATTAAATCTCATCTAAATAATCAAAATATAAATAAAACTGCAAGCCTTTTTTAAATTTAGGATTAGATAAGTATTATCCATACATATACATATACATATCTCACGCCTTTCAGGCAGAGACGACAACCTACTTACTGATGTACGTAAGTGAAATTCGGAGGGTACAGTTTGAGCTTTGTACAAATTCTAAGTTGGTGGACTGGCCTATTGGTCTAGTGGTTAGTGACGCTGACTGCTGAGCCAGAGGTCGTGGGTCGATTCCCACCCGCGACAAATAGTTGTGTGATGAGCATGATCATTTGTTCTGTGTCTGGGTGTAATTTATCTATAATATGTAAGTATTTAGAAAATATAAGTATGTTTTTCAGCAGTCTGGTTACCATAGTACAGGTTCTGCATAGTTTGGGATCAGACGGCTCGTGTGAGATGTGTGAAGTTATTATTATTCTCCTAAACATATATATATATGTGTACCATCGACGTCGTTATGCGGTTACATTATGGAAACCATAAAATTTAACCTGGTGTCACATTCAGGGGGTACACCTCTACATGTCTTACTAAAAAAAGACAGGATATATTTTGCTTTATGAGGGTCCAAAAAATAATGGAAATTTGTTATAAAATGTTCCATCAAATGTTGGTGTGCCTCCGACCTTACACTCAGCAAGTTCCTGGCGTTGAACTTGTTTAAAACATTCACAGATTCGTTTTTACATTCATAGCAGGCTCTGACAGTCTCTTGAAAAGCGGAAGGCGTTCGTCAAACTTGCATTACTTTTATTTATTCAACGTGTGTTATTCCTCGTAATATTTTCAGGTTATTTTCTGTATTTTTAACCTTTAACAGTGAACTTAATTTTTTTCATTAGACTTTCATTGACGTGGGGTTTCTGAGACTCCTACACTTAATGGTTAAAAATTACATTTCATTTTGGGTTAGAGGAAAAAACATGTTTTTATTTTATTTATTAGGTTTACATCAAACCAAAACAAATATTTATTTTATAAATTAATTTTATTAAATTGTACTTAATATAAGCAATTACGGATTGTAAGGCACAGTTCAGTCTTTAACGACATGATAACTTTTAAATAAGCGTTAGCAAACAAAAAAGTCCAGTTTTTGACCTAATTAATACCTAATTATGAGATCGTTTTTGGTAATAGCTAAACACTGGGCTTTGATCATTGCAAATAAACAGGACGATTACTTGCCGAGACATGTCTGTGTTGTCTTCCTGCAGTTTTGGAGGGTAAAGCCTACACGTTTTACGAGAAACAGAAACAATTTTTTCAGCCTCCAGCTCATGAGTCATCCTCAAGTCTTTGGATAATTTTGTGTTGACGATGCTTCTTATCATATGATGAACTACGAGCCACCGAGCCAATTTCTCCGGACTTTTCTATAAAAGAAGAACATATACATTGACACAGCCATGCATATGTTATGCATTGATCACCCTTCAATCTTTACGTTCGTTAGCCACAAGATTAAATAGAACATTTTCTTGTTCAAAGATTATAGCAATTACAGGAAAGAAATCATAACAGCTACACAGAGAATGACACAGATATAAGAATAGCTACACAATCATACACTAATCTCTGTACTCTATACATAAAGACAAAATTTTGTAATCTATGGCAAACGTGGACGTGGGGTCTAACGGGCCCCAGTTAAATTTCGAATGTCAATAACTCACATGTTTTGAAGCCCACCTAACAATCACTTCTACTTACACTCGTTTCGCGAATTACTTGAAAGATACTGAGCTGCTCCGACCCCACATCCACAGTTATAGGTTAAAGATGTAATAATACTCAATAAATGTAACCCACACCTTCAAACAATTGAAATATATTAAAAAAAACACGAGACCGTTGTCTAATTTATCTTTGACATTACTTATAAAAAATTATATTTAGTAATTATAATTTAAGTTATGAGTATGACAGAAACAAATAATTCAAGAAGAAAACTAAGGAAACGGTTTTTTTTTCCCGTCCACTACTAGGGGAATGACTAATACTTGAGCTCACACTGAAAGATAATGAAATATTGAAATAAAACTATATGAATAACGATGAAAAAAATGTACGATGATATTAATTTGAATTTGGAATAGTAAGATTTATTAGCTTATTAAAGTCAACCAAAATATTAACTAATTCATATAATCCACAGATTAAAGATGATTTTCTGGCAACCTCTGAGCCAGCAGGTGGCTGTTGCTAATGTATAAACATGTCCCCCTGACATTTAGCCTTAATCACCTCTAACGACACATCTGTGTGCTAAAGCGATGTTTCTTGGAACACCCAGAGGCCTTAAGTAGTATACTAATTTACGTACTGTTACGGACCAATACTAATTGCTGGATACACAGAAACAAACCTACATACCTACCAGAAGATAATATTAGACAACCAGATAGAAAAGTTTAGCGAATGATAAATTATTACTTTCTACCACCAACAGTAATAATGGTATGGTCACACAAAAAAAAATTATTAACAATTATTCTAGGGAATTTAATTCTTTACGGTCAGCAACCACTGTCTATGTTTTTTTTTAACATTTAACTATGTAATCAAATCTTGGAAGTAAATTTAACCCACTTTTAGTTGATGTATCAAAATAAAACTTTGTATGTATATGTAATTTAAAATAGTACTAGCAGCGCCCCGCAGTTTCACCCGCGTAAGTCCCGATCCCGTGGGAATATCGGGATAAAAAGCCTATGCGTTAACCCAGGTCTCCAGCTATCTACATACCAAGTTTCATCGCAATCGATTCAGTAGTTTTTGCGTGAAAGAATAACAAACATCCATCCATTCATCCATTCATCCATCTATCCATCCAAACTTTCACATTTATAATATTAGTGGGACTATAATTTGGCTTGGCTGTACGCTGATCTGATGATGGTGCCAGGAGGTGGATAGTGGAACTCTTCAGTGGCCGCTAGTAAACCAATCGAGTTTGGGCTCATGTGATTCGTTTTGACCGGTTCAATAGATTGGGCTTAGTAACGATGTTATAATCATGGAGCCAGGAGGGGGATAGACGAACTCTTTTTACTTTTTTGGTTCGCTATTAAACCGCGGTTTTTCAGTTTTTCTAAATTATATAATTTTTTTCTATTCCAAATTTAATATTCTAGGACCATCATTATCCTTTTCAGCCTACATCGCAGCAGCGATTGCAATGAACAGGCCTCTTTTCTGTATCCGTAATCTTTACGGTTGTGTCTCAACTGCATCCAGTGTAGCTTGTTTTTGAGCTACTTTTATTTTGTTTGCTCGTGATCGCCCAAGTTTCGGTTGATTGCCAACTCATTTGTTGTACAAGTACCTTGGCCTTCACGTATAACAAGCGTTGCCACTCAACATAAATATTACTAGTTTATCGGATTCACGTGTGAATTTCATGAAACTCTAGTTCTTTAAGTGCCCAAAACAAGCACAACGGATTTATTAATGCCAACAACTATACAAAAGCGATGTAGACACTATTTTTAAAATTAATTTCATACAAACGGTGAGCTCTCCAAAGAATTTCTTTTTACCTGCCGCTTTGACTTTTAAACATGAAATTTTATTAAAATTTAGACATTTCTGCAGATTTAGATAGACTCTTTAAATTTCATAAGTTTAACACGTTCCTCAAAAATGTATTTCATCTTAGTTGCCAATTATTTCTTTAGGTGTTTAATAGTTAGTTTAGTTAGTTCATTATAGTGATCAAAGTTGATGTTTTTCGGAAATTTTCTTAATGTGTAATTTTGTATTTGTGATACAAAGATTAAACAGCAGTTAGTATTTATATCCTGTACTAGAGGCATTTTTTTATAATATATATATTTTTTAATACTATTTTAATTTTTTTTGGGTGGAATTGTTTAAAGTTAGTCAGCTGCCAGTCGAAAGTAAAACAGATGCAAAATTTATGGATTTTATTCATAGTGTTTTACACTTCAGACCGGGTATAACTTTAAACTTTACTAAGCACTGTACTTTTAGAATTTTTCACCCACGAATCTTGTCTAGAACTTTTTAAAATGAAAATTAATGTCGCTCTTTTAAATTTGTCATGCTATAGACGATCTATCTAGAAGCCTACCTTAGGATGTTATATAGATGATTAAAACGTGCATGAAGGTAGTAAGAGTTTCTTGTCTAAAAAAGATAATCTTTGAATATCGAAAATTACATTTCTGTCAACTTTTCACTAATAACTAGTTTTCCTATCCTACGTTGCGCCATTGTAACATAATACGGTAGCCACCCACGATCCTCGGGCGCTTTTCTTCAACTTTCATTAAATGTACGTACAACAAGTAGAAATCTTTTGGCAGAACGTCTGTTTCTAAACACAGAAGAATTCTTTTAAGAGAGCTCTGAGACTATAACAATAAAAAATTTAGTTTACTTAAACATTTTCTTCTTAAGTTAAGTATTTATTACTCTATGAATTTCATTATCAAATAACATAATAGTAAAATAATTCAGGTAGTATGTATTGGGAAATGTTAGTTGTTCATAAATTTAGAAATTAAATTTTATTATTAATTTCAAAGTTTTTAGTTTTTTATCTGTTTGAATGTGCGAAATCCAAGCCGCCATGACATTACGTCATCAGATCTGTAAAAACTTAAATAAATAGTGAATTCGATTGTAAATTTTTAAATATTTTATTCCTCTTTCATGATAGGATTTTATTTGTCATTAATCCCGATTTTTGTTCTCTCATACTATGGAATTTGTAAACATTGATAGGTATAGGATTTATTGTTCTATCTCCATCACGTAGAAGAAGAACTAACGAATGAAGAGAAACTTAAATTAAACTTGGGAAAATTGCAATAACTTTCGCTTTTACTGCTGAATACATGACGAATAAGCAACATGGCGGTCTAGCGTTTTCACGCGCAGATATTAAAAATGTGGAATTTAAACACATTATAATATCACTTAGTGATGAATCCCAAAATATGAATTCGAAAAAGTTCCTCTAACAAAATCAACTCAGTCAAGGCCTATTACCTCTGACAATACCAGTCACCGGAGGCAATAACCCTTCCCTCTCCCCCTCTTCCCACGTTGTCCCCCTCTCCCCCTCTTCCCACCTTCTCCTCCTCTCCCCCTCTTCCCCTACTCCCACTTTAAAGGCCGGCAATGCACTTATGACTCTTGAGTTACAGGTGCCCATGGGCGGCGGTAGTCACTTACCATGAGGTGACCCGTCTGCTCGTTTGCCCCTACTCCACAAAAAAATCTTTAAAGTGCCCGGTTGGGGGCAATGGGCTTGCCCCTATGACGTGAATGGGACTAAATTTATAGTTGACAAAACGTGGCTGTTTAAGTGTAATACGCCCAGAATGAGATAGAATACAAATATACAGTGTTGCCTATAATCTTCGTATGCTAGCACGTGTCTTTGCGCCAGTGTACTACGAACCCTTCTTTTGTCATTCACGTGTATCATTTTTGTGCATTTGCGTATCAAAATTCGTTGGTTAGCCCGTGATTTTCCGTGGCTTTACTTTATAGGTAAGTCGGTATTTTCGGCGGAACAGAATACATATTTTAATATTTCACGTTCGTTGGTACATTAACGGGTATAAACGCAATAGTTTTGGGATGGCCTGTGACCACAGCCACTGTAACCTTAGGCAATTGAAAGATATCTACATACCCAAAACATCGTATAAGTTCTCGTTAATATATATATATATATATATATATATATATATATATATATATATATATATTGTAATGTTTTAGGATTTCGAACGATGCAAGTAACAATTCTTTCTTGTTTGTTATTAGTACGTAATTTTAAATCACCCGGCCCGCCATTAGCGTCTTTTCTTTTGCTCTCATAGACAAAGGAATAGTGACGAGACAGGCAGAGGAAATAATTACTGCACAGATAAAATATGCATTTATTTTAATCTGTGCATGGATTTCAATTGCATAAATCCTGTTCATATTATAACTTATTATTTTATATTTTAAGTAAAGATATATTATTAAATAAGTATAGTAGTAAAGTTGACTGGCCTGTTGGTCTAGTGGTTAGTGACCCTGACTGCTAAGCTAGAGGTCGTGGGTTCGATTCCTACCCAGGACAAATAATTGTGCGATGAGCACGATAATTTGTTCTGTGTCTGGGTGTAATTTATCTGTAATATGTATTTATTTAGAAATATATAAGAATGTTTATCAGCAGTCTGGTTACCATAGTACAGGCTCTGCCTAGTTTGGGATCAGACGGCGTGTGTGAGATGTGTGGAGTTATTATTATTATTTAAATTACATATATTTGTTATAGGCATTTTAAATGTTTGTTTAATAACTGAGCGTATACTATACATAAATATAAACTTTAGAATTTTTTTTTATGGTATAGAGTGCAAACGAGCCTGATGGTAAATGACTACCGCCGCTCATGGGCACCTGTAACTCGAGAGTCACAAGAGCGTTGCCGCCCTTTAAGGTGGGAGTAGAAGAAGGGGGGAAGAGTGGGAAGTGGGGAGAGGGTAAGGACGAGAATAGGGGAGAGGGAAGGATTAGGGTCACTCACGCGGTGAAATGCAATGCAAGCAATGCTTCACTACCGGTTTTCTGTGAGGCCGTGGTATCGAGCGGAGTCGAGCCGGCTCATACTTGCCCAAGCATGGCTTTCCCACGTAACGTAGTAGCAATATTTTGATTATTTTGTGTACGCTCCCGTAACGTAGTCCTAGTTGGCCCTTGCCTGAAAATCAGCGCTTTTGCGATATGTGTGTAACCATGCCCTTACTATTTATCACTGGAATGGTATACAATAAAGGAAAATTAAAAAAAATTGCAACTATATTTGTTGTAGTAATACGCAAAAGAGTCATTTTAAATATCAAAATTTTCAGTCAAATTTGGTTATTCCTATAAAACCACTGACAGGCATCTTACCATTTTATAATATGAAGCCAGAATCAGTACATTTTATTAGCAATATGTATTAAAAGTGGATGTAAATAAACTGACATCAAAAACGTTTTTCAATTTTAGAGAGGGTTTAATTTTTTTTTATCATGTAAAAGCCCCCACGGGTCATCACCTCACTTGAACCTACCAGTTCACGAACCTTGAACCAAGTAACTACTTTATCCATTTGTTTATTTTCTTTTTAACAGTTGCTGGAGAACGTAACTGTGCCAGAGTTCGTAAAATTAAAGTTTAAATAGCGAAGTAAAACAAAATATAGGTTACCTACTTATTTTAATACAAATATATTAATTATTGTTACCCTTTGTATACATTATATAATTGTAAATGTAGTATTTTTTTAAATAAATGATTAAAGTTTTCACGCAATAAAAAAAGTTACGTTCTATTGTGCGAAGTGATGAGAACATTTTTTTTACTGCATATTTATAAATCGATATTAATTATTTCTAAAGCAGTATAAAAATCCTCTATGGTTATAAATTTTATTATTTTTGCAAAAAAATAAGATCAACATGTTGAAATTCAAATTTAAACTTCGAGTGATGAACAAATGAACGATGATAGTTTATGATCAATTCTTATTACGTGGGAAATAAATTTAAAGTTTTTTTTTTAACCGATTAAATATTCTTAAATAAAATTGATTGTTATTTTAAATCGAATCGGCAACCTGTTAGGTTCGGTAAAAAAAAAGTACATACTTAAATATCGAACTGTCAAAAATGAAATAAACGGATGAAAAGAGTATGATAATATGTCACCTGAAAGCATTTGTTTTAATTCAATATTTATATCACTCAATTTTACATTAGCACTAGCTATGCCTGCGGTTTCACCTGCATTTACATATACCTATCAAATAAAAATTAAATTAAATATATTCTTATAGATGAAATAACTTTATAATGATTAAATAATAGTTATAATCGATTCAGTAGTTTCAGATTATATTGACTACAAACAAAGAAATAGCTTTTTTTTGGATTATAATAAAGATAATCTTTTCTAAAATATAAGTAGCCTTTGGTTCTCCTTATAACATCCGCAGGTCCCGTCAATATCAGTGCTGTTTCGGAAATCAGCCGGAACAAACAGACACATATATGTACCGTGTAAACATTCCTAAGCAATTTGTAACTCACTGTTATTATTATACATTACAAACGGACACTACAAATTTATTTATTTGTAACTAGCAACCCGCCCCGGTTTCACACGGGTAGCAGAGACATCTTCAACAATCATCAACATATTGCAATCAATTTACGCAAAATCTTAACAAACTATACACCTAAACCTTCCTCATGAATCATTCTGTCTATTAGTGAAAACTGCATGAAAATCCGTTCAATAGTTTTTCAATTTATCGCGAACAGACAGACAGACAGACGCGGCGGGGGACTTTGTTTTATAATATGTAGTGAAGATAGTGAATTGTCAGTGGCAATAATAATATGTAGATACTGCGTTAGTGTCTGCACATTTTCTATATTGTAATGTACAAAGTTAATAAATCAAGCTTTGTATTAGCTCCTTCCAGACTGCGAATGAAACAATTGTATTAGTGCTCAGATGATGACAAATTGCTATCTTACGACAAACTCCTGTAAATTCTCTTAGTCTTATCGCTAAGTATACTTTATCCAATTGCAGACAACTGCCTGTGTTACACTGTATTGCCAGAACTTCGCCTGGGGCGAGAGGTTATGAGATGGGGTGTCGATAATTTGAGGAGAACAATTGAAAGAAGGCTATAAAGCAATATTAATATATTATATTGATAACTGATCGATTCACACTAATACATTTACTTTATATTTGCTTCACAGAAGTCGCTCTGCAACTTGACAGATGTCCCCTCTGTCTGCTGGCTGCGGCGATAGTCCCTTGTTCTAACATTTTTTAATCGAATATAATTCAGTGCGGACTTCTCACGCACCAGTACCTACTAACGTATGTGACAGAGGTCTGACAGTATATAATGGAGTTATCAGGAATTAAAAACTAATAACTGTGCGACAAAACAATTTTTTTTTCAATAATATTGATTTAAATATCTGATTTATTGTCACTCGGGTCTTCTAAATAGGAATATAAACATTAACTCTATGTAATACGTACCATTTTCGAGTTATGATAAATTTTAATTTCATAAATAAATGAAAACAGTGTGACAGTTTTCAATCAATTATAAACATGTTTATTTATCTGTATTTTGAATTTTAACACAAAAATAGTTATATTATATACTTGTGCGTAAATAGTGAATTAAAATATTGCAGATTAAAGTATTCAGTATAAAAATAAACTACATATTATGAAAGAAAACAACAATAAATTAACTTTTCTATCTATGTTATATTTGATCGATGTGTATAATAAATCCACGTGAACAATTTTAAGAATTAATGATATCATAAAAAATATTTATTATAAATATTTCATTTATCTGTTCAAAAATCTAATACATTTGTAATTCTTTCAACGGTCAAACGAGTAGTAATATGATCGAGAAATTTGATTAATCAGATCGCTTACGAGTACGTTTATCGACTTCCAAAATGAGAACGTCTTTTGTTCCTCGGGAACATATTTTTATGAGAATTTATGATTTCTCCTGAGAATGTTTTGAACTCAATTCAATTAAATTAAATTTCGAGGTGATCTATGAAATATATTTTCCACTATTGCAAAGAAAGAAAAAACTATATGTACTGTGATATCAATCGGAGACGTCATAGTAACACCAGCGCGTCCAGAGAACACTTTATAAATTACTAAAGAAGATGGAAGGATCCAGCTAACCTATCAAATAAACGTGGAATATTTAGTGACCTAGGAGTACAAGAAATAACGGCTTTCGGGTGCTTTTTAACTTATTTACATTTCATAAAAACAGGATGTTTTTCAACTTAGAATTTATTATTCATGTACCAATTTTCTTATGTGCTTAAAAGAGTAAGTAACAGACCCTAGTCGTTAAGTCATTATTCTTTGTAATTCTTTTTTAAATTTAAACCTTTTAATCATTACAGGCCCATTAGTATTCCGATACTAATGGGCCTGTTATGATTAAAAGATTTCATTTGAATTAAATTATTTGATTTAAAGGATTATGATCAACTTATTTTTAAATTAATATATTATCGAAGAAGCGGGATGGAATATTAAAAGCATTTGTCCACCTAACACATGTTATCAGCTATAAATACTGGCTACTAGCACTACCAGGCACTGGAACACAAAATGAACCCTGAAAATTAAATTACACACATTTATGTTACTACAGACGTGCATAGTCCATGCTAGTGATTCGTTATTTGTACGGAGGTTTGGTCGCTGTCATTATCGCTCCACCGTTTCCCATCAGTCTACGATTCTCATTCACTCTAATGTTTTTCTTATAATAATCATGACCATTCTTTAAACACACATTTATAATAATCTATTTATCCAGGACAGTTATTGATTCCTCAAAGCCTTACCTAAATAAGAGCTGCTGTAGTAATTAAACTGAAAGCAATTATCCTGTCTGCTCCTGAGCAGCACCTAAATGCATCGGAAACCTCACCTTAAACTGTGTCGGGTAACGAGCCACCTCGAACGATGCTAGCCACCAATTATGCGATCACCATGATATTGGCTTCACACAACTTTAAACTAGTATTAAGGCTCTTCAAAGCCTTTAATACTGCGATAGTTCGTAAACTGTTCTAGTATTTAGGATAGCGTGCTTTGAATGTACAATTAATCGAAATTATGTATTTGATGTTGCACTTGCAATTAGATTAGGCACTAAGCTTATTATAACGTAGTTGTTTAGTACCATAAAAAAGGAAGGAAATTTTCTTAAACATGTATTTCCAGAGGGCATTCCAAACCTTTCTATTTACACATAATATATGTAAAAATAAAATATGATAGGTAAGAAATAATATTATTATTGTTTAGTAGTGAAAAATTAGTGAGAAGAGGTGTTAATTCGAAATAAGTATGTATATTTGTGTAATGTTTTCTTGACTGTTATTTTTAGCATTGTACAAATCTTAGTGGTTTCTTTTGCTATGTATAACACAATGGTAAATACCTTATTTTTTTAAGACAATAATGAAAAAATAAAACTGAAGACATGAATTTATTAGTCATTTGACAAAATTGTGTGTCTGTTGTACAATCAACCAAAACAAATGTAATTGAGTTCAAGTAGTTTTTTGTAAGAGAAATTAAACTCATTTATAATATTCAGATACAAAAATATATACCTTTAATATGGCTGAATATATGAAGTATAAATGAAGCTACCGACAACAGTTACCGACAATGTTGATCCAATTATCGCTTCGTTTAATTATCTTGATATATGTTTTAGTCATTATACGCAAATACTTACCAAGTTGTTATAATCTGTGCTCGAGGAAGTACGGTAGAAACGATTGATTCACTCAACTTTTCTTGCTACTACTAATTAGAAATAGATTGTGTGTTGTTAAGTTTTGATAGTTTCCTTGTTTGGAATGAAATAGGAATAGAATAGAAAGAGATGTAAGACAATCCTCACTAATATCAGGAATATGAATGTGAGTTTGTTTATGTGTAACGCTTTCACACCTACTCTACTCAACAGATCATCATGAAATTTTACAGACACGTTGCCAGGGTCCAGAATAGAACATCGGGTTTCATTCAAAAAGGGATCCCAGGGATAGAAAAATAACTTTTACGCGAGAGAAGAAGAGAGACAAGCTAGTACAATAAGCTTTACGCACACCGATACTGTACAACATTATAAAGACACGTCCTTTGTTCAGAAGCAAGCATTCGATTAGCAAAAAGGCCGCAAGGGTTCCATATGCAATCAAACCTCTAAATACCGAAAAATTTTACCCGTCTATTCTGAAAGATAAACTTAACTTTGCAGTTCTCAAAATACTCTCTCATCCATCGATTTACGACAAAGTCAATATTCCAACCGCATAATATAAGTTTGTAATCACAAATTTTATTTGCTATTTTTTATGTTATATAAAAAGTATGTTCGTATTTGGTATGTATAAATTTTTTTTATTTTTTTTTTAAAAGACAACTCCCGCATTAGGAATTACTCCTGTGTCGCGGGGGACTTTACAAACATAGAAACAACGGACACAAAGAACACCCAGACTCAGGTGGGAATCGAACCCACGACCTATAAGCATAGCGGTCAGGGTCACTAACCACTAGACCAACAAGCCAGTCAATTAAAGAAAAAAAATTAAAGAAAAATCTCTTTTATATCAAAAAATATAGGAAATTAAGAAAAAGCAAAAATAAAAAGCAAAAACCACTTTCCCAAAATTTTTTAGCGTTGAAACAAAAAGGTATATATGTAAATAAAAAAATCCTTATCACCTTCAAGATCAAGTAAGTCATTAAACACGATCGTGCTATCACAGGCCTTAAATCAAATTGTTTTGCTTGCCTTATAAAGCCACAGTTGAAGCTCTGCCAGTGCGATGGTAGATAAGCTTGAAAGGTGCACGCAATCTAACTTTAGAACTCGATTCACAATAGTTTTACTAGCACGCAAAGTTTAATTTTTACTCAAAAGATAACTTGCTTGATCGGCCATTTATGACTTACAATAGGTACTTACTCATTATGATTCTGTAACACTGTTATAGTCCCTTTCTGAATAAGTGATGTCCATGTATTACCTAGTCAATGTACACCAGTCAAACACCTATGCTTCTACATAAGTTTTTGAAACGTCAACAGTGTTGAGTCCACCTCTGACTACGATCCATGAAATTCGATCAAATTGTCTAATAAACAAAATAGTATCGCGTAGGTATATAAGCGATATATAAGCGATTCAGACAGTTTCTGAAAGGCTGATAAAAATATTGTTCAACTTACAGAGCTGTCAAATTAACAGTGGTGTCATTATTAACTCATCACTACATATTATAAAACAATGTCCCCCGCCGAGTCTGTCTGTCTGTTCGCGATAAACTCAAAGACTACTGAACGGATTTTCATGTGGTTTTCACCAATAGATAGAGCGATTCATGAGAAACGTTTAGGTATATCACTTGTTAAGGTTTTGTGTAAATTGGTGGAAATATGATGATGATTGTTAAAGATGTCTCTGCTACCCGTGCGAAGCCGGGGCCGGTTGCTAGTAAATTACTAATCTATGATCAATTCCATTAAACATGCGAATGCCATTTGACATAAGATTTTGAAGTAAATTTGACATATAAGCGCTGTTAACTGATCCGACGAAGATCAAATCAAAGTGTCATGCTTTGAGCATCTCAATACAGACAAGAAATTTGACATACAATTAGTTAATTTTAGCGTTGATCAAATTAACCTTTCAGAAACCGGGAGTCTCAATATACACATCTGAAATGTCAAAAGTGTAAATTCAGATGATGTAGAATCCACTGATTTTAAGCACAGCCTATGGCATACAGCTTGTGTTTTCTGCACTTAGAGACCAACAGGAACATGGTATTCACGTGGGGGAGCCATGCTTCGGCACGTACGGGCCGGCTCGACTCCGCTCGATACCATGGCCTCACAGAAAACCGTCAGTAAAGCAATGCTTCCATTGCATTTCGCCGCGTGAGTGAGGTTACCGGAGACCCTAACCCTTCCCTCTCCCCTATTCCCGTCCTTCCCCTCTCCCCCGTCTCCCCTTTTCCCACTCTTTCTTCCCTCCCCCTCTTCTCCTACTTCCACCTTAAAGGGCGGCAACGCATTTGTGACTCTCGAGTTACAGGTGCGCATGGGCGGCGGTAGTCATTTACCATCAGGTGACCCGTCTGCTCGTTTGCCCCCCGTACCATAAAAAAAAAACGCGTCATATTCCAAGAATTTCACTAAATACTGAGTTTATTTTTTTCTTGCTTATAAAAGTACATACGACCTTTGTAATTACTTCTACTTTTTATAAGGTTTTGGTTAATATTTCACAAGTCCTCCTTGTGTCGTAATTGATCACAGGATAGGTCGGTCTTCATTAGGGAAATCGATCATTAATTTTTACCTCAGCTATCAGCTTTTTTTATAAATAATCTTTGATTGCTTCCGACCCAAAAAAGTCTTGTGTTCATTAAAGTGTTACTGATTCTGTGACGAGCTTTTATGTCCTTTTTGGAGAACTTCATAGTGCGTGTCTCTTCCGCAAATAATGACATCAGAGTCAAAACACTGGTCTAATTCATTTCAGAATATTTATTTCTTTAGAAGCCTGTCTAAAATTTCAGGGCTCTACGTAAGAGCGAGTTTGATTGAAAAGCAATTTGTTTATTTTTAAAGTTTATAAACAATCACATCCGTATTGTCCTCATTATCAACAGAACAAAGTAATTATATCCAACCTTCCCTGCCCCCTCCCCCTCTTCCACCCTTCTATCCACCTATCCCCCCTTCTACCCTTACCCTCCTCCACCTTAAAGGTCGGCAACGCACTTGTGACTCTTGAGTTGCAGGTGCCCATGGACGGCGGTCATTTCCCATCAGGTGACCCGTCTCCTCATTTACGGATGACTCGACAGTAATGGCACCTATTGAAGTAAGAATATCAATCAACAAGAGAATGGTGGCCAGGCCTTAGATTCTTAGTTTATTTTTTCTTTACTGAGGTTTATTTTACCTAGCTTGTCGAGAAATGAAGAAAAACATGTATTAAAAAAATTATGTCCCATTCAAGAAAACAGCTCATGTAAGAAATAAATCACGGCCTCAGTAAGTAACAATATTTTATTAAAATCTACCACAAAATAGAACTTAACCTGAAGAAAAATCGCAAATCCGTTTCACTGAATCGTTATCGACGGAAAGATATTATTACTTCATTCCTCCATGAGATTGAAAATTGAATTTCTGTATCATTACGTACGACGGCCTTCAGTAGTTATGGATACGTTTATATCTGGTTACGAATCAGAATCCCAACAATAATTAATAAAATGCCAAGTTGAAGATCAAATTACACACATCTAAGGTCAGATTTAATATACAAATTTGTCGCGTAGCTCACAAATCGCTCGTATTACGTCATAACAAAAAAAAAGGTTTTCCAAAAAAAAAAAATTGAACATAATGACAAAAAATTTAAATGAACATGAGAAATAATATCTTACTGAACCTGTACTACCAATTTATCATTAAACATTTACTTATTTATGTATCACAATCTCAACCAGATCAATGTAAGTTTTATTTTCAACTTAAACAACATTGTATCTTATACTTAAGTAAAACAACAGATTCGTAACAATTATAAAATATCTATCCACAAATCCCCAACCCAGTGACGTCAGAGGTAGGTAGGTCGGGGAAGACTCTTAATCCGAACCGGACATTATTATTTAACTGTCGGTTCAAAACGGAATATATTTTAGGTACAATACAAAAAACATTTGAAAACGGAATAAATTTTGGGTTGAAATCGAAATAAAATATTCATGGGTTGAAAATGCAGGTAGAATTCGGAAACACCCACAAGAACTTTGTTGTTGTGTTGTTGGGAGTTCTAAATTCAATGGTTACTCTTACCATTAAAGGTTTTCGAATTTCGAGATTTTGATAGACAGCCACACTATCTACTTATATATAGCTCTTACAACTATAAGTAAACGTATAAGTTCCACTAGAGCCTGTTAACGTTCATCGTGCCCTTGGTTACATCTCTACCAAAGTGGAATTAAGATTTTTCTAAAAAATGTGTACATTTTATAGAAATAGTTTTAATTCCCTTGAAATTTCCCCGAATAACTAAGATGAGATTTATGTTTCTAAGATAAAAGTAGTCATTAAGATTTATTTTACCATAAACTATTGTTGCTTCTAGTGAGGAACCTTCTTAAACAGTAAAATAATCCCACTAATATTATACGAGTAAATGTGAAAGTTTGGATGAATGGATGGATGGATGGATGTTTGTTACTCTTTCACGCAAAAACCACTGAACCGATTGCGATGAAACTTGATATGTAGATAGCTGGAGATGTGGATTAACGCATAGGCTACTTTTTATCCCGATATTCCCGCGGGATCGGGACTTACGCGGGTGAAACCGCGAAGCGCTGCTAGTTGTCTATAAATTTACAAAGTGCCACAATGTTTTTTAAAGTAACTTTACTTCTTAAACAGACTCAATTTCAGTAGTGACGCGTTAAAAATATTGATGATTAATTTTACTCCAAAATCTGGATGTTTTGATCTGTCAAGAACATAAAATATATAATAGTAGTTACGTTCACGTCCTGCAGAGATATCGTGCGAGGTTTACAGATCATTTGCTATCAGTAACCTAGTGCAGACAGCGTGGGTAGGAACCCGCAGTATGAGCTCCCAGTACGCTAGCCAAAATTCATTTAGGACAATTGCTATGTCTAGACATCTGAGTAGTCGTATTCTTTACATTTGTGTGTGTAATAAATAAATAAATAAAAATTTCTTTTTGATCAATAATGACGCTAAAACCTAGAAAATACACTTTTGTTATTGTTAAATATGTGTTTAAGAATAAGTTCCATCCTATTTCTATGTATGATTTTTATGTGGGAGAGCCATGCTTCGGCACGTATGGGCCGGCTCGAATCCGCTTGATACCACGGCCTCACAGAAAACGGGTAGTGAAATAATGCTTGCATTGCTTTTCGCCGCGTGAGCGCGTTACCGGAGGCCCTAACCTTTCCGTCTCTCCTATTCCTGTGCTTCCCTTCTCCCTCCGCTCTTCCCTTAAAGGGCGGCAACGCACTTGTGACTCTTGAGTTACAGATGCCCATGGGCGGCGGTAGTCATTTACCATCAGGTGACCAGTCTGCTCGTTTGCCCCCTATACCACAAATAAAAATGATTCATGAGTGACTGTGAAGTGTGACTGTTATTTACTGCTACGTTTTATGACCCGTAGGATTAAAATAATGAATATTAAAGATTAGGTAACCTAGATTATATTGTATAATCTAGGTTATCTTGACCGGCAAAATCTATGAATATTAGTTTATAGTTAATTATATTCATAAAGATTTCATTGTTTTTTATGCGAAAAGACAGTAATTTAAGTCGCTAGATCTATTTGATATTTATTAGTGACTATTAGTTTCTAGTGCTAGTTGGTTAGTTTCAGCCATATAGTCAGTAATTCATTTATTATAATGCAGAAGCGTCTTTCCAGAAAGTTATAAACTCAAGGAAATTCTTCTAATGCATAGTTAATTGTTTCATCTCGCGGTATGCACACCCGAAGGCATGTACTTTGTGATGGAAAAGTGTAAAGTGTCGTGGGATGTATATTACATGAAAACTTTCGAGACATCTTAACTTAAAGTATTCCTAAAAAAATATATTTACATATATAATACATGTACAAAATGTACATATATATCTAGCGGAGGAGCACTGACATTAAAAATAAATTAAAAATTAAAGAGGGCTCCCCTACTAGAGACGTATTTTTTTGGGTTATAATATTCAATCTTGTACGATGGAGCGGAACCATTAATGCGCGAGTGCGACTCGCACTTGGCTGGTTTTTATTGAATAACCATCACTGTAATACATATTTTTAATATGACATGATCACATGTGACACGGCGCTTCACGCATTGATAAAGGACACTTGTCAGGCCCTATATAGTAGTCACGCATTTCCCAAATACAGTAAGTTGTAAGTTAAGTAAAACCGTATATAATTTATTTTTTTAAGTTATAGGGGGCAAACGAGCAGACGGGTCACCTGATGGTAAATGAGTACGAAGAGAGGGAGAGGGAAGGGTTAGGGCCTCCGGTAACCTCACTCACTCGGCGAGAAGCAATGAAACATTGCTTCACTACCGGTTTTCTGTGAGGCCGTGGTATCACCCGGTCGAGCCGGCCCAGACGTGCCGAAGCATGGCTCTCCCACGTACATAATTAAATCCTAAGTTCTGTTGTCAGATATAATTTTCATTCCTTCCTCTAATTTGGTAAGATGAATTTCATGAATGTACCTATACCCAAAGTAACCTGGTGCCACCTGAAAGTTTTCACCGGCTTAAGTTCAGATCATAAAAACACATATACAGTTCAAGTTAAAGCGAGCCACAACACTCTATGTCGCTTAGTACATATATGCCATAATACCCGTACCTTATAATGTTTGCCAACAGCTAAACTGAAACAATTTTGTATTTTCCTAGCAACACCTTCCGTTCATCAACCTTTCATTGATTTTGTCGCGTCTTTCCTTCCATGCAACTTTAATCCTTCTTCTAAAAGGATTAAAGCACATAATCTGTTTGTAAAGTGAAGTTTGTTAAGGAATTCATGTGGTATTCGGCTAAATAGGCCCTTGGTAAAAATCCACACACTCGTTATTTAACATTTTGGATTAAATGTGTCGTCTAAATGCAAATGGAATTTCCTTATGCTATCTTTAAATCCAAATATTATTAAAAATATACATTAGTATTTATTATAAACATATCTCCGTGACTGTACAACAACTACTACAAAGAAATAAAAGATAATAAATAAATTGTGCAAATAATTCGTTACTGCTCCTAAAGACCTTTTTACTTTAGTCTTAAAGAAAGTAGATTAATTTGCCTGATGATTAGAAGATCATAATTTAAATATGCAAATGTTAAGTCACCATTACGAGAATTGACGAGTTGAAAATTAATGATGATTACATAATTAAAATAAAATTGACGTCGAACCCGGACGTTAAAATAAAACAACTTTCTTTTTAACTCTGACTGACTATTATTTTTTTCAAGTCTTTTTCAATTCAGGGTTATATGATTCACATGTCTGATTCATGTTAGGTAAACAACCACAGGGTTGCCACTATCAACTAATGTAATAATACTGCTGCTCACTTGAGAAGGTAACTAGGGAGTTATCCCTATGAGTCCTCCTGGAGCTCTGTGTGTTACACGAGCGTTGTCGGCCCACCTGATGCAGTGACAGTAGTTATAAACAACAGCAACATTCAGTTTTCTCGTGTATCTTACACACCGTAGGGCACAAGCACTTTAGACACAGAGATCGTCTATCGAAGCTACCATCGGACGATCTGTCCGAGGATTTATTTATTTGGTACTTTATGCACAGTATGTACACAGACGGATTTAATGCCAAAAGCATTCTCTGCCAGACTACCTTAGGGTGATGTAAAAATGAATGAAGTAGGTGCAATAAGTGTATTAATTCACGGTAAATATCCCCAACTGTAGAGTTGTAACTTATATTTTCACTACATATTATAAAACAAAGTCCCCCACCGCGTCTGTCTGTCTGTCTGTTCACGATAACCTAAAAAACTACTGAACAAATTTTCATGCGGCTTACACCAATACACAGAGTGATTCATGAGAAAGGTTTAGGTGTAATTTTTTTTTAACGTTTTGTGTAAAATGGCTGAAATGACGATGATTGTTGAAGATGTCGGAAAAAAATCAATAAATAATGCTCTGCTAACCGTGCGAAGCTGGGGCGAGTTGCTAGTTACATTATGAAATAAGACCTCGACATCAAGCTAGATTAGTCACTACAAGTAACACCCTCGAAATGTCAAAGTTGCTACTCTCCAGAACTCCTTATGAAACTATGTTGTAAGAGAAATAATGGTTTTCTTCCCTGGGCTAGTAATGTCACTCTTTATTTTCTCAGTTTAACCGTCCTCTCAAAACGCGGAAAGGGTTAAACTTTTCACGAGTTTGTGGGTATGTATGTATGTGGTATTTTTAAGCCAACGTCTTTTAGTCTGCCTTTTTAGTTTTTTAGTGTGCTATTTTTCTTTCTTGAACTTAACCATATTCCATGACACAGGCAGTATGTTTGTTTCTTATATTAATAGTGTATAACACGAATAGGCAGACAGGATTAATAAGCTACTACGTGCTATATTTTATCAATTTAATGTAATATTAATATAAATGTATACATTTGTGACGTTCTGTTTTGGGCTTTTTTTTGTCATTTGACGCAACATATCCCGTAACGCTCGTATGAATATATAGCTTTCGGCAATCTGAATGTTTCCGACAAAAATACCGCAGACAGAGGGAAGTGGAAGAAAGGCAGACATAACCATAAATCTTCTTGTCTCTAGGTAGAATACAATAAGGTCTACTTATGCAGTAAAGTGACAAATGATCTGTAACCTTGGTTCGACAGTCAGTTAACAAAACTTGTTTTTTCAGTTTTATCTTTATTAACATATAAATTACATTTTAAATAGGTACATTTTCATACATATTTTTAATTTGAAAATATAAAAAAAGTGTCCTACCGGGTCGGGTACAACGGCTAAACTACCGGTGGTTAGGGTTCCAGAGACAGAAACCTCCTTACAAAACGTGCCGTATTGAGAAGGACTACCTTCTGCATCAGGCCCTTAATCCAGCTGCCTAACGTAAGCCTTTGAAGGTGTTCGTCACAATGATTGCTGAATCCACATACCACATGTCGACCAGCTCGTGGGCTAAATTCATATAATTCATTAGTTTTTCTCTTTCAGCCTTTAAGAGATTGTCGTCATGGGGAATGGTGATGTCAATAACCATTGTTCGGTGCTATAATCGGTATATCACCACTATATCAGACTTATAAGTTTTGGAAACAATAGTCCTGTCAGTGATAATAGACCAATAACAGTACAATGTCGCACGGCCATTTTTAAGAAATGGGTTCGGCATTTACCTGTAGTACGTTATCTCATCAGTCACAAAGTTATATTTAAGAGCAAGTTGCTGGTGGACTATTCTGGGCATTTGGTTATATCTATGCAAGTACTGAGAGATGAGAATAACTGGAAATTATATATTTTGCTTGTGGCGTTCACCGAGACCATGACATGCCTGACAAATGTCAATTGCGCCGTCCTTCAGAATATGTCGTCATAACAACTTCTTTTGTAATTAACAGATAAAGCCTTCAGTTTCTCTGAAGATGTCACTGAACCGTAGCCAGGACTTAAATGATAATAAATAAAAAATAAATTTGTTATGTGGGAGAGCCATGCTTCGACACGTATGGGCCCGCTCGACCGGAGTGATACCACGGCCTTACAGAAAACCGACAGTGAAGCAATGGTTACCGGAGGCTCTAACCCTTCCCTCCCCCCTCTCCCACTCTTCCCCTACTCCCCTACTTCCATCTTAGAGGCCGGCAACGCACTTGTGACTTTTGAGTTGCAGGTTGCCCATGGGTGGCGGAAGCCATTTACCATCAGGTGACCCGTCTGCTCGTTTGCCATATGCCATAAAAAAAATCTACTTCGGGCCCATTTGAGGCTCGATTAAAACTTCCATGCAGCGTCCTCTAGTAATCTTATCAATTGAAAATGACTGCAGACAAACAGTGTCAAATCATCGATGAAAGGAGATGGGATATAACCCGACACTCCCACATAGTACTGAGAGAATTCAAAGATTCGACAGAGGATTTGTCGACACGCAATAAAAACCTTAGATGACTAAAAATGTTACACTGTGTACCTTGTCAAGAAGTCCATCTTTGCTTGCATGTCATTTTTTTATTATCTTATAAGGTCTTTTACTTGTAACTAAGCATTATCATGATGTGTTTATTGCACTATTTATTTTTGTGAACGTTTTCCTTAAAGTGTAAACAGACGTTGGTGAATCCAATAAATAAAATAAAATGTCACACGTGGCGTATAATATTCATGCATGTTATTGTCACCGAATCTTTTTGTGAGTTTAGTGTTCGTGATTGCTAGTTTAGTTTCGTTTGTGTATATACTCGTATCAAGTATAATACTTTTCGTAACTTTTTTGCACATTCATGACTGTACTTTCAGAATTTTGTAAAAAAAAAATATTGCAAGATAGTAAAAAATTGTTTTACAGCATAAAAATATTTAATATTTAAAACACAATAAAGGAAAAAAAAAAAATTACTCATAACTGCAAAGGTTATAAATTATAAATACAAGTTAGGTACAATGATATGTATAATAAATGAAAAAAATGTGTTCGAATTTTATATTTTATTTTTATCTTCAGTTTTTCATAAAAATAAATAAATGTTATTTACGTATACATGTAATAATCATTTGGAGGACGTATTTATTACCTGATGTAAGCGTTATACAGGGTGTATTTGAAAATAAAATCGCCGTGAGCGATAAGACCGCCAATTGTTATACCTGAATGTCTACATTATTTTTATATTATAACTCACTTGAAAGGTTTACAATAAAGAGATAGATAAATAAATAAATAAATAAAACACTTACTTAAATCACTAAAAGAAAGGGTATGACTCTAGCATGCAGTTACGATAAGAATTTTTGTAAAAAACCAAATACAACAAGATGGTATGTCGGACTCGAACCGACTAAAACCACAAAGTATTTGGGTTCGGGTTCAGTTCGGGTCCTATGGCCGGGCTTCAGGTGTACCCTAAATTAGATTATCTACACTCTACCATGTCTGATGTCCGCCACCACGAGGACGAAGTCGCGGGCAAAAGCTAGTATTTATATATTATATTTTAATGGAGTTAATTGTAAGTTAATATATTTATAATTTTGTTTGTGTAAATATCGTCCATTGTATTTAAGTTTCAGCTAATATTTCTTATTATTATATATATTTGAATGGTATACAAATCATTTCTAACAAGTTGAATTTTATTGAATTAAAGTTTTCGAAGCTAGTTTAATTTGAGAACTTACCAGTACCTATAGTATTTAAAAAAACTGTTTATAACAATGACGCCATTTTAAGAAATATTCACGTATGTACAAGTGAATGTTAACATCAAATACATTTTGGTATGAAACAATTCCTTGCCCAAGGCGATTGCTGTTTAACAAATTGATTATGTATGTGCTATTGTATTCAGTATCAGGTCTGAGCCTTCTGTGCCAGTATCCCCCTAGCCCCCACCGCCTCCTGCCCTCATCAGCCCTCTCCTATTGTTCTCTAAACTTGACAGCTCCACTTGATTCGTTTTAATCACGACTTGTAGTGTCACCACACTTTTAACGACATGAGAACGTGAGAAGTGGTATAAAATCTTATTAATTATTCAATGTATCTACCATTTTCGTAGTCTACGGCTTAAAAAGTTGTTTATTACTACTATTGGTAGTCAATTATTACGTACGCTTATGATGTTGTACAAACATTGATTAATTGAAGTTAAAGAAGAAATGATTATATTGACATGTCAGGAAAAAGAAAAATGTATACCTACCTACTCGTGTTTTTTTTTCCACAGTTCCAAATTTAAAAACGTTGTCCTTGATCACGGAAAAGTATAATATAAGGCTTCAAGAACGTCAATTTTAAATTAAGGAAATATTCCTTGAGCAACTCAAATTATGACATATTTTCTGTAGACTACAGAGTAAGTTGAAAAAGTAACGTTGAAAGGTAAGATGATTTTATGTTTGACTAGCTGCGCCCCTCGGTTTCACCCGCGTAAGGCCCACTTCTTTCTCTCTCTTTCTTTTTAAACTTTCTTAGTTTTTTTCATAAGAACCTTCTCCTGACATTAACAAACACAAAAAAAAAGAATTAGCGAAATCGGTCCAGCCGTTCACGCGTGATGCCGTGACCAAGAGACCAAAAATAGACTATTAATGCTTGAAATCACTTTATTATGTTATAATTATCTGTTAGAAAGTCCTTTGTTTATTATGGCACTATAGTTAATACTAAGCTCTATATGTAATGTCTTGTTTGTGATCTTTGTATACTACGTTAAAATAAATCGTAGTCTGTCAATGACATTCACAAAATTAATGTCGTTTTATTTCAATATTCTCGTTACATCACTACCATCAAGTTGACTTTACTAAAAAAATATGCAATATTAGTCCTTATTGTAAGTAAAAAGTTTGTCTAAGTAGATAAAGGAATTGTCAACTTGAGGGCGAGACATACTTTTAACGAAAGTAGTTCTAGGAGTAAGGTGGGTAGGAGCTTGTGGAAAAATTAAATACTTTTTAACCGACGACAACACGGAGGACGTTCTCATATATATATGTGTGTATATTGTATGACAACGCATAACCTTTTTTTTTTTTTTTTTAACGTGTGGAAACCCCCTCGGGTACCACCTCACCATTCGGAATCGAACCGACTAAAACCACACGGTGTTCCGTCACGGGTGTCTATGGCCGGGGGCTCAGGTATAACTTAGGAAGGAACTCCCTGGACCCCCGACAGACTTGACCACCTGTCCACAAAGCAGGTAGTCTCGCAGTCGTGTATAGGAGCCGTGTCCCCCTTCAGACTAGAAAGGCGCTCGCGGAACCCGTCGCGCCACCGTCTCGGGCCTATTTTCTACTGTTACGGCGCCGGGTTACCCTTCCCGACGCCTTAAGGCCAGCGCTCATGGAGGCCGTAGGTCATTAGGTGCCCTACGGCGCCTGGTGCGTCCTCTGCGGGACGGGAGAGTGCTAGTCCTCTCCCGTTCCCTTTCCGCCGCCTCTTTGGCGTACATTACTTCCTCGCAAAACGAGGCGGCGGAGTCCCACACGCTCTCGCTCTGTACCATAGCTAGCACCATGGTCTCTAGCGAGAGGCTTCCCACGCCTATAGCTGTCTCGAGGTCATCGCGCTGTTGGACCCACGCTGGACACTCCACTAGGGTGTGGAGTGCAGTATCCTCGGGACAGCCCCCGCAGTGATGGCACGCAGGCGTTGGCTCCCGGCCTATGCGACACAGGTACTTCCCGAAGCAGCCGTGCCCAGTAAGCACCTGCGTCATCCGGTAAGAGAGGCTGCCATAACGACTCTCTAGCCATTCCTCTATGACGGGCCTTATCGCCAGAATTGTGGCGTGCCCCGCGCTCGGTCGCCCAAGTCGTTCTTTCCACTCGGCCATGAGTACCTGGTGGACCTGGCACCTTTGGGCCTTGAGTTCACCGGGCAAAAGCCTCAGCCCACGGTCAAGCGTCTCCTTGCGCCATTGTTATGAGGACGCAAGGGCTTTCGCTTCCAAGTCCCATGGCGGAGTGCCGGCTAAGAGACTTGCCGCTTCAAAAGAGATTGTGCGATACCCTCTTATTACCCTGACGGCCATCGACCGTTGCGGGCGTCGAAGGAACGCAACATTGCGGTCCGTCAGAGTCGGTGCCCAAACTGGAGCACCATACAAGGCCATGGACCGCACAATCCCTACGTAGAGTCTCCTGCAGAAGGAGTCAGGACCCCCTAAGTTGGGTAGAAGCCGCGAAAGTGCAGCCGCCGTCCCTATAAGTTTGGGGGTCAGACTTCGGAAGTGGGGCCCGAAGTCCCATCGGCTATCGAGTACGAGTCCCAGGTACTTCATCGTGGGCTCGATGCCGATGCTGACGCCCCCTACCGTGAGTCTAGATCCCGCAGGTGGCTTATTCCGAGGCCCGTGGAAACAAACGGCCTCGGATTTGTGGAGAGCCACCTCGAGACCCAGCCGCCGGATCCTTAGAACGACATGGGCAACCCCGGCCGTGGCCTATGACAACGCATAACCTAGTATAGTCTGATTTCCATAATTCTTTTTTTATGGAATAGAATATGCTTCGAATTTGGTCCCATTTAAATTTCAAATAAAAATTTTAACCCAAGGGTGGAAAGATAGGGGACAAATGGTTGTTCACCAATTGACGTTACAGATATGAACCGATTTTGTTGAAACTTAGCACTCATATGTAGTTCTAATGACACTACAAGATAACGGAGAGCAGTAATTGATTATTTTGGTTACAAAAAATAAAAACATTCAAACAAAAAATAAACCGACGAAACAAGAAAGGAACTAAAAAGTGAAAAATATACTTGTTAACCTAACTAAACTCTTACCTTTATGTAAATACCTATATAATTTTGAGTCGGCGCGAAACAGAAATAAAAAAAATTAATTGAATACACTTCGGCAAATAGACGCGCCGCCGGCGCTGTGGCGGTGCGTCTATCATCATTTTATGTAATCATTAATTTGCTTATTTGTATGTTTGGTGCTGACTTATAATTATTTAGGTATTTACATAAGTGTGGGAGTTTAGTTAGGCTAAAATTTAGATCATTAGTAGACCTTGATTTTGAGGTCGAAGGCGAGTGCCTAGTATTTAAGCGTCCTATAATGTTAAGTGTTTTTGTCTTTTAGACTTGGAGCGTTCCTCCAAGTGGAAGTCCTGTTTATTTTTGACTTATTATATCCATAACCCCCTCGTTTCCCGGAGGTTAAATAATGTAAGTTAGCTGATTATACTTTTACATAGTAAACGTCCCTATGATGGCATTCCATGCCCCATGTAAAACAATATCATTGACTTTTTGTAATCCACTTTATTGAGCCGCATTATTTAATAATATATATATGTATATACATGTCTGTTCACAATATTTTTAACGTACCCATTTTCAAAATTGGCTTCGCGTTTCAGTATAATCACGGGAGTGAGTAAATAAAGCAATTAGAGAGAGATGTATGGGGCGAATAGTGCCAGTACCATAATTTTCAAGTTTTTTAAATTTATTAATATTAAAATTTTAGCCCGTGGGGAAAATGAATGGTATTAATAACTTTTGTCAACACAAATTATAAAAATGTACTAAATTTTGAGTACTCGCTCTTAATGTCATAGTACCTACTTGTAAAATAATTAGTGTAAATATGGTAGGTATATATTATAAGAGCGGCAATGTAATAGTCCGAGAGCTGGTGGACAATTTAGGGTAGGTTCTTGAAGCAATATGATTTTTTTTGTACCTAATAGTCCTCGAAAAACCTATAAAGAATAAAGTCGAGGTCTGGCTAAAGGGCCCTTTTTTTTTTTTTACGTGTGGAACCCACCTCGGGTCATCACCTCACCTGAGCTAATGGTGAAGTGGTATGTCGGAATCGAACCGACTAAAACCACACGGTGTTCCGTCACAAGTGGCCTATTGCAGGGGACCGGGAATACCCTAAGAAGGAAGCCTCCGGGCTAAAGGGCCCCCTACCAAACCTTGAATTTTTTTAAAAGGGATTTTTTAATAAAAAAAAATGTTATTGAGGCATTTTGAATTTTTTATATTTTTGAGTTAGATATTTAAGGAACTGAAAAATAAAAAGCAAGATCAATTAGTCGTGTCTAACTGTATTTTTATTAAAATCATTTTGCAAGAGGCCGGTTAATATTTAGGTACTTACTGGGCACGGATGCATCGTATCGCATAGGCCGGGAGCCATTTCTTGAGCGCTATCACTGCGGGGGCTGTCCCAAGGATACTGCACTCCATACTCTAGTGGAGTGCCCAGCGTGGGACCAACAGCACCACGACCTCAAGACAGCTATAGGTGTGGGAAGCCTCTCGCTAAAGACCATGGTGCAAGCTATGATAATCAGTGAGAGTGCGTGGGACTCCGCCGCCTCATTTTGCGTGGAGGTGATGTACGCCAAAGAGGCGGCGGAAACGTATCCGGAGAGAACTAGCACACTTTCGTCCTACAGAAGACGCACCAGACGCCGTAGAGCACCTAATGACCTACGTCCTCAATGAGCGTTTGGCTGAAGGCGCTGGTAACCCGGCACTGAAGCAACGTGCAACGCGCACAATTTCAAAAGTGAAGGGGATACGGCTCCAACTTACTCAGTCAAGTCTGTCGGGGATCCAGGGTGTTCTTTCCTAGGTTATACCTGAGCCCCCGGCCACAGACACCCAGGTTTAAGTCGGTTCGATTATGAAATACCCACTTCACTCGCACACTCGATAATTCCCAGTTACGCTCGCACAAACAAGTTTCACTAACGCGTATAATGTGAGCTTATCGCGTAAAATTAACTTCGAATTTACTAGTTAAGTGTTATTAAATTTGTTAAAGTATGTTAATATGTTAGACGTATAATCTGGATAAAACAAATGTGTTTCTGTTGTTTTATATGTCAAACTTTAACTTTATTTTGAGTAAATGTGATGATGAGTTTAAACTTTTAGTAGAAACTTGAACTTTAGTGGAAGGTTTATGTAATAAGTAGTAAGAGTGGGAGAGCCATTCTTCGGCATGTATAGGCCGGCTCGACCGGAGTGATAACACGGCCTCACAAAAAACCGGCAGTGGAGCAATGCTTGCATTGCTTTTCGCTGAGTGAGTAAGGTTACCGGAGGCCCTAATTTTTCCCTCTCCCCCTTTTCCCACCTTAAAGGCCGACAACGCACTTGTGACTCTTGAGTTGCAGGCGCCCATGGGCGGCGGTAGTCACTTACTCGTTTGAAGTGATGTGAATAACTGGTTTTTTCTTGTCGTATAAGGTAGTTGTTAGAAAATTTTTAGTAGATTTATACTCTCTAGTTACACAAAAGCAGTCTGTTAACACATTAAGAAGAAATACGTTTAGTGTCTGTTCCCTCATAACAAACAAAAGGTCGATTAGTTTTTATTAGTTCAATTGAAAGATGCTAATGTTATATCAGAGACTTAAGTATAACAGTCAGAGCAGGCCGAGCTTCATAGAAAAATGAATGGAAAGGATCCGTCCTTCACTACATATTATAAAACAAAGTCCCCCGCCTCATCTGTCTGTCTGTCTGTTCGCGATAAACTGAAAAACTACTCAAAGGATTTTCATGCGGTTTTCACTAATAGACAGAGTGATTCATGAGGAAGGTTTAAGTATATAATTTGCACCCGTGCGAAGCTGGGGCGGGTTGCTAGTAGTAAATAAAGTACTAAGTCATGTCGAATACTTGGTCAGGCATAAAACAAACCGGTGGCTATCCAACATTCAGAATGACTGAAAATATGGACACCTTGTAATAAATTAGCAAATTGGATGAAGACTACCTTAAATTGGATGGACTAGGATGTTGTCCGGTATTTATAAATCTGTTTCTGTAAAATTTTCTAGTACCTACAATTTTGTTGACTGATATTTGAGAGAAGTATGTGTGATTATAGATTTATAGAGTGAGGAATGACGAGATAAGAAAACGGTGTGAGTTCCAAAGATGCAGTGATTAAAATTGAGAAAGTGAGATGAGTGAAGTGAAAATGTCTAAGGCACTTTAAGAAAGCGAGTCGGTGCGGGTAGGCTTTGAAAGATGTATATGGAGATCAGCAGTAAATTGATGGGCTAAACTTAAATGATCCGTAACCAGTGAGCGTACATGAAAGATCTGATTCATGTGGAAGACCCGTTGTGATATGGAGGCTTCGGGTGCTTGACGTTGGCTGTATGACTGGCCGTCGATGGAATAGTAATACACGCACGAGTAAATTCTCACAGCCAGATGTTAAGACTTGTTGCGACATGAAACTAGGGTTGGCCAAAGGCATCGCCATAGAAAACTTCGAGTTTTAACGTTGGCTGTATAACTGACCGCCGATTGAACAGTTATATAAGCATTTCGGTTTCAGTAGGGTCCGAAGATTGTCTAAATGAAGCAGGGAGCTCTTTATCTACTGGCCGACGATGGTATAGTAGATGGAAGAACATTGAAGTATATTGAAATAGATACAAGCTAATGATAAATACTTTGTTCTGAGTAACCATACCAGACCATGACGCTATCCAGGAGGGCCGGATGTTATCGCCACATCAAAAACTCGTATTTATTTTATTAAAAATAGGGACAAACTATAAAAGATGATAAACAGTTTACTATTTCATAAATATGAGTTAATAGACATTATTATGCCTAGATATACCGGTAGCGCCACGCTATTGGTAGATTGACAATACTAGGGTAGCTAGGCATGGAATTTAAGTTGATAATATTCGCTTGAGTGCGGATTGAGGTACGAACATCATAGCAGTTACTGTTATTTAGTGAATTTGATAGTTGATAGCAAGAGTGGTGAGCTTGTTTTTAATAAACACTATTACATTCTTCAACCCTGTACTCGTATTCATGCAAATAAATGATTATTATTATTGTTTTACAAACTTATTGTCACTCTCAAAGTCTAAACTCTCAATGATGTCATTGATATTATGATACTCAAAATACAAAACTTCTACAGCCTCCGCGACTTTAATTCAAACTGAATTTTTTTACAGAAATGAAAACATTTTGTTATACTTGAATAAAAAAATATACAGGCGCGAGCTGTTTTTATTAAATTCCTCTTTTTGTCCTCTTTAATTAGGTTTGCTTTTGTAACAAAATGTCAATATTCAAATTGTTTGTACACTGTGCTGCGAATGAAAGATGTAAAAAATAAAAATCAGCGTTCAGCCTTGTCTGACTAGGTATAAATATTGAACCACAATATATAATAGAAGCTAACTTAGTAGACCTTTATATAAAACAACCTCAATAATAAAAAAAACCGTGGATATGAGTGCCCATTTCCGGGATAATCCCGTGTAATATCAAAGAGCAAAGAAATGTTCTATTCATAACCAGAGATTCAGGACGAAACTTTAGAAGCTTACTTTAGTTTAAAAGCATTACATTAACCTAATTCTACCTGATACATACTCGACTGTAAAGTTCCCATCCAGTATTCACCATAGAAAGCAACCAAAAATTCAGGATAACTGTTAAATATTTCATGAGAATACGTTATACTATTTATTCGTCTGAGGGCTTCCTTCGGTAGAGAGAGGAAAACACAATCAGCTGTTTTTTATCTCAAATTGCAAGAATCAAAGGAATGCTTTTGTTGGCAACGTACTTTGCAAAACCTTATTGCAATTTCCTTTATGCTTCATGATAAGTGTTACTGTGGGTGGCCTTTGCAGGTTTACATAAGTAGCATTTTGCTTAGATGTTGCCGATTCTGTGTAAGCTTTGAATTTTGATATTATTGTCTCCCCGATAATAATCTTCGGCCTCTTTAGTATAATAACCTCAGTGAGAGGTTTGAACTATGATATAGTTATTATTAAAATACCGACTAGTTACGGACTAGGGGTGAAGTGAGACGGATTATCGGAATACTCTCTTTGTCAGAACATGTATTATAAGATCCTCTGAATATTGGAAGTGAATACTCAGTGTACATCATCTACCACTAGTACTAATGAGAGTATCACCGAACCCTTTACAATACACTTTCAACGATTCAGTGGCAACGGCTCGTTTCGCCGCCAAGGCGAGAAACGTTTTTGAATATGTTGTAAGTTAAGATTTTAATTCTCTATAAAAGTGTTTTTAACACACGTAATCTGTATTAGCGCGGTGTAGATAAGAATCAGCGCTAAAACTTTTATTGTGCGATGCAGTATCAGTGATGACTAAGTACTTTGACTTGTCTTGGTTAGATGTCGTATTTATATATTTCGTAGGTATATTGCCACATGTAAATGTATTATTAAATTGACTGTAGTAATTAAATTAAAAATAAACCGTTTCATCCTTAATTACAAAATAAAATACCGAGATACATTTTTGCGTATGTGCAATATGGACCACACAATTTCGCGATATTAATATCTTGCGTGAGCTGGCGACTGTTCGCGCTTGCTATAAATATGAATTTTTGGTGCAAATAGGCTAGCGAGATTTTTATTTCATCCTATCCAATGCTCTCCTCGATTCGCCGAGGGAAATACGTATATACAGATTAATGGTGTGGTTGCTGGGTTCTGTATGCCTACTTAACAATGGCGAAATGATATCGACTTTTAGATACTTATCTGTATAAAATGTTGACGACCTCTGTGGCGCAGAGGTAGAACATTTGACTGTAACGACAAGACCGCGTGTCGCGGGTTTGAATTTGAATTAGTATAGGTGTTTCTAAGTATATTATTATGTATATATGTATTTACAAAAAAAATAACTCAGTATGTTTATTCTTGTTATGGCTATGCTTAGTTTGGGTTTAGAAAGCGCTGTGTAATGATCAAACATGATGAATGAAAAGTTTCTGTTGTTTTAGCCGTCAAAAATAAATACGAATTCCCTAATCAATAGGAGTCTGTATTGTTATACCGACATAGGAAATAAAGTTTCACGCCGACACGCACTGCGGGACGGATGATTGAATTTATTTGCACCACAATATAAAAACAGTAAGACAACATACAAATATGATAATAAAAATAATAATAAACGAAAATTACAATTTATACTATGCGAGTACAATTCGACATAAAGTATTAGAAAATTATTTATAACTAGATGTGATCTAATTGTGAATGTAAAAGTTTTTACATTGATTTATCACTACTTAAGATGATATTTCTGGAGTCATCTTACTTGGGGTACCCCTGGTACCGTTGCAAAACTCACTTGTGACGAAACACCGTGTGGTTTTGTTGGTTCGATTCACACGTACTACTACTCCGAGAGAAATCCCCACGGGTTTCACCACGATAAAAAAATGTTAATTAACTAAAAGACTTATTCATAATTTATTCTAATAATTGTAGAATAATTTTGTGTTCTTTACCATAATTAATAAGTTTTGTAAGTTGTACCTAACTGTTAAAATAAATTCATGTTTACTCAGAGGGCTCATACAGCTTTGCCTATTATAAATACATTCAAATACAAATTCGATAATTTCATTTCATAAAATTGGTCATCCGTTATTCAAATATATATTATAATTAATAATTATAGATCAACACACTTGGAGTCACCGCAGCAATGGGTTGCTTTGTCAAATGTAAAATTATAAAATGAACAAAATGTATAGATAATGCCATAGCTGCCTGTGACGATCTATAACCGCCCGTTTCCAAATAGTTGAGCCTTGTAAGAAGAAATTGGGCAAACAAACATTGGAAAAGTTATTCGGGTAGTCAGTATTCTCAAATATTACTTGGTCTAAATGATAAATATATTATTATTATCTATACTTAATGTACAAAGTTGAAGGGTTTGTTTCTTTGTTTGCTTGAACGCGCTAATCTAAGAAACTACGGGTCCGATTGGAAAAATACTTTCAGTGTTAGATAGCCCATTTATCGAGGAAGGCTATAGGCATATAGGTTTATCATCACGCTACGACTAATAGGAGCGGAGCAGTGACCATAAACGCAAGTGAAACTGCGGTGACGGCTAGTTAGTTATAACTTGGTCTAATAGCCAGGTTGCAGGTACTTCATTTTGCAAAATAAAATTTTTCACCCCTAATTTTTAACCCCAAATCACTACGGAATTATAAAGAAGAAGAGATATAACTTTTAGGTGTCGTTTCTTGTCTTTATCGTCTTAAAATATATGCATGAAATGAACTAAGTTATGAATTTAGATTACAAAAGTCCAATTTACAAATTGTCCAGTATTGACGTGATATGGAAATATTTTCCGCAGCAAAAAAAATATATTAAGGAGTTCAAACAAACTTGGTGTACTGTTTACACCGCGCAAGGGTGCACTCTAAAAGCCACGCTGTTATAATCAAACATTGAAAAACAAAAAGGTAATAAAAAAGCATGTTTCATCCCAACGATTCATTTGTTTGCTTTAGGCTTTGGCCAGTCGACATTGAATTTATATATACCTATTTTAAGCTTCAATTTGTAAATTCTCTTTAATACGAAATTGCTTATGGTATAATCGAATTATACAGCTGATTGGGTTTCTGATCTCGTCATAAAAGATGTTCGTTTATGTTCTCTAAGCTTGTTAAATAGTTTAATGTGATTTGAATTGTTTTAAATAGAAAGTGTTTTTTTTTTTTGTGGAATTAAAGTATTTCTAAATCGAAATTGAGTGTTAAATATATACTTTGACAGGTAAAAGATTAATACTAGCTACGTACCAAAGGCCGAATTGAGGGTTAGGTAAGGTAAGAAAAATTGTTACAACGAACTAATTACAGCTGCTAACAATAAAAAAACGAGCAAATATTTTGGAAGTGTCTATGTAAACCAAAAGTTTTTTGCAGTTTCTTATAGTAGCTATGTGTTAACACTACTTCTCATTATTAATGCTTGTAATTGTACTCTCAGCAGAATTTACGTGCAAGTAATCAAGACTGGTGCAGCAGGAGGCAGCCACGTACAGATTTCCATGCGAAAAGCAGCTCAACCTGAGGTCAGGCGACTGAGGTCGAATTTTAATTATCATCGCGTAATATACGTAGGCCTCACAAAAGCAGAGGACAGACAGACCTGGACTAAAATAGGGGAGGCTTTCACCTGTTGAGGGGTCCATATTGAATATTTAATATTATTAACGAACCTTGTAAATTGATTTAAAAATTGAATTTATTAATATATAAATTGAATATAAGATAATGTCATGAATTTATAAAAAAAAATTGTATAAGAAATCAAAATATGTTTTGATTGCAATGAGACATTATTAAATGATTAGAATACAATTAAATTATTATGTTTATAATATAAATTGAAATAATAATGTTATGCATGCATGTAATAATGAATTCATTAATATACATACGCCTAATTTTAAAATGGGTGTTTGTGGGAAAGTTACATAGGGTGCCTTTCTACTTTCAATCGGATAGGATAGTAAAGAAAGATTAGAGGCGCACCTTAATAGAATAAGAACATCAAATATATAAAACCTGAATTACTGAATACATATACACAACCATGAAACACCTACATAATATACTGGCCTGTTGGTCTAGTGGTTAGTGATCCTGACTACTAGGCCAGAGGCTTTAGAGGATTCCCACCCAGGACAAATAATTGTGTGGTGAGCATGATCATTTGTACTGTGTCTGGGTGTTATTTATCTATAATATTTCCTTCACGTAATAGACGGCAAGCCTATTTTCGTCAAACGGGCACTTTGGAGCTTCTTAAGTGGGAGAGCCATGCTTCGGCACGTATGGACCGGCTCGACCAGAGTGATACCACGACCTCACAGAATACCGGCCTCATAGCAACGATTCGTTGTCTTTCGCCGAGTGAGTGAGTGAGCGAGTGAGGTCACCAAAGGCCCTAACCCTTCCTCTCCCGCCTTCTCCCCCTCATCCCTCCTCTCCCCCTTCCCCATCTCCTCCCCCTCTTCCCTCCCTTCCCTTACTCCCACCTTAAAGGTCCGCAACGCACTTGCGACTCTTGAATGTAGGTGCCCCTGGGCGGCAGTAGTCACTTACCATCAGGTGACCCATCTGGTCGTTTGCCACCTGTCCCATTAAAAAAAAAATGAAGAGGGGAAAATTGGGAGCAAATAACTCGAACTGGCTGTTACCGGAAAGACCGAGCTCTCTAATTAAATGATTATAATATTTTCAAATATTAAAAACTTTGCCTAAACTCTATACAAATATGTCACCGTACTTTTCATTTTGTATTATAAAAAGTAACATCTTAAGAAAATGTACAACCTTTAACAAAATTATTTTAGTAACTTCACAACAATGAGCTTCTTTCTAACTTAGCCTTTGCTAACTGCAAAGGCTATTAGAACTTATAAGTATGATAGTGCTGACAAATATAATAATATACTTCCAAATTAATAATGATATATTTTTAAATAAATGTTTTTGAAGATCATAATATTAAATCTAGTATTGGTATTGTTTAGAAGTGTAAATTGTGCCATCATTCAATCTGTGGAGATGATAAAGTTCTTGAGAAAACTTGGCTTACTTACGTACTTATGAATATTATCGCGATGGGGTCTTGATATAAATCTAACTGCTGGGTATATATCCTTCATTGAGTTTTTTCTCCTTTGCCTGTCTCATCATGTTTACAACCTACACACTGGTAGATAGTCAACACTAGGCTCAAAAAGAAATCAGACAACAACGACAACACCCAAAATATATATATTAAATGGACAACTCACTTTATATGGTTCTAAACATTATGGCCTTTTATAAAAAATTGCTGCACGGCTAACCAACAAGTAATGCAACAAATACGACAAGAGATTATTATGTTACTTCCTGCTCATTTTATACAGAAAAAACCCACAACTAGAAAAAAACAAGGACATCATAAAAATGTGAGAGCAGCAGATGGTAAACTTATTCAGTTTAGACTCGCAATGATTAGTTTTGGGAATATACAAGGACAGTTCGGGTGTAACTGTTACTGGTCCCGGTTGGGCAATGTAGTGCCTTGTTTTCGTTCCGAGTTCATAATCAAAATTGGCTTTCATTTATACAAAATTGTGTTAGCCTGTGATTCAAAAATGTTTTTTTTTTGTCTGATCAGGACTTGTTTTAAAGACAACGATGATTAGACCTATCAGAAGCAAGGGTGATGTAACACGGTGATTATTAAGAAAGAAATCAATATATAACGTGGAATAGTCATAAGAGATACTTAATTGCAGGAGATTGGTCGATGCGTCTTATTAGTCAACTTTGAAAGTACAGTAGTTTTAACAGTCTGGTACAGGCTCTGTCTAGTTTCGAATCAAACGGCCGTGTGTAAGGTGTCTCAAGTTATTATTATTATTATCTAATAGAAATCTGCCTTATAACCTTATAAGTTCTTGGTCTTCCTCTTCAAACGCTTTCAATGTCGCTAGACTTTTTATTCCTCCTCATTTGGTCGATATTCATTGTTCTTTAATAAAATAATGTACAATCTGACCACCAGACGGAGAAATACAGAAGTACAAAAGTGAAAACTTTAGGAGGATCTGAAGAGATTTGCAAATAAATAAAATCTCGAAATCCACATCACATTACGTAAAAAGGAAACAAATAAATTCCTTTAATGTTTGAACGAACAAAGTGATGTTTGATCAAGCTTAGGTCTTTTCATAGAATAATGTCTGTTTCATTTTTAACTAACGTTTATATGAGAAACTTTTCTCTCAATTACAAAGAGTGGTATAGCCTCGGTCACGATTAGACATCTTCATTACTCCCCAAGGGTGTCGTAAGAAGTAGTTAAAATAACATCAACAGATTAAAATAACCTCCCACTATTTTAGATGGGTTTGTGTTGTACAGGCCGCTCTTCTTTTAATTCGTGACTACGGGTCATGGGTCATGATTACTAGACTGGCAATGTGACTAGTTTTTTTTAAGATTACTAATCCGGCCATTGTAGATAATATAGTGAAAATGTTATCAACTATTAATTTCATTCTCTATATACTAATATGCCAGAAGAATTATTTGTACGCATTTTTACTCAAGCATAGAGGTACTCTCTAATCAATGGTGTCTAAATTCCCTTGAGCCCATCTTTAAAAATAAAGGAGATGTGCAGGAATGCAACAGCTTTCGAGGAATAAAGTATGAAATATGTCAGTATATTGTAAAAACGTCTACCTATAGCCATAGTGGTAAAGTATATATTTTGGCCTGTCATGGTACAATGGTCTATACAATGACAGCTCAAGTTATACTAGTCACTGAAATAATAATAAGTCCACACATATCACACACGGCTGTCTGATCCCAAACTAGGTAGAGCCTGTACTCTTTTTTTTTTTTTTTTTATGGTATAGGGGGCAATCGAGCAGACGGGTCACCTGATGGTAAATGACTACCGCCGCCCATGGGCACCTGCAACTCGAGAATCACAAGTGCGTTGCCGCCCTTTAAGGTGGGAGTAGGAGAAGAGGGGGGGGGGGGAAGAGTGGGAAGAGGGGGGAGAGGGGAAGGACGGGAATAAGGGAGAGGGAAGGGTTAGGGCCTCCGGTAACCTCACTCACGCGGCGAAATGCAATGCAAGCATTGCTTCACGGCCGGTTTTCTGTGAGTAGTTCTGTGAGTGTGGTAACGAGCGGAGTCGAGCCGGCCCATACGTGCCGAAGCAAGGCTCTCCCACATAAGCCTGTACTATGGTAACCCCACTGCTGATAAACGTACTTATATATTTCTAAACACATATATATTATAGATAAATTACACCCAGACACAGAACAAATTATCGTGCTCATCACACAATTATTTGTCCTGGGTGGACCTCTAGCTTACCAGTTAGGGTCACTAACCACTCGACCAACAGGCCAGTCAATAAAACAAGACATTCAAAACGGTTGCAATTCGAGCACCAAGCGATCTCTAGTTGGTATCATTGTCTGAAGCGAGATATATTAATTTAATTGGTTTTCGAAGTAGGTATATGAACTCATTTAGCTCCAGAGTAATCGCTCGCAGCGAATGAAACTAGCAAAGTAGGTCCATCTGATGTTTGTCCGATTACATTTTTGTCAGTCTATAAACATATACCTCTTTTCAGATATTTTTTTTCTTAACGAAACATAGTATTCGGGTTATTGATTTCTTATTTGTTTTAGTCTTTTGATTGGGGAGCTCGTTTCATCAAAAAGAGCTCTGAGAATTCTTTTTCCCCTGACGCCCTAAAAAAACGACATCTTAACTTTACTACAATTGACTGGTATCAGAAAACACTGATAATGATAATTATTAATTATAGATTACAAATGATCTCTCCATTGTCGGCTTGCACCTGCTCTTACAAAAACCATTAAGGGTCAATAACTATATGGTTATGGAAAACAATGTCATGTTGCAATCACTTCTAGTAACCCTACGTTCTTTCAGATAAATTACATTAGCACAAAAATCGTTTATCAATAAATTTTGGCATTGCCTTGCGTAATGCATAAAACATAAGTCATTAAATAAAGCTTAACATTACACTCATAATGTGAGACGAGATATTTCAATCATAATATAACAGTTATTATTTCAATAGTATAAGCAGAGCATATTAACATAACTTTGGATGTCTTTTGAAACGCTTACTAATTATTAATAATATAATAATAGGGGAGAACGGGGATGATTGGCTATAAGGGCAGGTAGGCTAATTATCAAAATCTCGACCTATGTGAAAGTGTCGTATCATACAACTCAATCGTAGTCTCCCTACATTCAGTTACTAGGAACGCAAAGTCGCTCACGCACATTATTTGAAAGAAGGAGCATAAAATTAAAAAGAAAACTATATACTTAAGTAATTAGTTTCTTAGTAATATTATTGGCAGTAAGGCCTATATTGATATTTCTTTTCAAGCAATTTAAAATAAAAGTTTGATGGTTAATCTGTTTATTACATTTTATTCTTTTGGATTTCGCTGCAATTTTGAAGGTATCGCACGTGATTAAAAGTTACAAAGCAATCTAGTAGACTAATATAAACTAAACCTAGCCTATGGTAGCTTGAATTTACTTCACATCAAATTATTCTGTTGGCTCCATTAAAAAAAGAAAAAAAATTGTTGTTTCAGAACCATGTGGACAATCTGGACCTCCAAAAGTAAGGCTGATTGAGGAAGTACACCCAAAGATATCAAAGCATGTCAACATCATCAAGACCATCTCATTCTTTAAATTTTTTTAATTAAAATTTTCATAGCATTGATAATTTGTTTCAATAAAGAAAAGATAAATGCAATTATTGCTTGTTTCTTTTATCCTTTATGTCTAGGATGGATGACCACTCTTAACAGATTGAGACCCCTGCATGCCTCGAAGAGCAAGTTA
This sequence comes from Euplagia quadripunctaria, assembly GCA_963859945.1. Taxonomy (NCBI): domain Eukaryota; kingdom Metazoa; phylum Arthropoda; class Insecta; order Lepidoptera; family Erebidae; genus Euplagia; species Euplagia quadripunctaria. The sequence continues at coordinate 25,043,900 of OY982566.1, read as the reverse complement.
AACCGTCGGTCCGGGGTGCCATACAAATATCTATGGTATTCGTTAGGGGTAGTTGGAGCCCTAAAAAGTCTGACAACCTGTCTGACTACAGAACTTCGATATCGCCTAGTACTTGGGTAGTGGAGATCTGATGGCACTCACTTCACGTAAAATATCAAAGTTCGGCCGTATCGTAGTTAGACTGAAAGCCGACCCCAACTTAGTTGGGAAAAGGCGCGGAGGATGAGGATGATGTCCATTGATTTTGTACTAATTACTCTATAATGACGTACTTACCCCTAGTGAAAAGTCAACCAACCTCGGGCATGGGGCATGTTAACTGGTATTTCAATTTCTACGAGATCAAGCTTGTAATGTACACTACATCATAATTAGTTGCGAGCTGTTTGTAATTTTTTTATATAGCTTAATAATGTATCTTTCAGATGTATTAGTTTTTATAATAATATACACCAAAGCAAAAATAAAACAAACGTTCAAACTGAAATTTGGTCCACCATCCCCGGTCTCCCCTTATAACTTGACACTTCACGGCCGTCTGATCCCAAAATAGGTAGATCCTGTACTATTTCTCCTGGTCTAATCAAACTGTTATTTTTCATAACGTAAACGTACGTGGTATTTGAATTTCATTTGAAACGAATAAAATAAGTCTAGTAATACGGATTTACTAACTATGTTTTAGGTTTTATCTGAAGATTTTGGTTTCTTAACTTTTTTAATAAGATTGCTAGCTAAAAAAAATACCTCAAAAAATCACGTGCCTAAGTTCCTAAGGTTAGGGTATTTTACAATTTTATTATTTACGCTATTCAAATTTACAAAAACTTCACCTTTATAATCTTTGTATAGCCATACAGAATACTCCAAGCAACTTTTGAAATTACAGTATTATACGAAGAAAAATTGAGGCTATCTTCGTGTAGAAACTTTTACATTCTTCAAGTAACGTGGCCCCAGGGTATTATAAACAATTTATATCGAATGGGCTTTTAATAACGTCTAAAGAGATTGGTGAACTTTGAACGTGTATCTTAAACCAACTTACGTAATAGTCTGAAAGTTTGCGGCCTATAAGTTGCTATATTCTCTAATGGTTAAACAATTAAATTAAATCGCTTTATAATATACGAGTATCACGATTATCTACACATTTATGTAATATTGACTGGCCTTGAACAGTAGTTAGTGATCCTTATTGCTGAGCCGGAGGTCTTGGGCTCAATTCCCACCCAGGACAAATAATTGCGTGATGAGCATGATCATTTGTTCTGTGTTTGGGTGCAATTTATCTATAACTAGCAACCCGCTCAAGCTTCGCACGGGTAGCAGAGCATATATTGATTTTTTCCGACAGCTTCAAAAACCATCATCATACTTCAGCCATTTTACGCAAAACCTTAACAAATTATATACAATCTTAAACCTTCCTCATGAATCGCTCTGTCTACTAAAATTATATTTATCAGCTGTCTGGTTGCCATAGTGCTCAGCCTAGTTTGGGATCAGACGGCCGTGTGTGAGATGTGTGAAGTTATCATTATATTAATACGTGAAGAGAATTATTTGTACCCCTTTTTAAGAAAATTTCGCAAACGTAGTAACGTAAATTTTGGAATATTTACAGTTTATATATAGAAGAAGTGCAGAAAGCTAAAATTTTGAAACAATATGTCTTACAACTTTAAAAATTCCGGGAAACCGGCTTAATTAAATTACACGCGTCCAGTATATTTGATTACCTGTCATGGTAAGTAAGTCTATACAATGACAACTCAAGTTATACTGGCCAATGAAAAAACCATGGCCGTAATTCGACCACCACGCGGTCTCTAGTTATTATTATTATTTAATCAAAACGTACATGTTTAATAAGAAAACGAATCCTAAGATTTCTAAAGTTTTTTTGGAAAAATTAAGAAACAAATGCAACCACTAAACATGAACATCTATATAGTAGACCTTATACGTATTACGTTAGGTATGTATTTAAATGTTTATTCTTCTCTTGCATACAATTAATGTATCTTACATATAGTGTAAGAACATCCAACTATATACATAAAAATTTAATGTAAGGTTGTTTCTTACCGATGAACTAATGAACCGATTTTAATGAAATTTGCCACAATGTGTGCAGTATATTCCAACTTGAGAGATGGGATAGTTTTTATCTAAATTTAGTAACAATATTTCTTTTTATTGCTAATTACTTAGCCACAGTAATGCGTGGCCGGATTGCCAGTATATCACTACATATTATAAAACAAAGTCCCCTGCCGCGTCTGTCTGTCTGTCTATTAGTGAAAACCGCATGAAAATCCGTTCAGTAGTTTTTCAGTTTATCGCGAACAGACAGACAGACGCGGCGGGGACTTTGTTTTATAATATGTAATGATAATGAGCGTACACTATAATGCCCTTATATCGGTTTTCTATGTTTTCTCCATTCCATGGTTGCCTGGAACAGATTGCCACAGAGGATAAAGCCGCTAGTTGTATAAGTCACCCAACATTGCTATATTCTAACTCTTTCAAATACTTTTGGTGTACAATAAAGACGTACATTAGTATTATCTGGAATAATTTGCCGCAGGTTTTTAGGTACCTATGTAAACTAGTAATGAGTATACAAGAACAAAATCGTTCCATATATGAATAAAATGTATTATTTATGTGGTAAAAAACAATATTATTATTAGGAATATAAATAGTCGGGATACGTCGGTTTTGTGGAACATTGACTATTTGTACATCCAATTTATATGTATTTTACAAATGTTATAAGTATAGAAAATTACATAGTTTATAGAAAACATATATTTATATTTACTGTGAATATTAGTGGGAGAGCCATGCTTCGGCTCAACCAGAGTGATACCACGGCTTCACAGAAACCGGCAGTGAAGCAATGCTTGCATTCAGGAGGTTACCGGAGGCCCTAACTCTTCCCTCCCTCCCCCCCCCCCCCTCTCCCCCTATACCACCTTTCCCTACTCCTACCTTTAAAGGCCGGCAATGCACTTGTGACTCTTGAGTTGCAGGTGCTAATGGGCGGCGGTAGTCATTTACCATCAGGTGACCCGTCTGCTCGTTTGCTCTCTATAGCATAAAAAAGTATATACTAGACGTTCCCTGCAGTTCCACCCGCGTTTATGGTCACTGCTCCACCCCTAAGGGTCGTAGCGTTATGTTACATAGCCTAGGAATAGACAAAAGACAAACCACTGGGCGGGCACTATTGCAAACCTAGCAGAACTAAGAGTGCACTGTCATTAATCTGCCTCATTTTGTAGTCTTGTGGAAAAACCTTGGCGTTGTGGTATTACGGTAATTTAATCATTTAAGGAAGGATTCTTGTTTCGAACTGCTTGGTACACGATGGAATGGTCGCGCTGGTAAATGTTATCGGTACAATTTACACGTGCACTAACTGATTTTCAAGGCTCGTCTATAGTCAAAGGTCCTGGCTACTTATCTGGTTCATCTACTCAGTTGAAAACAGTATTTCTTAGAGTTTGTCTTGTTACGTCTAACAATTGATTTTAGTTACCATATCACATTACTTTATTTTTCTTTTTGAGCGAATTTAATCGAAGTTGGCGGGGAATTAGACCGGCCCACCTCGGCTGCCCCTACAGCAACGAACTCCCCTAAGATAAGAATGACCCTTTGCGCCGCATATTACATTACTTCCTTAGTTAATCTTTACAGTGTAGTTCTCTTTAAATAAAGAGTATTGGATCGAGCAACTAGATTGGTTATCTTTTCGTATTCAAGTGCCCTCTAAAAAGGAATTAACGTCTACCACCATGTACAAATACCTTTAAATTAACCTTAAAATATAGCGTAAGCTTAAAAATCCTTAAGGATTATGTAGCGTATTACTATATTTTTAGGATTAGGAAATCCTTACTAATATTATCAATGCGATAGTGAGTTTGTTAATTTAGTTGTTACGCTTCCAAGTCTTAACAAGTTAACCGATCATCATGAAATTTTGCGTAGATACACGTAGTCCGGGGTACAGTAAAAAACACATCCCGAAAAAAGCTGCTGTTTCCGAGGTATAGTGAACTGATTGACACAATCTACAAGCGAAGCCGCAGGCGAAAGCTAGTGTACTGGGTGTTTGGTCTAATTGAAGTTAACTACGATATGTTGGCTAACTATTCAGTAACCGCTTGCTGGCAGGAGAGCTGTGAGTAAAGAAGTGTTTCGGTTTTAAATATCTTTACCAATGTTTTTCATTATAATAACAAAACAAGAAAAATGTTTACAAATAAAATGATAACCAAACAAAAGCATTCTTATAAGCTATTTATTATAAGTCCTGTATAGGCTTGTAATAATCGAAGAATGCTTATGTTTTATTAATAAACATAAGCATGCACATGTATAAGGGTGCTGAATCTTGGAAATTTAAGGAAAATTTATACCACTGTCAATATTTGCATTTATATTTTCCTTATTTTTTGTTTATTATAATTTTTTTTTTAATTAATTGAACTATCTCTGAAGTTGGACCAAACTGCACACGTGTGCAAAATTTCCTTAAAATCGGTTCATTCATTTAGGAGTTCTTCACAGACAAACAATGTGATAAAAAAAATTATAAATATAATTACATAGATCATTAACTAATGTCGTCATTAATATTAAATAGATTTTTTTATTTTATGTGTATGTATTTATATTGACACAATTTTGACATGAAAATATTCCCTGAATATGATTACCAGTCAGATAAGAATTAACATTAAGAAAAATAACAATACTAGGCACAGATCACACATTGATAGTTAACCTTACCCACTTATCTAAATATTCTTGTTATATGTAAGTTCGTATCGGTAGTGTACCTAATGGAGATCGAACCAAAGATCTCTTAAAAGTCAAACGCTATACACGTTATGCTACTGATGATTACAGTAAGCTACAAAACTTGAAGTCGTAGAATTGGAACTTCCCGACTGAGGTGTCCATACAGGAGACTGGCTATTACAAAGAATAAGTCGCCAGAATTCCATAGACACACAGAGTGGGAAACGCATAAGTGGCGATGCTGTTGTACTGAGTTCTCATAGGAACCATGAATAAGAAACACTATTAGGGGTGCCCTGTGCTTAATAAAAAAACTTAGTTGCATAAACATGAGGTAATAACTTGTAGTTCTTCTAAGTAAATGCTGAAGTTGTAAACATAGTTTGAGTCTACCATAATTCAGTTAGTTACAGGTTTATGAAACGACAAAAACATACCAATTATTGAAACTTAGCCAGTAAACGCTTTAACATCAATTATTTGCCTGATCTAAGCATCGCCTTACAGTAAATTACAACAAAATCTTGGTAAACTTGTAAACTAAGTCCTTATTAAGACTGAGTTTAATATCTGGCTCACAGGAACCGGCGATGCGGTGAAAAGCAATTTGTTTTAGATTGTACTTCGATGTGCTATAGATAGACGCGAGGCAGGCGACATGAAAAATGGTAGGTCGGTGGGTTTTGGAGAAGAAAATTAATTCATTTTAAAATAACATTTTTTTTTGTAAACAATAAAATGAACCAACGCCGATAGATTCCAAGCATATTTTAGTTTATTAGCTTGTGTAAAGTCTCTAGTCGAGACTGAGGCGAGGAACATTCTGTCAAAACTTCTTAAAGAAATAAAAGTTAAGTTAAAAAAATGTTTGTTAATAAGATTTTGTGGGGTAGAGCTATAATCAGCTCAAACTCTAGAAATCTACTTTGACCTACATCCTACGTAAAATACATTGATATCCTTAAGCTTATTGGGCCTGCTTCTACTTATACAATTAAATATCAGGTTGCGAACTGTGAAGTTTCAAGACGTGTGAGTTGAAACCTTACCTTTTTAATGAATGGTTACATAACACCTATAAACACATGAGGTTTCACTAAAAGCTTAATGACTTATCCTTTCTACAGAATACATGTAATTACAGTTACTTCTGTCAGACACCAGGAAAACATTCCTGTGGCGCGCTTTACGAACATACAACAAATAACAGACTTACAGTACACCCAGACCCGGGACGACTATCTATGACGGACTGACGGTATTGAGGGTATACTATGGGACATATAATTTTTCCATAGTATACCATGGAATATGGTCCATATATACTATATATAGGTCCATAGTATATTTAACAATGGCCTTGTTGATGTAATCTTTTACATAATGTATGTTTATGATAATACTTTTCAAAATGTTTCACTGATACTTACAATATAATTATAATAACTGGACACAGTATAATTATTAAGGAATTTCCTGGAATTTGAAAAATATATAAACCTTATCAATAAATATACTTGCTACAAGACATGTTGTAAATGCTCGGTTATATTAAATACTTAAATAAATGATAAAACTAGTGAACTTCGTGTTGCGAAGTTCTAAGCAAACATTTGAAAATCAATTTGTCTATCTTCAAATTATACATTCAAGACAGTATCAGACGATAATATTAGCTGATTGCTTTTGGCAGTGTTTGTCTACCAAATTAATTATGTATTAAATTTCTAAGCCATAATATTTAAACATAAAATTTTCAAAAATTTCTACTTAGTAATATCTATTGCTAATAATTTAGCAAAAGAATGAAAAATAATTGACGAAACAAACTCAGACAAAACATTGCACAAAATATTTAAAACTTAGAGAAAAATGTACACATTTTAATTGTTTTTTCTTGTATCAATCGGTAACAGCAGAGATAAGTGGCGATCTGAAAACAGAAAAATAAAGTTGGTCTCGATAGTGGGCGAGGGGACTTGAGGAAGGACGCGGGGGCCGCCTGCGCGGCGCCGCGGTCCCCCTCGCGCCGCTCACACCCCCGACTTCAGTCAAATCCAACCCTTGAATGGTAACGTCGTTTCTCGCCGGTGTTAATCATAACCCCAAAGTGCTATAAAACATACGGGCAAGTCTAAACATGTCGACTGTATTCCATCTAGTGCGATAAGTGTCAGATGTCCTAAGTGTCTGGAGTGTTGTGTTCGTGTCTGTGATTAAGTTTCATACATGAATGCACTCATAAACAAATATATTCAGTTGGTGTGGATTCGATGCTGTGATGTTTTTCACGTATGTATTATTGTTCTTAATTTATCTTTTTTTGTGGTAATATTATAGTTAAGAGTGTGATATTATTTATGTTAAAGATTATCTCTACAATGTGGTAATTAAGTTTATATGAATTCGTGTAGAGCATTTTTTTATTTCTAATTTTTTTTAGTTACGTGTTGATTTGTCAAAAATATATTTATAATTTCTGAATTTATGTCGTATATCCTATTATCATTTTACTTTACTATTAGTTAAATCTTGGAATTAAAAATAATGCATAACTACTTCCGCATTAAAATGGCACATTTACTTCTCAAGATAATATTAAATAATGCGAAAAAAATACCTCCAATACAAGCCACTTCTTAAATGAGTAGAAATATAATAAAAAACAGTAAACTCGGACACGAACTAATCCAATATATTTTTATTTTCTCACAAAATTCGAATCGTTTGGAAGCGCATCGATAGAACATGAAGTAATGACGAAAATGTTATTAAATTCTAAAAAGGTTCGAAACATTTTTTTCCTAAAGTGTAAAGTGGTATTTCTGGCCAATGTATAACGGGTCTACAAGATACGAGTTTTAATAAATATATCCCATGCAATTACTAACTGACTTCAAAAAAGGAGGAGGTTCTCAATTCGACTGTATGTTTTTTTTTTATGTTTGTTACCTTGGAACTTTCGACTGGGTGAACCGATTTTGATGTTTCTTTTTTTATTTGAAAGCTGGTGCTTCCCGTGTGGTCCCATTTCAATTTGGTCCAGTTCTGACAATGGTATCCATGAAAAAACCATATATAAGTCTTTTATGGAATAGTTTTTTTGTTGAAGTCGGTTTTTTTTTAAAGAATTATTTTGAACTCGGTATTAATATGCATGTGTATGTGATGATAAAATAAGTTCTTCGTATTCCTTTTAACAAATATTTTGATCTAACCTTTAATTATAATTATTAAAATGAAACACTGACCAAAGCTTTAAAGATCAACGTTTTTAAGTTTAATTCAATTAACGTAATAATAATAATACATTATATATATACATTTATATATGAAAATAAAGTAGTATTTGGAAATAGCAAAAATAATAAATTTTATGATGTATCAAACGATATTCTTAATAAGAATATAAATATTAACATATAATTCAAATATATAAATTAGTGCAAATATTTATTGCACACATATATAGAAAAGGTTTATTAATTTACAAAATATATAACAAAAATAAATAATTTATAAAATAAATAATTAATAAAAATAAATAATTTATCAGGGTATGTGTTTACACAATCATTTATACACTGGTTCAATGAACTTTCATAATGAACTTTGATGGTTTTTTATACATCTTTATCATGATTTTTATGTAGTTTGACGTTCATTTTATATTTTGAGTACTTTTAAAGTATATAGTATTTTTAAATTATTCTACTGATGAGGATAAACATAGTGAACAAGGCAGTCAAGTAGCATTAAATAAATGCGTATTACGGTATAGTTTAGTTTGATGTCAAGTCTTTTCACTGACTTATTGAAGTAACGTTCATATTGATACTTAACTACACGATGATCACTTTAATAAATTTTTCTTCTTTAAAACTTTCTCATTAATTTAAAAGTATATCGGTGGCCATAACCAGGACTTGAATCCTTCAATGATGATAGCAAAAAGTATTTCTACGTCATTATCAGAAGTCAGTTCTAAAACAATCGAAAAGCTATGATTATTGTTCTGATATCTCTTACTCCTTCTACTGTCCTGTGCAGGTCCCAGGAGAACCATATTTACCATAATTACCGCGCTTGACAAGAATTGATGATCACAGTATTACATTATAGTACAGGAGAAACCTTTTCCCTGTCCTATGGTAGAATCCTTTACCGTGACGACACCCGAGGGATGGGATGTGTTAGTCTAATCGTGGTTACATCACTATCGATAATTGAATTGTATTGTGTTCGTGAAATACGGCCGGGTTCTTTTCTAGGGACAGTTTGCAAACAATTTAATAGATTCAGTTGGAGTTAACTGACTAGTGGAATTTAATATATCTCAATTTTGTTTTATTAAAGCTATTTGATACTTTTTTTTTGTGCTTTATAAGAATTTTATTATTTACTTTTTAAAATTATATGCTAGATAAATAATTTGCCTAAAAGAAAACAATACAATGGTTTTTTGTTAATATTAGTTGTTTTTAAATTGCGGCATGGACATAAGGACTACAAAATATAGTACAAATATATAATATTATTACATCGCGCGTATTGAGAAGAACATTGATTATTTTGGAGTTTCAGCAATAATATTTATTATAAAGCATAGTATAACTTATATTAGGACAAACGCTCCCAATAGATATGACGGTTTTGAAGTATTTTACACCATGTGTGTATTTCGATGTGTTAAATATAGTAAATTACCTTAATGAAGCTTCCAACAAAATATTTAATTTGTTTAGTTAAATTACTATATATATACTAAAACTAAAGCTCATAAAGACTGTAAAAATAGCCTTCCCTCACTTTATCTCTTCCGTTTCAAGCACGTTCAAAATGAAACCGAAATCAATACAATATTACCTTTAGCTTTAGTACACTTTAATGTTTCGTAAATCGGTTAGTCTTTAGATGGAATCTACAGGAATGGAATGTAATATAAATGGAATTATAATGTATATCCTAATATATTAATGTGTTATAAATAGGGTTTCTCTTTGATATCGTTTAATTATATTAACTTTTAAGGCAATTTTCCTTAACGTCAGGTAATTTAGAGGTATGTAATATCTATTTCGTGGTCGCGTCAATTCCCGTGTAAATACATAATTATATCGTTAAAGTATGTAAAGTAAGGTACTGGCTTTATAAATATTTTATGAAAGAACTAGTCCAGAAATAGTTCAAACGCTGCCTAATTGAATAACGTGAGCGTACCGACCGAGGCTGTGTCAGGGATGATCTTTGAGGCTAACGGTAAAGAAATTATTTTGTACTATGAACAAACGCAATATTATGATTCTTTCGGACAAGGTTTAGGCATCAATATTTTCATGGATGAAAGTAGATGCTTCTAGAAAACCTTAAATAATGGTATCATACACTATGCTAATATAATATAGAAATATAAATATGCCTATATATTTTTATACACTACCTGTACCTACGTAGATACAACAATTTAATACAAGACGTGAACAGTCACAGCTAAACAGTGATCGGTTTAATGCCATTAAAATTTTCTCTGAAGGTAGTATCTCTATACTTGTATTTCCGTACCTATATCTCTGTACATATACCTCTGTACGTAGCATCTTTGTGTTTGGGTTTAATCACTAAAAGAAAATATTACACGTTTTTAGTCATGACGGCAACATATGTAATCTTATAAAATTACAAGAAGGAATCACAGTTTGTTAAATTTATTTTTTTGGTGAACCTACAACTACTTAGACTAATATATTTAGCAACTTATAACAACATTAGCAAATGTTACAGTCATTTACAGGTTTAAACCACATGCACTGATATTGATGATATAGTTTGAAAATGTATTTATTATTTATTAAAGTATATAATTAAATAGTAGAGCTTTCAAATTATTGCGTATCTTAATTTCGTTTAGTAGGGAATATCACTTAAATGACCGTATTTCTGTTTATTTTTCAAACTGCAGTAAATTATCGAATATTCGAGAAGCAGACGATTTAAATGTGTATATTTATGTTGTCCTAACCCTTCACAGCAAATAACATGCGTAAAGTTTAAAATACCCCGGACTCTTGCATCATTACAGGTGTTTAAAGCCTTTTGTTTAAATGCCAGCTCACTGCGGTCTCATTAATTGTCGTGGTTAGAAATTATAATCAGTATTATACCATACCACAAATGTATTGTTTAAACTATCAATATGCATAAAAAAGTTCGATAGCAGTGTTGCCAAGTTTATGGTTTATGCAGTTGTGAATAAAGTAAATGAGTTTTAATTATTTTCGATATCTTAACCACAAGCTATAAATATTAACAAAACCGCATAAGTGTATTGAGTAAGTTGAAGTATCAATATGCTTAAAAAAGGTTGTTAGCAGTGTTGACAACTGAGGATAGGCTCTCCAAATTAAGGCGGAAATAAGTAGTACCGGTGCGTGGTACAATGATTAATAGACTACCTAGTCAAAGTACCAAAGAGCCATTAGATGAATGCTTTGCTAGACCACACCTTGCGGAAGTCTTGGGTAGAGGCCCGTATTTCATAGGTGTCTCCGCGTCGAGATGTTAATGATAAAGAAGTACCTCTATATTTTAAGAAATAAAGAGGAAATAGTTAAGGGTTTTAACCTTATGATAAAAATTTTAGAAAAATACTTTTTTGTAAATATTTGTTTTGTACAAATATGTGGTTTATTTGAGGTTTTCGACATAAATACATTATTAACGCGGAAGCTGTGCCTATAACTTATTTACGTTACTAAAAATATTCATTCTCGAGGGAACAGTTGCAATAACAATTAACTTCCGGTAAACTTACATCGGTTATTGAAATACAAAGTAGCTGGCTGGTGCATCCGTACTTGGTTAATAGACTTTATATCTATAAGGCACACATTCAAAATATTGTAGTTGTTAAAATGTAAGGATACCTGTCCTGAACCGATATGTGCAATACAATTATCTTAAGATGAAATAACAAAACAATACCGCTATATTTCAATTTTGGTTTACTGGGGCCACTGTCTTACTCTTGTACTCCTATTAGAGGTATTACAACAAATCGACATAGGAAACAAACGTAACGTTACGTTTTTTACGTAATGAATCTACGCGCAACCCAAACCGATGGATTTAGAAGAATGCAAACTCTCTATGGTAATAGCGAGTCTTTATAACGTAGCCGCGTAGGCGAGTGCTACTAAAAATATTGTTGAAAATTTAACGGCTCTCGCTGTTAAATGTAATAATTGATACATAAAAATATTTACAAGTTCATAAAACAATATAAGTGAGCACTAAGAAAGGATTATTTAAAATTAATTACACTACTATCGAGGTGAAGCCACCGTGTTGGCTTTATAATTATTATTAATAATAATAATAGTTATAATTCGGTCCATCGTTTAAACCAAAAATCAAAATAATTTATTTCAAGTAAATTGTATATATTTTTAAATTGTCAGGAGGAGTCAGTCAGTATAAGTCGGTCGTGAAGCTAGTTGCCTGGTCCAATACGTAGATCCTATGGAGAAGAACAGGCAAGAAACTCCAAGGACACTCTTTTACAACATGTTTTTTTTACAAAGTTACTTGTTACATTGCTTATAATATAACGAATAGAGCCTCAACCAATACCTACAGATGCTCACATTAGGCAGCTGGATTAATAGCAGAGCTGATGCAGAAGGCAATCCTCCTCGATACGGCACGCATAGTGAGGAGGTTTCTGTCTCTGGACCCCTAACCACCGGTAGCTTGGTCCCTGTACCCGATACCAGTGCTGCGCTACTTTGTATATTTTTAAATATATTTTTTATATAATCGAATGTGAATAAATAGAATAATAATAACTTGAGACACCTCACAGACGGCTGTCTGGTCCCAAACTAGGAAGAGCCTGTACGATGGTAACCAGATTACTGATAAACACACTTATGTATTACTAAATACATGCATAATATAGATAAATTACACCCAGACAGAATAAATGATCGTGCCCACAGCAGTCAGAATCACTAATCACTAGACCAACAGGCATTACCGGTAGTGTTTTAACAAACTAATATTAATTGACTATTTTTCGTCATTTTCACATCCCTTGAAATTGCTAAAGGAATTACATTGAAACTAATATTCCATTACGCTCACAGTCCACCTTGTAAACTACCACTGTCCCGAAAGGTGTTAATATAAATTTGTAATATTGCAAAACCTCGGCCATAAACTAGAACGCAATAAAAGCTTAAAATACTTTACACCGCTCGACACTAAAACCTAACCCTAAAATGCCCGGTACACTAGAACGAACAAATTCCTTCTAAAGAAGTATACAATTAATTTCTGTATGAGCTTCTAACCCCAGCTACGCTGCACTAGTTCTGTAGGGAACTTCCGCAGTTGGTCCGACTATTGTCTTGTTTCAATTCGCTCTCGTAAACGAAATGGGATAATAATACCCCGTAGCTAGTAATTTTATTACACTTAGTATTTGTTGATAGAATTATTTCTTTACAGCTAGGTTTATTTAATATGTCAAATGTTAAACTTAGTCATAATCACGTAATCAAGGTACGTAAACACAAAAAAGTGAAAGAAATACAAAAAATGACTTGAAATGATTTTGACTACATTTCATTAAAAATGTAGTCAGAACCATTTCAATTTCACATGATTTAATTAAATCCCAATTTGAAAGTAGTTTGTTCAGAGTCGAGTACTGCAATGATCTCAGTTATTATTAAGTAGGTAATTCTTTATTCTGAAATTAGTTCAAATTGTCAACCCTTCGCTAAATTGTCATAAACAAGTATGCGTAGCGCAGCCAATACGAAGTACCCGTTAAATAGGTACAGTAATATGATTGTAAGTGTGAGTTTACTTATAACGATTACACACTAATTGCCCACAACAAATATCACAAACTTCTTAACTAAACAATGTTTTAGCGCCTGTGATTAAAATGATTTTACCTTATAAAAACCTTAAGGAGATACTGTCTTTAATCATTAAAACATGGATAAGCTAATATATGCAGAACATGTCTTCACTACACACATAGGTTTTTTTATATAAAGTACACATATACACATTCTATCGCATTTAAATCCGTCAATTCGTTTGAGAGTTACGATACCATAGACAAGCACCAATAGCCATAGCCATCAAACATATAACACTCGCCTTTTTTGCGCTGTGTTGGGCACACTACGAACACTTCATTCGATGAGTGCGACATAATTGCTCACTACTACATGAATAGGTCGACGTATATAAGTACGACTTATAAGCGTATATGAGTGCGTGAATTTCGTAGGGCTGTTACTATTTCCAAAGCGTGTAAAACGGCTCGCAACTGTTAGATAGTGAATGGCAGTGAATTACTCCTTTTTGAAAACGTTTTTATTAGCTTAACCTGAATCTATCTGTCTTTGTAATGGACACTTTCAACACAATTTAGACCAACTTTTTTTTTATAGAATGATGCTAAGCGTCTATAAAATGCACAATAGTTTGACATACGTCATTGGATAGTTAACTTTGCATCTTCTCCTGATTATTATCAGGATCAATGCTATTCCTATTGCATTAGAATATTTGTTAAAAATCAGGTCTCAATAACGGTAATATAAAAAAACAGATATTTTTTATGGCCCTGACGTTTCTACGTTTATGTATACAAGTCGTGAAAGTTGAAAAACAATTACAGTATTCACGCTTCACTGCGAATTGTCACGCGATTGAAGCGTCTTACAGGCTGCTTACGAGCTCACGGGTGACGTACGCGGTAGGTTGGGGGTATCCCATTTGAATTCGCGGTAGGGAGTCATGTGAGTTTTCTCTATAATAGTTGTAAGTAGTTGTTGATTTTCATACATCGACAATCTGTTTCACTGCCAAAATAATAATACTCTCAAAACAATGTTATAATCATGTGAGACAGCCCTATTGTTGACCACACGATGTTTATTACATGTATGTAGTACTATTGTTCTACTACTGTTTTTTGGCCAATTAATTTGGATTTAAAAAAGCTGGTCTGGAAAAAGCATGTTTGCCTCTAACTTTTATAAAAAAATACTACCCTGACTATGGTCGGATGAATTGCCGTAGCCAGCGGTATCCGGTAAATACCTGAATAGGCCTATTAACAATTACTGTACTGAGAGCGTAATGAATAGTACCTGGGAGACCGAGCTTCTTGAGTAGCTTATTTAAAATCGTCATTTTTTTTCTAAAATTGCGTTTTTACAAGATTTACAACTACGCAGTTGAACTTAAAATGCAAAACTGTATCTGTATTCAAAATTTAATCAAAATCGTTAGAGCCGTTTCCGAGATACCCGAAATATAAACACATACATAAATAAATACATACACACATGAATTGCTCGTTTAAAGTAATAAGATTATCATTACACTGGCAACCCTAACTATAGCAACATCACTATATATTATAAAACAAAGTCCCCGCCACGTCTGTCTATCTGTCTGTCGATAAACTCAATAACTATCTAATAGATTCTCATACGGTTTTCACCAATGGACGGAGTGATTCATGAGGAAGGTTTAGGTTTATAATTCATAAAGGTTTTGTGTAAAATGGCTGAAATATGACGATTGTTGAAGATATCCGAAAAAATCAATATATGCTTTGTTATCCGTGCGAAGCCGCGGCGGGTTGCTAGTAATTGTATAAAAAGCACGTAGTTTAACTTAGTTTCAATGCTAGATAGCTAAAGATGTTTATTTAAAGTAAATTTAACAAAAGTCGACGTATACTCACATCAGCATCACCCTTTCGTCGTCCACTGCTGGACATAGGCCTCTCATAATGTACGCCACTGAACTTGATCGTCTGCTTTCCTCATCCACTTTTTCCCCTACCGTTTTGCGCAGATCGTCAATCCACCAGGCCGCAGAGTGTCTTACACTACGTTTCCTTTGACGCGGTCTCCACTCGAAAACTCGTTTACATCAGCGGTTCTACTCATGTGCATGTTACCTAATTTTGTGTTATTATATTAAACGATAAATGCATATATTGTCGTAGAAATTATTATTAATAACGATACTTTCAACTTCGAAATTAATAAATTTATTTCCAGAAGGCCAACCGGCAGTCGACAATTTGTTTACAATTTGTTCAGACCGTATTTGTCAGCAATTGCAACTGCATACAGGCCTCAAAACATTCCAATTTGCTAATGACCACTTAAATAATGGATTAACCCAAGTGCCAGAGGCCTGGCAATGACAAGCGTAGTTACTGGCATACGAGCCATCATAAATAATTTTGAAATATTTCAGATGGAATATTCGTTCGTTTGTTTCACGTTTTGTAGGGGAAATTATATCAAGTATCGAACGTGAAATTTGTGTGCCTCTAGTTACGGAAATTGTATGTTATTGGGTTACAGAAAAAGTGTAACAATATCGAAATGAGAATTTTAAGGAGGGAAATCTATAATAAAAGGGAAAAAAATCCTCCACTTTTAAACACAAGCAGGGTAATGTGAGAATATAAAAATTGAAAAAATCTTAAGAAAAAATCCGGTTGGTTTAGTGTTAATAACGTTTAAGTTAAGTTCTAAATTTCATATTGTCAACACTATTCGTGCCTGGTTTCCCTTTGGTATATATTTTTACTATCAGTTTACTTATAGGGTTTAAGTAACTTATACTGAAATATTTTAGATTACACTTGTGTACGTTATTGTGATAACTTTTGACTCAAATGTACTTACTAAATTAAAATCTGTTTACTATACGTACTGACTAAAATGTTTCGATTATAAACTTTTTGGCCGTAGGGTTTTAGTTTCTTTTTTTAAAACTTCAATTATCTTCTATACAAATTTAATAAGAACATCCTTTTATCACACTTTCGCAGACAGTAATAAATCGTTTAATTAAAAAATGAAACTGTATAACTCTATAAGTCCAAGACAGGAAAGTATACCAGTAATTACTTGGCGTCTTCCCCCTTGTCAAGTTAGGGGGAAGGGAACGACCCGCGGCATAAGCTCGCTCCCTCGCGGATTACGTGTGCGTGAGGGTGTTAGGATGTGTTATCGTGTTCCAGGCAAGAGGCGTTTCTTGAAAGAATGACAAGGGTCAATATTATGTTCTACAGTGACTTGACATCTTATAGGTATCGTACGATCATAACTAAACATAACATATTTTATTTTAATTAAATTACTCTGTCTTAAATATTATATATTTTTATAGATTCTTGTATAATTACAAGCGCCTGAGTTAAAGTAGTTTAAGCCTTTAAGTTAAGTTTTGGCTTTAGATCTTTCAAGTAATAAAAAATGAAACGAGCAAAACAATTTAAATGTGTAATTTTTATGACCAAATCTTATTTCTTGTGTGATTAAAAAATAGTTTCATAGTGTTTGATATGTGTTAGCACTGTTTATTTATGGAATAGAATAAAAATAATGAATCTTTCAATAAATAGTTTAGTAGCTACATCTATATATACGCGGCAAGATTCCTTTGTACGTATTTGGAATAAAATCAATAAAATTGTTACACGTGTCAAATTATGCAAAACAGCTAGAAGAAGGCTTCCAGTATACATAGTATTACATATATATATTGCAATTTAACGGTACGGAAAGTCTAATGATATTTCTAATTATACTGGTCAATGATGTAAAACAAGACAGTAACAACTCAATGAAATATGCTCGAAACTCGACTATCAGGCGATTTCTAGCCTCACATAGAAGCTGGTTGCGTGCGATCGTGATAGCACATATCTAGTTTCTGTTAGACGCTAGATTTGTGCTACCTAGCTTTTTCAAATTCATATGTGTAATACATAACATTAAATTGTGACTTGCTTTAATTGAAGAATTGATGAAAACATTGCAGTGTTGTAACTGTCCTCGATGTTCTTAAATATTTTGAACCTAACATTAGGCCAATATCAAAATATGTAGTTTGAAAGATGTAGTCATAATTTTACTACGTGTGGATACACATGTTGTTTAATAAAAGAATTTCCTGTTTTGATTTGTTTTGTGTAAATAAATGAAAATATAACTGTTTATATACAGGCTGGTATTCTTATTGTTTATTGTATTGCTAGCCGGCATTCCAAACAAGTGTAAACTATATTCCTTTGCAATTAACTCATTGTTATTAAACAGAAATGGCTGTTGTTTACAAATATTAAATGTTTGTTTTACGTCATTGTATCATCGATATCTTAGATTGTATTTATTTTTTCGCTAAAATGTTTTTTTTTGTATATGCTATGAGGTTGCATTGACGAGTATAGAGGTCGCTGAGGTACACCGATAGTGGGGAAATGGCTTCATACAACGTCACATATAGGGGGAAATTACTCCGCCATCTTGTGGTGACTTTCCTTTCCTAAAGTAATTTAAAATATTATTTCTATAGCTTACGTCAGCGGAGGTTTAGTCTCATTCTCGACTCTTCAAGGTTCATATGCATATTAGCAATACCGATAACATGCTTTAATACAGAAGATGAACATCTTGACGAAATATGTATACCTGAAATTCGTCCATATTTTATTTTCAATTATTCTAGAAGGGTTATGAAGCCGATTTATATGGACCATGTCCGAGCGTAAAAATTAGCAATTTTTAGAGAAAGGAGATGCGTAAGAGTATGAGATTGCTAACAAATAAGGCACGGCAGGGTAAGTTGTTGCAATATTTTTACTCTACGAAACTATTCATGTATATTCGAAACTGTATCGAATACTAAATAATTGAAACACAAAGAATAAAACAACAAGGAGCGTAATTTTTTTAGGGTTTATGTATGTATGTGAGTTTCTTTATACCATCATTACTTCTAAGTGCTCCAACAGATTTGTATGTAGATATGTGACTAACGATATCATTATAGTCCTTAACGTCGCCGCAAATGAGACTGACTATAATTTAACAAAAATTAAAATCTTCGTTTTTTTGCGGAGGAGTTTTATTTTAAATTGGTAACTTGTAATAATATGTATCGTCAACAACATGTTATGGGACGCAGGGCACATCGGACTAAAAAAAAGAATTGGCGAATCACCTCCAATCTATAAAATCCTGCTGTTCCTCAGCACTACTGTCGTAGTATTGTATTATTATTTAAGTTAAAAACTAGGATTGTGAAATACTGGCAACCCTAGTTAAAATCACGAGGAGTGGTAACATTCACGATGATGTCACTATGGAAGTGACACATTTGATGTTACGAGTGCATCGATAACTTTCATTCCCGCTTGACATTTAATTGTTTTTTAACTTACTTAATATAGTAATGGAACCAAAGGTTTGGTTCCATGACGATAAGTAAGTAATTTCAAAAAAGTTCAGTAGGTTTACAAAATTCGCGACGCTATGTTACTACCCTAAGGAGCTTAAGTCTGATCGATAACTTTCAACCCCAACTTTACGTACGGTTAGGGCCTCCAAGACACCCTTATATTTATCTCGAGGGTGAGTCTAACTAATAGTGCGTTATTGATGACTTTCACTTTGGATATAATTCTGAAATATATTATCTTAATAGAAAAGATCTAGTTTCCTTATATTTTTACGTAAAATGAAAGACATATTTTTTTACGTAAATTTAATTTTTACTGTAACCCCTTAAACTAAATAAAACAACCAAACTAAATAAACAAGACATTCTTAGTTACGGTACATGGCGAAACGACAATATCAAAAATATCGAAAAAGTGGGGGTGGATGAAGAACCTTCCACCTCACGATCTCGACGACGGAGGGCGTGCATCGCTGAGCCAGTCAGCCTGTGACCACGGCCAGTGCAACTTGGTCGAAACGTCAGGCAATTCAGAGGTATGTAATACCTTTTCGTGATCGCGTTAATTCCCATAAAAACATAATTATAAATAAAACAAATTATGATAAAATTTAAATTATAGACAGCAGTATCACTTAAGTGAAAACCCTACAACCAGTAGAACAGAACAGTAAACAGAATAACATTGTTGTACTATTGATGGGGCAGAGGGTTGGGGGGGATTGGCGCTAGACCTACATAAGGAGGTGGATAAGACTTACTTAATATGACGTATCAAATAAGACATCATAATATTTATATATGTATGTAATATAAATATAGTATTAATTACATAAAATCTAAACCTATTCATATATTAGTGGACCACAGTACCCTTAATTATATTTGACAATATCCGTACAAAGGTTTTCTGAAAAAATCGCCGTGTGTGATAAGACCGCCGATTGTTATACCCTAAATATTTGTAACATGTTTACGTTGTATACTTGTAAAAGGTGTACAATAAAGAGAAAAATAAATAAATACTTAAATAAATATATACACATCCGAGCTTTTTAAAATAAACAGTTGAATTCGTAGTTTTGAATATCGATAACACAATTGAACGAAATAATTCAATCACCGTAGCGGGTCTACGTAATCGTAGACTGTAGAGTCTACGAAACCCGTAGATCCTATGAACAGGACTATCGGTTCATAATAGTTTATTGACGGTAAAGGAAGCTTTTGAGAAATGTGAGGATTGGAATGAATGGATGACTGATTTCTCCGCCTACCTTGGGCATAGACAGTACGGTTTATGTATGCATGGTATTGAAATACAAATGGCTTATGTCAATAAACCTTTACTGCAAACTGGCTACTAACGTTGGATGAAGAGTGTTGGCATGCAAGGCTGGTCTTTTCCTGGCTCGGCTCAAAGTATTATAAATACTTACTAGAGAACGCCAGTTGTTCGAATTTCGACCATAATTCATTAACTTTAAATCCCACTAATATTATAAATTTGAAAGTTTGAATGGATGGATGTTTGTTACTCTTTCACGCAAAAACCACTAAACCGATTGCGATGAAACTTGGTATGTAGATAGCTGGAGACCTGGATTAACGCATAGGCTACTTTTCATTCCGATATTTCCACGGAATCGGGACTTACGTGGGTGAAACCGCGGGGTGCCGTTAGTTTTTTATATTATGAAGACCAGTATAAGTTAAACTGTCATTTTAGACTTTCCTTAACACGAAATCTCAATTACATGTATACTGGACTCTTGTAGTTCCGGTGGCAGATTTCGCATTATTTTTAAATTTAAAACACAAATTAATTAAAAGTTTCTACACTTAGTAGTGTAGAAACTTTATATGAACTTTAATTATTCCAAACTTCACCATTCTCAACTCACCATCAATTCGTCCTTTTGCGAAATTTGCGATTTCTTTAGTATTTAGAACCTAAACTGTACAATAAGAGCTGCAGCTGTGCAGCTTCTTCTGTGTTTATTTTTCATTACACTATAGATTGTCACAGCTTCTCAAATAAACAGTTTACTGTTGGTCCAGTGGTTAGTGACCCTGACTGCTGAGCTAGAGGTCGTGGGTTCGATTCCCACCCAGGACAAATAATTATGTGATGAGCATGATCATTTATTCTGTATCTGGGTGTAATATATCTATAATATGTATGTATTTAGAAATATATAAGTATGTTTATCAGCAGTTTGGCAGGTACCGTAGTACAGGCTCTGCCTAGTTTGGGATCAGATGGCCGTGTGTGAGATGTGTGAAGTTATTATTATTATTATTACTTACACGTAACCTTAAAGTCTTATGTTAAAGGTCTTTTAAATTAAATAAAAATGCTCTAGTGAAAATACAGCCTACTTTTTAAAAAGCTTATTATGAATACGTAATTATTATTATTTTGGAACTATAAGTATTAATTAAGTATTGCTAGACGGAAACTGTCTCTTTTTTTGAAAGATTATTTAGTTATTTTTATATTTCAATACACAATGGAATTATTTACATACAACTATACTAACATAAAAATACGGACTATTTACATGTCCATTATTACTCATATATTTTTCAAATTTTTTATACACATTTTTACATACAAATTTTTGCTTGAGTTTGTGGTTTTGACTTCAGCCATTCAATAATTTTTTTATTGTTCCTTGTTTATTATAATTATTTTCTTTGAAGTTATTAAATAATTCTAAATATTAAAATTTAAGAAAACAAGCAATTATTTTAATTTAATGTGAAATTATTTTTTTATCTGTGTCAACCCGACTCCCTCTTCCAATAGAGGTAACTTTACTCAATATTAGAAAAGGCTGCACTACGGCGCAATCCAATGCCAATTTAACCCGAAATTTGCATTGCATTTGCAAAGGTTTTCACAAATAAATTACTTTAATTTTAATTAGGATTAAAACCCAATAAAATAGATTAGTGTTGCATTTCAATACTCTTGTCTAAGCAGAGTTATATACAGCTAGCTTAGAGCTAGCTACATACAACCTAAGAATATGTTATTGCATATAACTATGTATTAAAGATTTTTTCTATAAAAATGACTATCATACCTTTGTTAAAATTTACCTTATAGTTTTAAAATAATATTTCCAGTCGATATTAAAAGTTTAATATAAACCAGTATGATATGCATCTAGTCTTAAAAGTATTCAAGATGGTAATGTCTCATAAATATACATGACATGGTATCAAAAAGAACGACGAAAGACAAAGATAAGTGCGTAACTTTCTTCGATTCGAAAATATATAAAGAACCTCTCGGTTTAAGCTTAAGAAATTGACTAACAAAGTTTCAAAAAGGTCGAATTGGATTAGAAAGTGAAATCAGTGTTCATTGCAGCGAAACATCGAAGCTTTTGGATGAGGGGTGCGTGAGGGACAAAAAATCACTCCGCTACCTCCATAACAACCTGGGAGGCAGGCTGCCACCCCAAAAAGCCCTCGTACCAGTATTTGTCTAAATATTTTAACGTGTACACGTAAGCGTGTTAAATAAAACAATTTTCTACTTAAGATAAACTCAGCACGATGGCTTCAAGTCTGCAATTGTAATTAATTAGACATGAGTGTGCTGAGCAACATAAGTATCTCGTTTTGCTAACTTGTTGAAATATATTAGTGAAGTTACTAGATTTTAATTAACCCCAATTATTTAGAAATGTATGAATATTTGTTTGAATGCTATGAAATAAAGTTAAGTGTGAGAATGTTACTCTGTCATGATTCAAAAACAAAATAATTGTTTTTAAACTATCGCTATTAATAATTTTATGCGAAATCACGGTCTAATCTAACTTGAATCGAAACATCGGGTATTCAATCATATTTACCTGACATTTCTATTGACTTGCACTGATCATGGTCGCGGTTGATTACAGCTGTTGTACCTTATAAATAAATACTACGGCAAATAAGTCCGGGGTTATACATCAAACAAAAGAATCGAAAACTCTCCCAAACGTAGTTTTTTTCCTGGGCTACGTCCTATAAACCAAATATTATTTTGTCCTCACCAGTTTTCCAACTTCCTTTCCGCTAGTGATTCTACAAATTAGACACGCAAGCAAAAACAAACTTTATGTTCTATGGTATTAAGATAATTGTTGTGTGCATTTTCATAGAAAATATTTACTGAAACCGCGTTTGTTTAACGTCTGGTTCGGAACGGCCGTTTTAAATAGAATTTTTACCCTCCGTTTCGAATCTATACTAACCGTAAACGGAGGAAAAATATTACGGTATGCGCCGATGCTCACCATATACGGATTTTAAGTTTCATCACTCTTTTTTGCGTGACTTATTTGATTTATAGTTACTAGCTTTTGCAAATGGTATAGCCCATCGCTGATCCTATCTTTATGATTATGTCATAGCCAGTTTTATCTCCATAACTGATATCCATGCAAATGCAGACGCCCGAAAAGTAAGTCTCCAATAAATCATTTCTATAAAAAATTGCCTTCTTCCAATTCTTAAGTGATTAACAACGTGTCATTAACATATCTGTAGGACAAAAAAATTAAAAGATTCCTGCTCCGTTTCCCCGCTGGGCTTGTATTAATTAGCCTGCTATAGAAGAAAGATTCTTTCACCGTCTCACCATTTGCGAATGTCACCCTTGGGATAAGCAATATGCACAAAAAGTATAACAGAAACGTCTGTTGTTATTACCGAGCCTTGGAAGCAAGTTTATCGATCATAATATCCCCTTACGTGTTTGTTTTTTAGGTACAATGAAGTAGGCTTGTGTAGTTCACGAACTAAGTACTATTAGGAATTCGTTCCTGACATAGAACTAGAACTATTCTGTAAGCTTATAGGACTTCGTTCATTTAGTACATTAGTACTTTCACGAAACATGGAACGACTGAATCGTCGGCTAAAAAGTCGTACGTTACGTCCCCGCGCGACACTGCGGTGAACGAGCGAATAAGACTGAGTTGCATGCTGTTTGCATTAAATTTCAGATAATTCGTACTCATTAGTTTCCATTTTGAATTTAGTACATTGTTAGATTAGCAAACAGACACCGAAACCAAAACAACAACACCATTTTGCGTGTTATTATTTTTATTCGGTGTTTGATTACTTATGCATTGACTTACTAATTATATTATTATATAATATATTTTTGTTATATAAATGTAAATAAAATAGTGTTGTGATTTTACGACTATTAGAATGACAGTCTTAAGCATGCAAAGTATGAAGGAGATCCAAATATTCATTCAATGCCAGTTGCATTGAATAAATATTTGCTAGGGTTAATACTGCAACGTAACTACAATGTACTACTGAACTAATAGAACTAGAAGTCCGAACTAGTACATGTGACTGACTGTACTAGATTAGAGCGCTCTTTTCAGTGACCGAGTAAGAACAAGTCTATAATGAAGCGACGAGGTTTAAAAAGGATGCGATCTTTACGGGTGGTTAATTGTTGCGTAGTTATGTTTAAAGTAAAACACTTTATTCCTGGACATAGACACGTTGACTTGGCATTTCATTCGTTTCGTGATATACATTTTTTTAGAGCCAGAATGAAGAAAATCATAAAAGTGTTTGTACTTTTGTGGTGTCCTGAATCAAAATGTACCATCAAATTAGATACATTTACTTGTCATCTTTTAAGTAAATTTCTAGAATATCCCACCAACACTTTACTTAAGTTTGTTTTAGATAAATAGTTTATTCTTAAAAATATTATTGAACAGAACTTTAACTAACGTTTAGACACTTTATACTCTATACTCGTACTTTAGTACAATATAAGTTGTTCCTTTCAATAAGATCCAAAATGCCCTAAAACTTTTTAAAGTGAAAGTAAGTTTTTGTATACCACTAAGTAACGTAACAGTGAAATGTGAGAACACTAGCAGCACCAGGGATCGTGTTTGGAACAAAACCGATAATATTTTTAGAATTAATTAACTCAAAAGATGTATCAAATATTTACGACAATTTACGAATATCACCGTGAGCACACACATATAACGCTGTGAGCAGTATTTAAGTTTTATCTTATTGTTAAATACGTGCGTTATGTAACAATCGTTATTCATATTTTTAAGTTTTTGCACGAAGACGTTACAAACCATGTCTCCTCAAACATATACCCCCATCATTTAGTTACTTATCAACAAACATTCATATTATAACATGTTGCGTAATGTTGCAATAGTGCTGTATTGTATTTTTATATTGCTAGTAGTGACTATTCTTCTGTATGGTCAAGGCTCCGTATTAGTGTAAACTGTAATATCAGTAATACCAAGAATGAGAATGTTTTTATAACAACCAAAGCTCCGAATAATCCGGTGTATACATGCAATGCATGAATGCGTGTAACAACTATACATTTAATTATATATCTAAAGAGCTCCGTGAAGGGTGGAGAGATAAGACTGGTAAGTTGGAGTTAAAACCATGGATATTGGGAGCGTTTATATATGCATACATCAATACTGTATATACATATATGCCATCACGAGGGTCCTTTACTTAGTTGTATAAAAAAATACTAATATCCTCATATATACATATTTCGCGGCGTGGCGTGACGTGCAATGGGTTCAGAACCCACCCAATACCATCGACATGCACCCACTCATTAACACTAGTATTTAGCTTAGTTAGACGGGTTAACAAGACTACTAATATTTCGCGACCCACACTACTAGTATTCTTTATAAAGAAAAAAATTAAAAAGCACGCTTACCTATTCCTAATGGGTCTGTTATTTCCACTCACTAGTGTGAGTCATTATTTTACAATTCATTAGATCTGAAATAATTAATACAATCTATAGTAGGACTCATTTTGTTTTTATAGTTAAATAGCATATTTATAATATTAAACTATGCAAATACAGTCACATATAGCAACACCGATACCGTAACAAATCCCAAATTCATTACCCTGTTGCCGTAAGCCATTCTGCATACTTTATTATGCCACAATGCTGAGTTTCAACTGTATATATTTTAAATGCGAACTTTCACATTTAAAAATAATAATTTCACTTTATGCTGACTGAATTTAAGCTTGAAGTATGTAATACTTAACCAAATGCATCGTTGTAAAAAATTATTATACTTCATTTTTTCATTCCTTTTTCAATTTTAACTTTGAGTTTGCAATATTTGAGATGAATTCTTCATTTTTTACATCTTACTGAGTCATAATAGTGACGATATTGCAAAATGTATTGAATTCGTTTGTATAAAATAAAATATATTATCATGTAAATATTAAAATGTGTAAAGAAGCGAACTGAGTTTTACTAAATATAATGAATAGTGCACAAACATAGTAGATTGATAAGTGACTTAAAAGTTAGGGTCTTAATTCGCGTGTGTATGTTTGTACGAAATGAATGAATAAATTAGTTTCTATGATTTCTCAACTACCTGATCTATACGTTTACGGCAAGGTCGTAGTATATCTTCTATTATACATAAAATTCGTGTCACGTTGTTTGTTCCCGATGATGTTGCTAGTTATTTATAAGTGATCTTTTCTTTTTCTTTCTTTTTTTTATTTTTTCCTTTTTTTATTCTAAGGTTAAGTATTTCTTGATTTAGACCTCCGAATTCTTTATTGTACAATGAGTATTTGGTTACCTTTATGTTGGGAGTATAAAATAAATCAGGCCATCAGATCAATGTATACTGATTCGAAACACCATCTTCAGTACTAGATGTGTACCGCAGTGTCACCCACGTTTATGATCACTGCTTTGCTCCTAAGCGTCGTAGCGTGGTGTTAAATAGCATAAAATAAATTGTAAAAATTCGGCTATAAACTCAAAAAATAGTATTTTTGATCGGAATAGTACTCTCAAGGGTCCAGAGCATTCAAACAAAAAACAAACCGGCAGTGAAGCAATGTTTCATTGCTTTTCTCCGAGTGAGTGAGGTTACCGGAGGCCCTAACCCTTCCCTGCCCCCTCCCCCTCTTCCACCCTTCCCCTACTCCCTCCTTAAAGGCCGGCAACGCACTTGTGACTCTTGAGTTGCAGGTGCCCATGTGCGGCGGCCGCCATTTACCATCAGGTGACCCGTCTGCTCGTTTGCCCCCTATACCATAAAAAAAAACATTCCTTTTATCGTTATTGCAGTAGTAGGTATGGATAATATAAAGTAAAGATTTAACTGAATAATATAATCTGCCTTTATATAAAGCACTGACCATCAAAAACAGCAACGGAACTCCGCAAATTATGTTATCTTTAATTCATTTAATCCGTTATCGTACGTCAATTCCAATGAGAGAGCGAGTGAGGGCCCCGATTGATAATGTAAAACAAATACGAACCGGTCTCTGAACCTTCTTAGTATAACAATAGACGAGCCCTGGAGGGTACACAGGGTATTGTGTTTTTAGGCCTAGGTTATGTCAAGGGCAGTAAGGGCTGTGTGTTAATCAAACCGAATAATTTTCAGTCGTATACCGCGAGGTTAAGTATTTTAAGAATAACATTTTTGGATAGGTATTTTTTTTATAAGTTTTGAAGTGAAAACTAATGCACGTTGTGCACCTTTGCTATGGGGAAAAAGCACTGAACTCGTTTCATCACGGTAATAATACATAACATATAGATCCACTAAAGGGCGCTAATCTAAACATTGAGTCCTGTCAGATCCTTATTAATTAATCTTTAAAAATATAATTAGTTCAATAAAGTACTTATTGTGTACACAATTCATATGGTACAATAAACAAAAACATAATTGTAATTAAGGTGAAAATTTATAACGCCTATAGTGCTCAATAGCGAAAACCTTTATTAAAAATTTCGTCCGAACGGACGTCAGTTTGATGGATGTCACTAGTAGATGGCATCACTTTCTTCAAAAATGAACACTTCTGATCGGCTACTCACAATTACTTATTAACAATTTTTGAAGTGAAAACTTCTTTAGGCACGTTGGGCACTTTTAGTATGGGGAAAAAGCACCAAACTCGCGTGACCCTCACGCTCAGATGACAAATGTGTCAGTTATGTTTTCACTTCTGACGTGCAGTCCTACGACTGACAGTTTGTTTTTATTAAAAACTGTTAGTGGTTTTCTCTAGACTTGACATTTAACCAGTAATTTGAATGTGAGTTTGTTTGTTTTTTGCGCTTTTCTGCCTTAATTACTCAACCAATCATAATGAAATTTTGCGTACACTTTGTCAGTAGTAACAATGATAAGTATAGGGTACCGATTTTCCCAAAAAAAAAAAATCGATATTCTCGAGGCACTGAAAACACTTTTACGCTAGTGAAGCCACGTGCAAAAGCCAGTATACAATATTTTGTAGTCATTTCTAGGAAATTTGTGCTTACTCCCATCTACAACTTTTATTTCTTGGACATCTCGTAAGAAGACAACATTTTTACTACAGTGTATTTACAAGTGCCTGAAGATAGGCTATTAGTGTGCGTCCAGAGTGATGGCACATCCCACATGCGGATCCCGCCGCACACGAAACAAATACTCGAGATGTTTGAACCTGTCCAGACTGCAAGCGGGCTGGTCAACGCAGTGCAGAGTATTGTCACAGTATAAACAGTATTGTATCTTCATACAAACATACCTACACGCCTTGCGTTCGGTTAACACTAGGTTCGTAAACAGTCGCGATTGCTCCACAGTGACGAACGAACGAACGGTGTGAATTTTTAAGCAGTAAGCGTGCGATTTGTGTATTTCATTGAAATAAATACAAATACTTAAGTATTTAATATGGCAAATAGAAATTATAGAATATATTGTACTGTTCTCAGTTGCTTGAATTCTTCAAAAACGCACCCAGAGCTAACATTTTTTCAAATTACCTGGAAACTCCGAAAGGTAAGATCATAAAATAGTTTTTATGTACATACTTAACGTTTCTTTTTTAATAGGTAGGTATTTCGCTTATTTCCACCGAGTAAAATACCTGGATTACTAAATAAATAAGTAGATAGGGTGACAAAAGTGACAAACGAGTGACTTACCCACGCTCGCGTTAAAAAAAAACTAGTAGGTAGTTCCTAGGCTAAGCTATCTATTTACTTATGTATTTAGCTAAATACATATATTATTAAATTAGATAGACGAAATATCATTAATAATAAAGCTTTTCGTACGTCACGGTCTAGGCGCAAATATTTTTCAGTTTCAAATGTATGAGTGATTTTTTTATTAAATCTACTAATCAAAAAACACATGTATTTCATTGAACACTACTCATTTCATTCACAACGAATTTCATATTTTTAATAAAAAATTAATTATTATATTTACAATCGCAAAACTAGAAAGACACTCAAGTAGGTAGATGAAATTATGGGCAGCCCAATCTAAAGGGCCGAGTCACAATACTGTATATACGTATACTAAGATATTGTCAACGTGTCGTAAATTAATTTTAATGAAGAGTTTCCTGTGGAAGATTTTAGCACGGCGGTAATGGAAAAGCCTGTTATTACAGTGAAGCGTATTCACCGTCTCTTCTTGTCATAGATAAAATTTCGTGTTTTCTTTTTTTGACACTAAATATTATATCATCAGTAAAGAAACCACTTGTTTCTAGATACTGTAAACGTTTAATTTTTTATGTCGACATTAATAAACAAAATTCCACTAATATTATAAATGTGAAAATTTGGATGGATGGATGGATGTTTGTTACTCTTCCACGCATAAACCACTCGACCGATTGCGATGAAACTTGGTATGTAGATAGCTACTTTTTATCCCGATACTCCCATGGGATCGGGACATACGCGGGTGAAACTGTGGGGCGCTGCTAGTATTATAATAAACGCAGGCGCTCTCCAGCGTGCACTAATGACAGCCTCGCAATCTGCATGCGCAATACGCCTTTCATTCAGGACGCACACTCACTGCTCTAATGTCATCTGTTTTCAAAACAATTAGATCATGAGTTGTGTGAGTATTTTATAATAATATGAAAATAATAACAACGATTAGGATTTACGATGTCATTTTATTAAAAAGTACTTACCACATTTCTATAGAGATATGATAGTTAAAAAAATATACAGTGGAACATAGAACCTCCTCCTTTTTTGAAGTCCGTTAAAAATTAGTTTTTTTAAACCTTGTTTAAAAAAAACATCTACTTCAGAAAACTAAACTTTTGCCTACAGAAAACAGTCATATAAAAGATCACCTAAATTGAAATCGGTGATGAAACTGATAACTTCATTAAAATATTCCTATAAAGAAGAAATATTTATAAATTTGTTTATAATTATTATATATTATATATATTCGCAGGCCGCTTCCAACCGGTCTTCTTGGAAGTCATTAAGGGAGGCCTATGTTCAACAGTGGACGTCCTACGGCTGAAATGATGATGATGATGATGATATATATTGCATACAGTTATGATTTAATGAAATCATATTATATTTATAAAATCAAAATAGACCTTTTTTGAAGCCCGTCAAAAGTTCACAACATATCTAGTCCACCTCACTCATGTATGAAAACAATAACTTTAGTACCAACTAAACATGCAAATAAATTTAACGTGAAATGTTTTACATAAGTTATTTAGAAAAAATCCTTATTCTTTATTATAATTTATTCCATCTTATTGTGCCTACAAAACTCTTCTTTCATTGTATATAAATTAGGAACGATTTTGTATCAGAACTTCTACGTATTCCGGAAAAAATTGGGGCTGTAAACTTCTTTTGTTGGCATAAACTTTCCACGTCTTATAGACAATAACCACAGTTACTTTGAAGGTCAAAGTGTAAAGATTAGAAATTGCTTATTAAAGGTTGTTTGTTATGTATTTTATAGCTTTTGTTCCCTTCAGAGGCCGAATAGAAGCAATATATTGTGGTGATGTAATGGCCAACTTAGTCCTCAATTACCGAAAAATTTTGTAGTTCATTATGCAGAATACAAATTTATTAGTCATGAGTTCATGTATTTTACATTTATATAACTTAGTTGGGGTAATATTATATGATTATGGTACAGTAGGTAGATGACATAATTTAAGTTTAATAATTATTAAAAAAAGTATAAACGACTTCAATGCCCTAAATCATGGTGAATTCACACAAGCTGTGTTCTTCATCCCTGAATTTACCACCTTTACAAGATCAGATTATGTTTTTCAAATTTAAGTTTGACGAACCTTGTGTATAGCCAATTCAATTAAAAATTCCAAGAGTTATTTAAATCCGTTCACAATTTGGAGATATGGGGTAACGTCTTAACAAAAAAAAATCGGTTTAATTAAAACCTCTTGATTTTCCGAAGTCGGTTAATATTTCAGCTCCATTTCTACCATAACCACCGCGTATTGCGATGAGTATAAATTGCCTATCAACCATATTAAAGTAATCGAAAAACAAACCGTGAAATACCTATTATTGAGTTATACCGGCAGCCATAATGTGGTCTTTGCCGTCAGTTCCACTTCACCAAATGGTGCTTTCCGAGTACAAATGCACCAGTAACGATACATTGGAGACAAGTCTATTGCCGTCACGGGCACTTTTTGAACTTTATTCATGTGACGTTCACGTTTAAGAAATATATTTCAGATTCAGCTGATCTTGAACTACTGAGTTTCCTCCAGACTTGACATTTAACTAGTAATTTTAAATTATAAATACGAATGTAAGTTTGTTTGTTTTTCGCGCTTTCCCGCCTTAACTACTCAATAAATCATAATGAAATTTTGCATACACTTTGTCAGTAGTATAAAAAATGATATAGGGTACCGATTTTTCAAAAAAAAAAATAGGCAGTTAATGGACTGCCGACAGAAGTGAAAACCTAAACGAAACGACGAACTTAAAACGTCACATTAGCAGGTGGGTGACATTAATGAATAAGGAGCTGACAGAACTCAATGTTTAGATTAGCGCTCTCTAGTGTGTCTATGCAGTGAAGTTCAGTGCTTTTTCCCCATAGCAAAAGTGCACAAACGTGCCTAAAGAAGTTTTCACTTCAAAAATTAATTTCGTATAAAATACACACACACACACACACACACATTGTACCCTATGTATACATTTAGATATGTTATTACATAGGGTACACTATAAGTTCTGCGCTCCTGGCCGCTCATAAATATTTGAATTTCGAATGTTATATTTTTTTAATATAGAAACCCGGCGCCGTCTCACGAATTTTCGATCAGGGTCACGTGTCCTGACGCGAGTTTAACATTTTTTACCCATCCCAAAAAGTGCACAACGCTGCTAAAGAAGTTTTCACTTAAAAAAAAACTATTCTTAAGGCAAAGTAAACGCTTTTACGCTAGCAAAGCCACGTGCAAAAGCCAGTACACAATATTTTGTAGTCATTTCTGGGAACTTTGTGCTTAATCCCAACTACAACTTTTATTTCTTGGACATCTCGTAAGTAGACACAATTTTTACTATAGTGTATATACAAGTGCCTGAAGAAAGGCTATTACTGCTCTAATGTCATCTGATTTCAAAACAATTAGATCATGAGTATTTTTTTCTAATACAGCTAGACAGATAGTACGGCGTCTACTCAAATTAAAATTTCTAATGACCGTATGGGTTCCTGACTACTAGGGGTGTCCAATCAAATGCGACCTCCACATAAACAAATATAAAGTCAGTTTACACTGGTCATTAGATTTCAAAATATTCGACAGGGACTACATAGGCGTGGTTTTACAAAACAAGCGTAAGCGGGCAGAGCGGCACAGGTCTTACGCGAGAAGCGGTTTTGGTAGCACAAGCGCGAGCGGCGATCGCCTGGGAGCCGGTTCCTCGCCCCTCGCCGACACACACCCCTATCGCAGGCACCCCGCCTGCCTAGCGTGGCGGGGGGCGAGGTGATGGGACGCCACAACCGCAACATCACAGTACAAAGTTACTTTATATGCAATCCCCATTAGTTGCTTACAATCTAATTAAAAGCTCTGGAGTCATAACCCAATATCAGAACATAAATAACAAAACGTTCTTAAAGCTGCTAAATTTTACCAAGTAACACTCGGTATATTCGTTATATGTGATTTCTACTCTGAATCTGAGCAGCCCGACTCAAGTCGCAGTCGTTTTCAACCCCTAGGCTGCGCGTGACTGCGTCTGACCTACTAGCGTTTTGTAATATTTCTGCTGTTATGTAGTATCACTAACGTAATTGAACGAAAGTCACAATTTCACTCTGGAGCAGTTATTATCCTCTATCGCAGTAATTATAAAGTATAATAAGAAGAGAAAAATCAACTCTTTAATTGTTTCGAAATACTGGTCATTCTACTTAGAACAAAATGCTGAATTTAAATCATACAAGGACAGTTACCAAAACCCACGCTTAACTGAAGTAATGCACTTTAAGATGACTTCAATCTTCTCGCGCTCACAATCTGAATAAATCTATTTAAAAGTCGGAAAATAAAAAGTATTTACTATTTATGTAAAGTAGTTATGACTATAATTATGTATTTACACGGAAATTAACGCGATTAAGAAATAGGTATCACATACCTATATAATTATATAATTATAGTTATGAGTATTTAACAAAATTTTCAGCTTATAAGAATGACAACAATAGATTATAAGATCTAAATTCAAATGTAAAAAGATTTTTTTTTCTTAGTGTACAAGATCTTGCATAGTCTGTGATTTTGCAATGCGTAGGTCCAGAACCAAAAAGTTGAACATTTCATTTTATTTGATAAGAGTACGTGAGAAAACATACTCAGTAGCTGAGCCCACACTTAATAACCACATTTTCTAAATACCAACAAGCAAAATTCTAATTAATTCCGAAAAACCCTCTTCAAAAAAATTTGTCCTGAGAATTAAGTGTCCCTCTTCATTTTATCCCCAAACATCTTTGGCGAGCTGACAATGTACCTCGCATAGCAAATATTGTACATTAAACAAGTTCCTGGGACTTTATTAAGGTGCGGTCGGATGCCGACGTCTTGACCCAGATATCGGAGACGTCCCGTATAGACTTCGAGACTTGACAATGCACGTTTGTGTACCTACCTGTATATATTTATATAACTATAGTTTTGATAGCTTTGTTTATCAAGATCTATAATTTATGTGTAAGATTTTAATCTTGTATATTATTGTTAATTTTAAATCAGTTGCTGTTACGTATAGGTACAAAATGGTATTTTGATATATGTTTTCAATGCGTGCCTTGGAGACATAAAATACTACGTACGCAAATTTGGTATCTTAATGATATTTAAAAGTAATAAGAAAGAGGTGTAAAAATTATGAGCGGTATTATTAAGGACTTTGTTTTATAATATGTAGTGATAATTACTTATCAGCATGCACATTACGTGGCGGCAAAGCTAGCAGTTAACCGCAGTTTCTTCTGAGTTTATCATGACTGTTCCGCTCCTAAATGTCATAGCGTGATTTTAATAATTGGGCTACCCTCAAATCAAAAATAATTGTTCTAATCCAACTGGTTCTTCCAGAGATTAATCTGCTTAAACATAAACCAAACACTATAGCTTATTTATTAAAGAACAGGTAAACTGTAAAGACATTAGCAGTAATCTCCACACGTTATCAACTACTATATCAAAACCAAGGTAAACGAAATATTTCTGTAATTAAAGGGATTCCTTTAAAAGTTTGGCTGGCATCCACTAATCGTGATGAGAATATAGACCACAAGTTCGAGCGGTTCTAGGTTTGAGAGACGGATCCACTGGTTTCTACCTATCTTTTAAAAGTTATAGAAAAGTTAACCTTAGAAAGTCATTTTTATTTGAATACCAGAAATAAAAATAGAGATGAAGATGTCCTGTAGTTGTACATTAACGGCACAATAACTAGCCTTAGCATAATAAACAATAAGCAAGCCACCCTTTAGATTGATAAGATTGTATTGATACGTCTTGGGTGGTTTAGGTGTCAAAACTATGTAGGAACAACATTTTAGTATTAATAAATTTTGCCCGCGGCTTCGCTCACGAGAATATAGATATTTTTTATCAATTCAGGTACATTTTTCCTAGATAAAAAGTAACCTTTGTGCTATTTCAGACTATAATCTATCTATATTCCAAATTTCATCCAGATCCGTTGAGCCGTTTTGGTGTGAAAGAGTAACAATCAACCGTCCATCCATCCTCACAAACTTTCGCCTTTACAATTTATTAGTATGCACTTCAATCAAAAGGATCAAATCAAGATTTCACATTATTTGTCTTAATCTTTAGAATGGAATAAAAAAGTGTGTTTAAAAACATTTTATTAATCGGTGGACTCTCCCATCAACTTACTAGCACGATGTCTAGACCAACCAGTGATATGAGCAACTTGACACAAAATAACAACGATGTGACGTCATACAAAGCAATCGATACCTCCTGTTGAGTGAAAGGCCTTTTTCAGACTAGTAATTCTGATTTAATTCCACTGAGCCTAACCTCTAAAGTACGCTTAGAAAACAATAATTTGATTCGTTTAAACGAACGCCGCAATAGTTGGGACTTCCATCGTACTAATTCCACTAAAAGCGTCCAAAACTTTCTCGATACACATACATGTGTGCAAACGTATGAGATAATATGCCGCTTAGGGAAATGTATTTTAGTTTCCAATCTTATTTTTATTTTATTGTTTTTTGGATGCGGTTCTGCCCTTTTTTATGATCTTCTTGTGTTTGTTTTTAAGAGTAGATGTCATACTAGATTTAAGATTACTATCCACCGGTACAAAAACAGGGTGTTATAAGTTTAATGTGTGGACGGATTAACGACGGTTAAACGGATTGACCGATTTCGATTTAGTTTATTTAGTATAAAAGCTGGCTTGATCGAGAGTATTCTTAGCTATAATCCAAGTAAATCTGGTAAGCCGTTCGAAGATCATCAGCTCTTTTCTAACCGTTGAAGAGATTCTTGGGGTCCGTGGGAAAGCCATACTTCGGCACGTATGGGCCGGCTTGACCGGAGTGATACCACGGCCCTACAGAAAACCGGCAGTTAAACAATGCTTGCGTTGTATTCCGCTGAGTGAGTGAGATTACCGGAGGCCCTAACCCTTCCCTCTCCCGCTCTTCTCCCCCTACCCGCACTCCCCCTCTTCCCCTATTCCGTCCTTAAAGGCCGGCAACGCACTTGTGACTTTTGAACTTCTGATGGGCGGCGGTAGTCATTTACCATCAGGTGACCCGTCTACTCGTTTGCCCTTTATCCCATAAAAAAAAGATTTAAATATATAAATTTATGACTATAGTCTTATTTAATGATCCTAGTAAGGGGGCCTGGTGGTCTAAATTCGACCATAATCATGACTTTTATCTTGAAAAAATATATTTTCCGCAATTTTTTGATGATCTTTACAAAAATAAAGAAAACGGCAAAAAACAAAGGCAAAAATGATTGTTATCTTTTTGTCTGTGCCCATTTATGTACTTAGACTTACTGAGATAGATAAGGACAAATACACATTTATTTTATTTGCTTTTCATTCTGAAAGATGAGATGAATGGGATGAAAAGAGGCGATCCAGATATATAACGTGAAGAGAATTAAATATTTTTCTTAAAAATATTTTTTTTATATATAGGAGTGCAGAAAGCTAAATTACTGCTAATTACTACTAATATAAACAATATGTTACAAAACCTTCTTCTTTGTCATAATAGCTTGTAATTACATATATGTACGTACATATAGCATTGTTATTACGAAACTTAGTATTAGCCTTGGACTTGCGATGAAGTGGTTCGAATTGAATACCATGTAATTTAATATCGATATGAAGCCATTCCCGGCACTAGTATTTAGATTACTAGGTGGGGTTAACATAAACACTAGTAATGTGTGACATACTAATAGTTTTCTTTTTTAAAATAAACACCAAAAAATAGTCTCACTTCAGTAAGTGTGACTATTTTTTGGTGTTTATTTTACAAAGCAGTCATTGTTCCAGACTTTGTGACTATGAAGCCGGTGCGGTGTTTAAAAAAAGACTGTCAGTCGTAGGACTGCACGTCAGAAGTGAAAACACATTTTTTAAAGATAAATTAATAAGGAACTGACAAAACTCAATGTTTAAATTAGCGCCCTCTAGTGGATCTATATATATGTATTATTAGCGTGACGGTCACGAGTTCAGTGCTTTTCCCCATAGCAAAAGTGCACAAACGTACTTCTAGAAGTTTTCACTTCAAAGGATAGTCTTTTTTTATAAATTTGTCTTCTGCGTCCTATAAATTTAGAAGAAACATTTTATCTTTCAGTTTATATAGAAAGAACATGCCTCGCTAGAAACTTGTTTCCTTCCAACTTAAGGATGTCATTGTCAGGAAAATCTTATAGAATCCATTTCGAAACGGTTTACGTAATGAGGATGGAACTAAAGCGCAGTGTGTATATAGACTGGTAGACGTCCAACTTACAATGGGCAACTGCTATAAGTTTAATGGTATGGTGAGAAGGAAACGTATTATCGCGATGCATATCGCAAGTAGTCCCAGTATAAGCAAACTAACGTCCAATATGATCCTGAGAAAGTCACCAATTTAGATCAAAATATTTACACTTCTTCTTCGATCGTTTTTAATTTAAAATTACTATAACTTCGAACAGAATTCGAAAGATAAAAAGAAGTTTAAAAAGTCTTATCTATAATCTAAATTTTAAATTTTTGTAATAAAATTGCTGCGGATTTTATAGTTATGTACAGCATTTGCTCTACCACATAAAGAATAGATTCGTTTGAATTCATTTGTGATATACGTCTTTGTGTAACTCGTACTTTATATAACTTTTAAAATAGTATCACAGTTGGAAACTTGTTCTATTTAAGGATTCTCGCAAATAAACCCAGAACTCGACTGCAACTCGGACCACGAGCACTTTGATGTTAATTTTTGCAACGTGCAGTAACTTTCAGTTCCAGTTGTTTTTTACTATTTGTTGAGAATGAGCGCATTACGCTAAAACATCCAAGTAAAACTTTGAATTGAACTGAACTTCACAATGAGCTTGGAAATATTATCTATTTATATTTATAAATATTTTGGATCATAATAAAGACAAAAAATGCTATAAACTAGAGAAGTTTGTATCAGTTTTGTCTCGAATAATCATGTGATTGATGGATCAGTGACGATTAAAGCAATCTAGAGTAAATGCACCTGATGGAGTCGACTTGGTTTAGAAAACCTACTAAAGCCTTTTTTCATCATTATGTGGGATTTTAATTTATGTTGAACACAAACCTTTTTCGTATGGGAAGTAAAACGTATGAAAAAAATATCTTAATAACGAATGTTTTTATCCTATTGATGAGTTTTTGAATAACCGTGATAACAGCGTACTTTAACAGTGACATTTCCATACCATGGTATCATCACTTAATTATTACTTTTTATATATTTGACTATTTTAATTATAATTATTAATTTATGTATCACATGTTCTATAGGTATCCACAAAAAAAAAAGCAGGTAGAATATAAAGAGCTATCAATTTATTGTGTATATTATACTGAATATCGGGATAAAAAGTAGCCGCGATGTTAATAATATAATTTTTTTAATTTATTACATGTCAATTTTTTTTTCTTATTTTTTGGCCCCTTGGATCGGTCTGTCTTCTTGTAAAAGGTTTTAAAATAGTTGTCTGGAGAACATATATAAAAACGACCCCGTTCGAAAAAATATATGAAAATGGAATTTACGTGAAGTTAAGTAATTATTTTGGGAGCTTTAAAGCGTCTGTTAAGCAATACGGCCGACGGGAAGTGTCTGGGAGTATTGTCGACTTATTTTTAACGATATTATCTAAAATATACGTAATATCAGCTAGGAAATATACGTGAGGTAAGTAATGTTTTTATGTACCTTCATTGCCTGATACCTGGAAATTGGCCGTCTAACCAATCTAGCAGGTAGGCATGCGATCATAGTACATACTGACACTATACAATCGTCCACATTTCGTTCGTCAGAAAATACGTGACGTCTGGCGGCCCTGGGATCTTGCTCTATTATTATTGTTTACGAACTTCCACCCATAGAAAAGCTTCCGTTAAGACACAACTTTTGTTTTCTTTTACAGAAACAGTTTAAAAATTAATATTTAATCTTGGAAGTGAGAGATTTTATACTTTTAGTACAATTTTCCTTATTAGCTAACTTTGAAATGCTGTGTTTGAAAAGGGTGGATGAGTTTGGTTGTGGAAATACGGACAGACTGTCTGTTACTTGTTTTATTTTAATACCAATTTCTTAGATACTCTTTGTTATTCAAAGACTAAAAATAAATAGAAAACCTTCAATATAAAGACGTAATATAAAACAGTTACTGTTTGTATGTGTTGAGAACCACAATATCGAAATTGATGTAGATATTTTAAGCAACAGATTTAAAAATAGCTCTCCTATAACATAACACATGTGTTTAAAATAAGTTACAAAATATTATCAATGCATTTTAAAACCTCGAAAGCGTTAGATCACATGTTATGTCATGTGACACACTTATTCGTAAACTTAGTTTCTATAAAGTACATAGTAATGCATTAGCAGTCATCTCATTGTATTAATAGGATTTAAGGTGTTGACGCTAATGGCTCGAGATTATGTACAGTAGACGTTGGGCATACCCCAAGGTCTATTACACAATTGATACATTTATAATTAATAATAATAATTTATTGATCCAAAAGTGTTACAACAGTGAATCATTATAGACACGTTAGGTGTTTACAGATATATACGCTTAAAAAGTTACATAATATTGTAGCATATTAAAAAATTTGAACATTGTCTCTTAAACTAGGCTACGCTTGTAGCTTAAGAGACAGGTTACGGCTGCAAGGTGTTATAATAATGATTTTCATTGGGCTTTGAGACGATGAAGATACTGTGTTGATTAAATGATGACCGTATGTATAATATATGCCAATGACAGTTATGAGTTATGTGTGTGTGAGATAGAGTGACAGAGAATGTATGTGTGAGTGTGTGTGTGTGTGTGTGTGTGTGTGTGAGTGTGTGTGTGCGTGTGTGTGTGTGTGTGTGTGTGTGTGTGTGTGTGTACGTTTGTACGTGTAAATATATATATATATATATATTGTCACTTTAAGAATTGAAGAAGTGATTCAGTAGCAGAGTAATCTAGATTTTAAATCTATTCATTTGTACGATGTTTAACTCTTTGTTAATATTATTGTATAAGTAAGGGCTTAACGTGTACAATTGATGCTGAAAAGGAGGTTTCATGACGAACAGGAGGTGCATTGAATCTTCGTTTATTGGGTTCTGGAGGTGGAAAGGTATTGTGGTACCTAAGGGTTGTTTGAAAAATATAAAGTTGCCGCACTGTAAGTACACAAGGAGTCGGCATAGAGTTGGATAGTTAGATAACTGAAATGTTTGTATGTCACCACTTTCAGTATGACTCGCTGTGCTCTTTCTATTTCCAGTAAATACGACTTTGCTGTACCACCCCACACCGTAATGCAATATCCAATTACAGATTGACACAATGCGTGGTATATTAGCTTAATAATATCAAAATTAGCACACTTCCTAAGTGATTTGAAAATGTGAATGAGACGCATCGTTCTCGTAGTGATTCTGGTAGTGGTAGCTTATGTGTTTGTCCCATCTTAATCCACAGTCAATTTCTACTTCGAAGTATTTGATACAGCTTGCTCTGTTGAGTGTCGGGCAATTACAGGTAGGTCGTAGGTTAGGACATGAGTAAGCAATAATCTCAAAAGAGTCGATTGGTGCACCATTACGTCTGATCGCAAAAGGTATGTACCAATGTGTGTGTGTGTTGAATATTTGATTTTATATAAAATACAACGCCATCGTTAATCTTAGTTAAGTAAGAATGATAACCAATTAATATTAGGTAAGTTATTTAATACACTCAGCCAGCACTCTTGTTAAAACGATAATATCAATATCTATTTTTATATTGTTAATTAAAACCTGTAACTGATCGAAATTTTTGTAAATACTACGTAATATGTTAAGTTGGAGTATTTTTTTAGGTAATTTCTTTTTCTTTATTATAGGGGGCAAGCGAGTCATATTTACAAATTTCAGACACTCTTCCGGGAAACAGGTGTTGCAGTTTCCTGCCATTAAATCTAATTCGTAATTAATGTAGATTACGGTTGCCGTTAATTAAAAATAAGGTAAGACCAAGCAGTACCATTATACTCGTATATATGTAGACCAGAA
The DNA here is from genome assembly GCA_963859945.1 of Euplagia quadripunctaria. NCBI lineage: Eukaryota > Metazoa > Arthropoda > Insecta > Lepidoptera > Erebidae > Euplagia > Euplagia quadripunctaria. The sequence goes on along the minus strand of OY982566.1, from coordinate 25,002,531 downwards.
TAGACTAATGAGTTTGGTATAATTATAGTAGTAATAACAATTATTATTAAGAAGCAGGTACTATTATGTACGGGAACAAGATACCGGGGGGTTTGTGTGACTATAATTTTATGAGTTTTATAGAGCAGTAGTAAATCAGAGCAATGTAAAATAGTGTGGTGTAAAAAAGTGCCAGTTTGTTTACATAGCATTTTAATAAATATTAACTTAATAATTTTACGAGCCAAAAAAAATATAAAATAAATATAATAACGAGTTAACTGCACATACAGTCATGAGCTATTGTTACCTAGGTTCAGCAAACATTTTTCTGTGGTTATTTTTAGTGGTTTCTCTCCGTCCTGTTTGCGGAGAAAGATGTTCCCATTGGCAGTCTAGCAAAACTTGTACTCATTATTTTTGGTAAATACCCGGGCTTGGTAAAACAGGTTTTTATGGCTTGGGGGTGTTGTTTAGTTATATAAACCGGTAGTCGCTTTCCTTGAATCCCGATAAGTTCCGTGTTGAGTTTGTCTTTTAGTATAGCCTTGTCTTTGTTATATAATCTGACGGCGTCTTATTATATATAATATGTACGGGAATTAACGCAATCACATAACAGGTATTACATACCTCTAAATGCCTGACCAGGTTGCACATAACATAATGATATCATTTAACGCGAAAGTTTAAACGTTAGTATATTTAATATATTTACTATTGTTTTATGCTAACATAATATTTGCGTTAATAAAAGAACACTTATACTAAAATATCCACGAATAGCACCTACTTCATTTTATAACAGTGTTTAAGACAAATAAAAAAATTGTTACAAAAAAGGAAATATCAAAAACACAATTCGCAATAAAACTCCTCATTTATACGAAATTGTTTAACTGCAATACTACTATTGCAGAACAACAGTTAATTAAGTATTAAGGTTCTTAAGTCCTTTGCTAATATAGTATAATGGGTGTGGCTACTAACCCATCTCTTCCCCAAATTATTCACGGCCCCAAGTCCTGGTTAATATCTTAACAAAGATGGCGGACCAACATAAATCGTCCATACTTTTATGAACAAAGTTCTCCCATTCAGAATTCAATTAAAGTTATAAACAAAACATGCTTTGGCCATGTTCGTTATAAATATAAAAGGGTATATTTATTGGATGAATTTAGAATGAGAAGCTCATATTTTTTGAGGATTTAAATTTTAATGTTAACTAGTAGTAGTGCGAGTTCTGTACTGTCTCTGTAAAGGACGAGCTTGAGCAACTATCTTTGCGTGGTAACTCTCAAACTTTAGAGTTTCATGATACAATTTCACTAACAGGAATTATAGCGTTTTTCTTTGGTAGGTGATAACATGCGTTGTCTAGCATAATACCACGATCAGGACCTGAAACCCAGGACTTAACGTCCAGCAATTCAAATGTGTGTACACGCTCAAACCATTGCATATTTTCCTTTAAAGTAATCCAATATCATGGAATACCAAAGGTCAGGAGTTACTTTTGCTTGGTTTTCATTATTTGTAAATGAAAAGAAATATATTTAATTAATTACCCATTTTTATGGAAATCCATTGATGCCTCTGCTATAGAAATCATGGGCACGGGAATCGATGAAGCTCTTTGAAGGCGTTTTTCACCGTCCCATCTAATTTAAAATTTTACCCTAATAAAAGTTTATGAGAATTAAGTAAAAAGTTATTTTTAAATTATAGGAGGCTGGCAGGTTGTAATGAAGTAGGAATAAAATAGAGCAATGGGCGTATCTCGGTTATTCGACAGCAAGATCATCATCATATGCTAGTTAACAGTACATTTCTGTAATTATCGATATGGATTTAAGAAAAGCAGTGCGACAGATGTTTCAATTGTCACACAGGATCCACTTCTTACTGTCCCTCTCATTAAAATCGCTTTATTTGTGTGTCTGTGTAACAATGAAATTCACGATAAGCATCGACGGCATTTTGTTGATGTTGTTACTGTTTCGTAAGTTCATACAGTACCCAGTTTTAAAGCTTTATGTAGGTATGTAGCAAATTGGACTTAACTTATCAGTATGGTTTCAATGTCACTTACGTTGACACCTTGAATCTTTTTTCACGATGATCCCCTATAACAATGAATTTATTCTTAATATCATGGATATAGGATCATGGTTGAGATCAACACTTCCAGGGCGTAAGCGATCAAACTAAAAACCTACCGTGATTACCTTTTTTTTTTCTTTTTTTTTTAAATACCTAAATACCCACCGACTTAAAAAAGGAGGAGGTCCTCAATTTGGATGTTTAAATTTTAAAATTACTGTGTATTATTGTTAAACTACACGTGTCGGGTAAAACAATTCGATCGAAACGTTGGGTAATCAAGAAAGGTATTATACCCTGTAATTATTATCGCGATTCCTTTCCGATCTATGCGCCTAATTATAGTGTATATTTCATTAATCCTTGGTATAGCACATAGGTCAATAGAATTTAAATTTAATACACAGAATATTATTTTCTAATAATAGATAAATTATTCTGTTTCTAGACAAGTTTTCGTCTGGTGAAAAATTACGTACATCATTATCATTAATAAATAGTAATAATTCTTGATTTATTTTTTTCTGTTTTAAGACTTACCTACCACCTTCAGCAGTTGTAGTTTACTTATTATGTCTACAAAATTACCAATGACAACATTCGCATAAAACAAAAGACGCCAACGTTAAATTCGTACTTTATAAAGCATTAATTGTGTGACGTATATAAAAATGTATACTCATTTCAAAGGGTACCTAAAATCTATCACAATTAGAGTTTATTTTATTCAATATACAAGAGTTTATTTCTCATTTAACCTGCTATTAATGATAATAATTATTTATTTCCGACTTAGTCAATAAACTTAATAGTAACTATGTTTTTGGCCTAAAGTTAGTAACATCAGTCAGGCACTTGGTGTCACTTGTATCCGGCCTATCCAGTCCGCCATCAGTGCCGAATCTGGCGCTAAGGCTGCCGTGCATCCGTACCGTTATCTATCGATGCACAGCGCTTACGCCTGATCGCGTGGCAGCACTCCACGTGCGCCTCTACAAACATTCCACTTGCACTGCAGAACCGTGGCAGGGCGTCCTAAGTCATCTGTATGTAATTGACTCACAAACTGCATGTATAGAGAGTTTGGCAGAATGTTTTAAATAGTGTCACCTGTACTTGTTCAGTGCAGCGTGCAAATCTGAGAGCTAACATATTACAGTGAACAGACAACGACCGACATAGGGGACGTAGGTCTGTTCCACATCCATATTATCTTTTAGATACACTGTGAGACGGTAGTTCAAGAAAATGATATTTTTTTTTGTGGCATAAGTGGCAAACAAGCAGACAGGTCACCTGACGATAAGTGAGTGCAGCCGCCCATAAGCACCTGTATCTCCAGAGTCACAAGTGCGTTGCAGGCCTTTAAGGTGGAAGTAGGGTAAGAGAGGAAAGAGGGGGAAGAGAGAAGGGTTAGGGCCTCCGGTAACCTCACTCACTCGGCGAAAAACAAGGAAGCATTGCTTCACTGCCGGTTTTCTGTGAGGCCGTGGTATCACTCCGGTCGAGCCGGCCCATACGTGCTAAAGCATTTACTGCTTTTTAGTAGCTGCTTCTTTACCCGTGTTCTAAGGTGCGGCTGAAATAATTCCAATTGACGTCACTAGAGTCTGGTTCATTTGGATTGTTAATGATTCAATATATTTGTACAAGATAAATAGTTGGAATATTATGAATAAATTTGGTTGATTGAATTATTATTGGTCATGATGTTACTCATTAATGAGTAAATTTTGATTGCTGATTTAATGATGATGCTGAATGTACCTATGTGGTAAATAGAGAACCAACTCTACGGGAATAATGCCAAATAGTCAAATATATTTTAAATGTACAGTCCGATTACTATTGTTCAAGTTGGCAACAAATTGCGTAGAATTTCTGAACAGTGTTAGTAAATTACTGCAACAATAATAAGCATTTTTCATCGATCGATTCATTGATTACAAAAGTTTAGAATAATGTTGATATTTTATTATTAGGGCACCTTTGTACTGGCAATATAGGACAGTTGTAATTTAATAACAATACACAATAATTTTCATACAGGGAACCAAAACTAAAGTAATTACTTCAGAAGTTTTTCAATTTCAATTTATATTTTCAGGGAAAAGTAATATAAATATTTGAATACTGTTTGTTGTAGGATAACATTGTAAAAGCGCCGGGTAATCGTTGGACGGGAAACAAGTAAGGGTCAATAACAGAGTACGTTTTCTTGGTATACCTGGCATTCTACAAGCGAATAGCTTTTTCTGTGAACGATTCTTCTTTTTATTAGTATAAAAGGAGTTTTGAGCATTTAATGCGTTAACTTTATAAATATAAGAGTTGAATCTAACATGAAAACACTGTTATTATCAATATCTTCGCTATAAGTTTGCTACAAAAACGCCAAGTATGAGAGGTCTTGAGCCACCTTCTATTAGTTTTATTCTTTTCATTAATCTTTCACCTATCTTTCTTTTTTTTTTTAATGTTATAGCGGGCAAACGAGCAGACGTGTCACCTGATGGTAAATGACATGGGCACCTGCAACTCGAGAGTCACAAGTGCATAGCCGCCCTTTAAGGTGGGAGTAGGAGAAGAGGGGGAGGGGGAGAAGAGTGGGAAAAAAAGGAGAAGGATGGGAATAAGGGAGAGGGAAGGGTTAGGGCCTCCAGTAACCTCATTCACGCGGCGAAATACGATGCAAGCATTCCTTCACGGTTTTCTGTGAGTTCGTGGTAACGAGCGGAGTCGAGCCGGCCCATACGTGAAGAAGCATGGCTCTCCCACAAAAATCTACACATGAGAATTAGCCCTTAAAGCAACTCTTGAGTCTCTCGGTTTTTTACATGTTTTATCAAATTAACCTTAAGCATATCTATTGTGGTGCCTATGTAGTTCTACAGTCACACAAAAAAACTTTTTATAAAATTTTTCGGGCATTCAGCGAGAGCAGCAATCTGAATTCTTTATAAGGTGAAAAAGCTTGTTGACATTTAAATATTTCAAACAGTTGTTACTAACGTCAGAAAAGAACTCAAATATATTTTGCTAAATCCACTTTCACAATTCGGCTAAACCTAAGATTAGAAGCGACTGATAAATAGTAATACCTGTCACATTTGTCGTATTGTGGTTCTCTCAGTCCTTCGAAGATTAGGCTTTTATCTGCTCATATTTCAGCAATAAAAGCTTATTTTCTTTGTACTTGTTTAATAAACTCCTTTTTTCTATTTTTTTTTGTAAGTTATACTAACTTTTAAACTATCGCGTTCCATGATATAAATATGTACATATACGAGGATTTACGTAAAAATGTTTGTAAGTTGTTTAGTAAATTGCTCGCCGTGCATCGGGGTCAATGAGCGCCGGCTAGCCTCATTTTTATATGCTCTGCTATGTCTCCCTGATTAGCAGAAAGTACAGTCGAGAAACGGCTGGAGGTTTCGTTTTGAGCGCTAACAAAAACTCATGACAGTAGCTACAGGAGTTTATCGTCAGTTGATCCTAGTATAATCAATATATAATAGTCCAATGTATATCTGGTATGGTCCAAAGTACATCTGTTGTACTTTAGACAGTTTTTGCTCTTTTTCTAGCAGCTTTTGTTCCCAGCCTTAACTAATAGACTATTAGTAGATTTTATTAAGGCCATAATGCAGATGTATTTGAATAGTTGATCTTTCCACATATGCATATTTCACAGGAAGAACTCACTAGAAGAACAGTGGAACGCTTTTAGTTCTGGTCAAGCGTTGTAGTTTGTCGTCGCGTCATGTGCCATAGCTCGTCTGCTGTGCCATTGATCTAAGAATTAAAGTCAGTCAGTCTAGGATGGGTGACCATTCTTAACACATTGAGACCCCTCCATGCCGTTGGTCCCGGGTGCCATACAAACATCTGTGGCATTCGTTACGGGTAATTGGAGGCCTAAAAAGTCCGACAGCCTGGTCTAACTACAGAACTTCGATATTGCCTAGTACTTAGGTTGTAGAGGTCTGATGGCAGTCGCTTCACGTAAAATATCAAAGCTCGGCCGTATCGTAGTTAGACTGAAAGTCGACCCCAATTTAGTTGGGAAAAGACGCGGAGGAGAACGATGACTAGTTCGGGTAACTTTCACTAATGGCGTAATTGTAATTTCGATTTTTTACAAAATTTAGGCACTATATTTTAATATAATTTATTCAATACTTTAAATATATTTATACTTATATAGTGAAAGGAACTTTGTTCCAACCGGGTGTCCGAAAGACAGCTCATGCGGTTTTTTTCTAGTATTTCAATAATTATATTTAATTTTAACAATGCACACATCGCTTACAAGGTTCTGGTTATTAACGGAACGTTCCATAAACCATAATTATTAATGGAGAGAAAGAATGCACTATTACGTTACTTGACAATGGCACATATAAGGAACTACAGATTTCAGGATATTTAAAATACCCCTACGTTTAATTATTAAAATAAAAGATCTCTTCATAAACCTTGTGTAAGTACCTATCACAGTAATAAAAACCTTTTTATATACATATTGTGAGCAATTCAGCAGTTGGCCTCTATGAGACAGTTTAGGCGCTGAGGAATGAAACGAAACGCGTGGACGTAATAGCCCATTACAATAGTAACAGCGCTGCGATCGTGCAATACTGTTTTAGTAAGAATTTTCAGTTCATAATATAATGTTAAAGGCGTTTTGGTAACAAGTATGTGCATTAGCAAGTTAGTTTGAATTTTATAATACGCCAAATCGGACAATAAAATTGTTCTTTAAAAAAAAACCGACTTCAACAAAAAATACTCTTACATAAAACATTTATATATGGTTTTCTCATGGATGCCATTGTCAGAACTGGACCAAATTGAAATGGGACTACACAGGAAGCACCAGCTTCCAAGAAAAAAAAAGAATCATCAAAATCGGTTCACCCAGTCGAAAGTTCTGAGGTAACAAACAAAAAAAAACATACAGTTGAATTGAGAACTTCCTCCTTTTTTGAAGTCGGTTAATAACTTAAATTAGTGTGATAAGTTTTACTTTAATATAAACCGTGAATATGAGTGAAGAAATGTATCTAGGGGATTTTGGCTCTCTACTCGGACTATAGCTTAGTTATTTTTTCACTTTAAAGCATCAGACGTAAATAACCGCCCACGGAAACTGTCTGCCAATATTGATATTAACTAGGTAATATTAGCCAGGTCAGTGTAGGATGGGTGACCATTCTCAGCACATTGAGACCCCTCCGTGCCTCGGAGAGCACGTTAAACCGTCGGTCCCGGGTGCCATACCTCGAACAGAACATCTATGGCATTCGTTACAGGTACTTGGAGCCCTCAAAAGTCCGACAACCTGGTCTAACTACAGAATTTCGATATCGCCTAGTATTTGGGTTGTGGAGGTTTGATGGCAGTCGCTTCACGTAAAAATATCAAAGTTCGGCCGTATCGCAGTTAGACTGAAAACCAACCCCAACTTAGTTGGGAAAAGGCGCGTAGGATGATGAACTTGTTAATGATATTGTGTACTATATATAGTACTCAGAATTTAATATAAGTGACCAATGATTTTATGTAAATTATAGCATTAACATGTAATTATAGCACCTGGCTCAGGCTAGCCAGTACGCATAAAAAGAGTCTACTAATACTACTCAATACGACACATTTTGTTCGTCAGAAAATAAGTAAGGCCAGGCGGCTGTGGGATCTTAAGCCAGGTTAATCAATAGTTACTACGTAGTTCGGCTAGTCTTCGCTAGATGACGCTAAATTATATATATTGGTCTATGTGGGTATCGCCTCACCATTTCTAATCAAAACCTGTCATTTCATCTAATTTTACTAATAAAATAAAGTAGAAAAAATTGTATATTATTTTTGTATTCTTCTAAAACCTAAATTTTCCCCACAAATGATACCAAACAATTGCTCACTCAGTACTCTTAGCAGACAGTTAATAATATAATACGGTCCTTGAAAAATGACGTCTTACTATCTGTCTCTGAAAAATAGCCGGGTTATATCTTGGAGCTCAAATTCTCTAGCTTAATCTATCAACTTCAGGTCTATCGTTTCATGCATCTGTTATGTGTTTCATATGCTAGGATTCATGTTTTTATTTCAGGAAATCATTTTTCAACATTCTCGGTACGTTTTACTTTTTTGTTGAGTGACACGCGTAAATAAATCTTCTGGATATCTGGACGTAAATGGAAACAGGCGTATATCATAAGTTTTGTAAAAAAATTCAGTGAAATGTTCTTACTTTTGTTTCTCCGTAACAGTACAACAGTCAACAGCTTTAACAATTATAAACTATAACGTAAAATAAACTGTATGATATAAAAACTGGGTGGCACAGCAAATTTCTAATTCAAAGGGGTAACCCCTCATGAACCCACCCTACAGAAGACTGTAGTTAAACTACTAGCATAGTTGGCATTTCTGCAGCACATGCAATGTAACCACTCTGTGTTCATGGGCAACGGCGTTTACCACAATGCGGGCCGAATGTTTTTTTTGTTAATGTCAGTCATAAATAAAACTGATGGACTGTATAAAGAACCAAAATGAAAGAGCATATTTTATGCAGAAATTTAATGTGAACTTGTTTGACTTTGAACTCGTTTTCAAAATATTATCAAATCCTATCTAGTTCCTCAGTCCAAACTGGAATTGTGTATTGTATCAATACAACACACAATTCCAAAGAAAAAGTCTTCAAAAAATTGTTTTACCTGACTGAATAATTAAAATATATAATTAATTTTATAAGGTAGGTACTAGGTACAATGGATTTGATGTGTCTTTATGGACAAAAACTCTTTAATAAAGAAGGAATAAAAAAAAATATTTAATGAAAATATCTCATTTTCGCAAAAAGTCTTTGTGTCGCGGGGACTTTCAAAAACAAGAGTTAAATAATTTATATACATAACAAATGTTATTCTTTCTTTATTGTACACAAAAACAATCACAAATTATACATAAGGAAAATGGAACGTACAAAGGCGAGCTTAACCCATACTGGTTCTCTTCAAGCAAACCTTCGGAGTGGATGTAAAAGAGAACATGATAATAAATAAGAGGCAAAGTTCTGAAAATATTAACAGATTGACTATTAAAATACCTAATTTTATCGTCCATGTGCTTTTAATTGTAAATTTGGGTAATTTATTTTTCATTATGATGACAGATGAAATTACCCGTATTAATCCAATACGGGTAAATACATATGCTGAAAATTTCAAAGGCGTTAAAAATTTACTGTATACCATTCCCACATCCCACGTCAGTATTTAGTTCGGTATTATACTTGTTAGGTATTCTGCTTGTAAAGCTCATTTAGGTAAATTATAGTACAAATAGACGTAGTTAGTGCTCTTTAAAAATGCAAGGAACGTGCTACCAGATTAGAAAATGGCTCCAATTGTTTCGCGTTAACAGTTTCTGTTAACGTACCCGGGCTTCTGTTCTTTTTTGTTTTATTTACTGTTGTAGTGAGCCAAAAGATAAGAGAAAATAGCGGAACGTTTGGTAGAGATGTACATATAAGAAGTGCTTTGTGAATACATAACCTTTATTGTCATTAAAAATATTTTTTTATCAACAGTTGAAAGCGTAGCTCTAAGGGACCTTCTTGGTTACAAGAGAGATTATTAATGTTGTTTTTGGAAAAATTTATCACTGTATTTAATCTGCAACTTTTCAACGATTTTTTTTTTCCATTTATAAAGATTACTAGTAACACGGGTCACACATTACTAGTAATCTGCTTAACCCCTCCAGCTAAGCTTAACGCTTGTGCTAGGGGTGGGTTCACGACGGTAGTGCACTGGGTGGGGTTCGAACCCGCAACCACTAGATCGCAAGTCGGACGCCTTAGCTATTAGGCTACCGCCGCTTTATATTACATTAAATTCATACTGGTAATTTTGTGACAAAATATCGTTATCCAAAATAAAAATATTGTATTTGATTCAAACGAATGTACAATATAGTAATTCCATTATATCCATATAATCTATATAAATATAACCAAATATATAACAAATTCGTAATTATAAATTTATAATTTACCACTTTACAAGACTTATCAAACATGATGTGACTTAAAATATAAGTAGAATCGATCAGTCCTTTAGGGTGGTAAAAACTTCAAGCGTAACAATTAAACATTTAAATGAAAGCAAGTATCTTAACGCAAATATCTATATTATTTAAAAAAAAAACCTTTAAAAAATTGTAGCCCTAAAAGACGAAAGCGTTAAGTCCTGATATCTTCCTTGTCCTTATTTACTATTTTAATTTGCATTACTTTGATAAAGAAGTATTTCGTATATATTTGATTTTGGCTTGACCTTGACACGGCACAAAGATTTACCAGTTTGTGAAATTGCTTGTGTGTTGAGAAATTGTTGAATATCATGCCTACAGCTGGATAAGCGGAGTGATGGTAGCACACCGCTTCAATTTGGTAGGGGTATATCCTTTGTAGCATTCATTCCTGTCATTGTTTTCTTAGTGACTATAGAATGAAGTTTTTCAAAAGTGACTCAGTGGAGCGTAAGTCCATAAGTCAAGGATACTGCTTATCATGAGATGGGAAGTATAATTGGTCACAAACATAGTCAAAAATTTTCTTATAGGGTTCTTGTGTATACAAAAATGCAGTTTATTTAACTAAATTCTCTTAACTTTCAGTCCAATCAGAAAGACCACGTGTCTCCAATACTGGTGGCGATCTATTACTATTATATACGTTGCTGTAGATTCGTGGATTATTATTTAAAATGATGTACGTGACAAATCCATACTACATACCGACCAAATTAATGGCATCGGAATTTTAACGGTATTCTTTCTCACTTTACTATGAATTTTAGCTGTAACATAACAACATTTGAACAAAAGAAAAGTATTGTATCTCCCGCACAATAAGATAAGGAAAATGTTTCCAGCGCAACTCGATGTGGTGAGAATATAAAACAGTGTTTAGGCACCGCGGATTGGAGTTGAAAGTTCGAGACAGTGTAACAAACATTTCTTTGAAATTAGTGTTGATTTTCACTTGTAAGGCGGCAGGAATATGGATGGTGTAAAAGTTTTTTGTTTTATTACGAGGAAAGAAAAACTTTAACTTCAGCTTATAATGTTTTGGAAAACAACATTTATATTGTACCGAAATTTGTTTTATGAGATAAAGTGAAAAATTAACTTGTGTTTTGTTTTTAAAACAAAAATGCCTGAAGAAAAATAAAATAAAAATTAATTTAATGTTTTAAAGAGTTGCAATAGGGAAAACCCTATTCCGATGATTTTGTTATGTTTCGTAATAAAACATAAAACGTTTTCTTAATAAACTAGTTTCGGCTATCGGGTAAGATATTTGACTGGCCTGTTGGCCTAGTGGTTAGTGACCCTGGCTGCTATGCCATAGGTCCTGGGTTCGATTCCCACCCGAGTCTGGGTGTTCTTTGTGTACCCCCGCGACACAGGAGTAATTCCTAATGCGGGACGAGACATTCCAAACATAAGCACTAATTAACAGCCCCTACAAAGCAACCAAAGACGTAGTTATCAAATTACATTGCGTTGTAACAAGCACAATTCATTGCATAATCGCACGGATCTCAAACACAGGGCTTACCGCAAAACTTTGTCAGTTGAATAAGGATAGCAGTTGTGAATACAAAGTGTAGCACACAGTAACAACTATATCAATGTCTCAAGAAAGAGATGGCATGATAAATGAACAGTACAGTCTTTTATATACACAAACAAAATCACTTGGAAATAAGAATCATCAAAATAAACTCACCAATATTAAAATGTATTCTACATTAAAATGTATTCTACAAAAACTAAGCTTTTCTCGGTATAGGAGTGATTGATGTTTTGCTATTCAACATATTTATTTCACGTTATAGACAGCGAGGAAAAGTAAATAGACAATAAGCGGCTCGGTATTCAACCGAATATTGAACTCTGAACTTTAGCAAATACTGCACAGTCATTCCAATAACATTAATAGGGCATTGGCATCTTATTCTTGGGCCCAACCTTGTCTTCAAAAAACTAATGATATTTAGCCAAACTGATAAGAGTGAATCTCTTTAAAGCAAGAGGCATAACCAGTCTTTTTTTGGGTCAGATTGTGTGACCAGATTTTTAGAGGGTGAAGATACCAAAGATACCTTTGATGTTGTAAATTATACAGGTTAGATGGATTGCATTGACAACATTGCCCTACATTTCGACTCTATTTCCACACAGCTGTCAAAACTTATTAGCAGTATATCAGAAACTTAATAATACTTTGTTAATTTAAAGAAAATACTTATTCTTAACTTATTTTAATGAAATAAATTTAGTCTTTCCTTTATTGACTTAATATAATATAAACAAGTGGTATTTTAATTTAGCCTTTAAGTAATTGCTACACTGTATTCTTATTATTGCATATATTATATTGTAAGTATTTCTATGTGTAAATAATTATTGGTAAACTTTAAATAAATAAAATGAAAAAAAAATTGTACCGATTTCACCAAATTGTACTGATCGTGGTCAAGGCTAAATTTACCCATGAACATGATTGGTGCAATTCGGTCGAAAAGTCGGCTAACTAAAAAGCCTACCCTATTGATAGTATCGTGATTAAGGCCCAATTTTTACATCTATACTAATATTATAAAGCTGAAGAGTTTGTTTGGTTGAACGTGCTAATCTCAGGAACTACTGGTTCGAATTGAAAAATTCTTTGAGTGTTGGATAGCACATTTATCGAGCAAGGCTATATAACATTACGCTAGAATCAATAGGAGCGGAACACCAAAGAAATATGCAACCATAACGCGTACATCCCGTTCAAAATTATAAATAATTTTCCTTGAAATAAAATTGAATATCACCTTGAAACATAATTTTTGAGGAAGAAAAATCGCCACTCAATGTTAGTTTGTTAACTCTGTTAAGGAAAAATTGTAGATTAAAAGGGATTATAATCCCAAGGGAACTGTCAATAATTATACTCAAAAGGGGATGGTAAATAATGGTCTTCTTCTTTAGCAGGAAATATTACATTGACCGGGTTTATATTTCTACTAAGACTTTTCTTAGAGGAAAACTCAATAACAATTTGTTTAGCGGGATATCGAATCCAAAGCCTCAAGATGATATTTAAATATCTGTGCAAACTTATGCCACGGAATCAATGATTAACGATCATGCTTAGTCAGAATACAAGTGGTCATTTTTTGTAGCCGTATATGTATAACGGTAAAACTTCAACAACACAAAAGGGACTTCATGTAAAATTTTGCTTACATTACCCCTCATTAATATCCTCTATGTTACTCATCTAACTTTCAAAGCTCCTTTTAAACATAGAGAGGCTAAAAAATAGCTTTTGACAGACAATAATTAGTCCACATGAATTTTTAAACATGGTACGAAGCAACAACCATACAGTTTGAACATTAATAAATAAACATCACTGTAAGCCTGTTACGGAAAATTACTCATATTAGTGGCTATTATTTTTTTTTCCAAACTATTTTTCAGTATGTTTACGTACGAGGTTGCATTGCACTGGTCGTGGTCACAGGCTGATAGTCACAGTGCAACCTAATAAAAACGTCAGGCGATTCAAAGGTAATAATACCTATTACGTGATTGCGTCATACATATTTTTTTATCATGGAACTCCAAAGTTTAAAAACCAAACTCCAAAGTTTATGGTAAAAATATGACTACGTTGGTTACACTGAAAGTTTTTAGAATAGGCCAGCAAGAAAAACAGCCGATGAAAAATGTTTTTAAATTTCGAATTAGGAACCCTTTGGGAATCTGTAGATAATTCAAAACAAACTCACTGATGATTCTCGAGAAGAACTTTCTTCTACGGCGACTACTGAAGATGATGTAAGTGCTGTGCGGCTAATAATAGAAGGTCATAGAAGGATGACACAATGGATTCCGGCAGCTTTAGGCAGTGGAAGATCAAAAACGCCGTCGTTTTGATTGGTGCCGCTCAATGCTTGAAAAGTATGACGGAGGTGACTCGAATGCTGTATATGACATCGTCACAGGTGATGATAGCTAGATATATTGTCACAAACCCGAAACCAAAAAACAATCTGTCCAATGGATGTTTCGATTTGAAGATTTACCTACAAAAGTAAAGAAGGGCAGAAGTCAAGGGAAAAAGATGATTGCCTCCTTCTATGAACGGACGCGTCATTTCGCAATAATCTGTCTAGAAGATAAAAGGACTGTTACTGCAGACTGGTATGTCAGTCATTGTCTGCCAGTTGTCTTGGAAAATGTAAGACAGCAACACCCAAAAAATCAGGATCCTCCTCCACCGCAACAACAATCCAGCTCACTCCGCCAGACAGGCTATTGAATATTTGTCTATCGGAGGTGTGGAGTTAGTGAGTCATCCTCCTTACAGTCCCGACCTTGCACCTTGTGACTTTTATATATTTCCAAAAATAAAATATAAACTTAGAGGAATTTGTTTTATGCACCTTGAAGATGTCGTGGCTGCGTTTGAAAAAGGCTTGGAAGAGATCCCTAAAGAAGATCCTTCTCCTCTGCTTGTTAACCGATTTTGTTAAGAGCTGTAGGCAAGCTTTTTTGAATAAACAAAATTGAATTTTTTTTTTCCTTAACTTAGCCGGACCTTTATTGTTATCATCAATAATTATAATTTATTGAAATATGGTGAATTCTGATATCTGAGAGACAACTAGTTTTAATTAATATTTTCCAGTATAAATCTGTAGCAGAGTCGCACTGAGACAGCGCGGCGCGACTTGTTCCGCAAGCGCAGATCTAAGCCAGAGGGGGTGAGGCCCCCACATCTCACAGTAAGACCGCCTACTGTTCGAAATGCGGCCGAAGTCTGCCAGGATTTCTATTGATTTCCTTCTATATGTACCCGGGCCGCACACAAAGAAATTTATAATTGGATACCGTATGTTTTAATTGATACGAGGATCATATTTTCAAAGAACATTAATCTTTCGTGCTTATATACTTTTGATTTTAAAGCGATTAAATCGTTCGTATTCATCGCAAGTGTTACTTTTATAATACAGAAGTTGTTGAATTATTCTCTAAATATCTAATAACCAACAATACTATACAGATACAGCCAAAAAACAAATAATCTTGACAACAAAATTGCACTTTTTATAACTAAAGAAAATCTAAAACTTACATGCTGTGATATTCCTAGTGCGTGCAGCATTAGGAATGTCACAGCTATATTTCTCTCTTAGTCAGAATACTGCCCCATTCTATAACGAAGTAATTACGTCACAAACCCCCGGGGTACAGCTCAGTGCTCAGCCATTGCCTGCCATAGCTTGCTAACGAGAATACGATTCTTAATCACGATCAGTTAATTACACAAATAGACATTTTTGTTCCGGATTAGCGTCTAAAACAAATTACAGTAATTAGGGTCTGAGAATACGTATTATGGGTCCGCACGCGTTACATGTTGACACGCGTTTAGCGTTAGTACATATTTTAGTAAGCATGCGTGTTGACTAATCAGAACGCGTTAGTTAAAACGCACGCATACTCTTTATCATCACGCAATGGTACATGTTTTTCATTAGAAAACGGTCGTAAACATAACATAAGTGCTATGTTTACGACCGTTTTCAACCGACGCGGGCGTCATTGTTTAGTTTAATCAACTATATATTACAAGAAGTTCTAACTGATTATAAAGTATAATTAATTTACGTCGTTAACATTTTTAGTGAAATAATTTAGTACTTAATTAATTTATAAAACAACTAAAGTCATTAAATAGTTTAGTTTCATTGGTACATATTGTTGATTTGATATAGGTACATAAAATACAAAAATACTTTTCCGAATCCGACCGATGGTTTTTGAAATTAGTGCGTTTAAACAAACAAACAATAGAATTCTTCGACTTTATTGTGTATACTAATATAATTATTAAGCTAAAGAGCTTTTTGTTTCATTGTTTTGATGGTAAATGACTACCTGCACAAGTGCGTTGCCAGCCTTTAAGGTGGGAGTAGGGGAAGGGTGGAAGAGGGGTGAGGGGGGAAGGGAAGGGTTAGGGCCTCCGGTAACCTCACTCACGCGGCGAAATGCAATGCAAGCATTGCTTCACGGCCGGTTTTCTGTGAGGCCGTGGTAACGAGCGGAGTCGAGCCGTCCCATACGTGCCGAAGCATAGCTCTCCCACATAACTTCTTAATAGAGTAGACAAAGAAACTAGAAATTTACACTAATAAACCAATTAAATACGACCAGTATATGAAATTTATTACGTCCATTTGATTTCCCTCATTTTTCTTAAAACTTATTTATTTATGTAACAATTCGTTAACAATATCATTTACAGGCATTTTCATGTAGAATTTTCTGGAATGTTCTATTCACATAATAGCAGAACCGATAAAATACATAATTTTACTTTTCCGTAGGCCGCAAAAAAGCTGAAAGACAGAAAAGGTTTGTACTCAGCAATGGCTGAATGTAAGCTGATTACAGTGACAGATAGATTACAGGAGCAAAAGAAAGAAATCTCTTTATTTCTTTACGAATACAGAGACGAATTTTCTACTACGTCTGTTATAAATAATAGATTTGCGATATATCAAAGGATTACTGTAGGCATCAATACTTGGTTCGTTCCTTTTTATGCAATATGATAATAAGTAATGATTTTCTGCTGTCAACTCGTCTCAAAATGTATCTATTCTTCTTTTACTAGTGTACATCAAATCTTATTACAGTTTAAGATTACATTATCATATATTTTTTTTATATTTAGAGGAAATACGTGCTGAAGTTTATTAAACGAAAGCATTTTACAGTAAAGTGTTTGATAACATTCTATTTACAACTAAAATAATGCGAAATTTGTGAAAAAAATTACGAATGCTAATACTGGTCCTGAAATATTAAAGTTCAGAATCTCAATATATAATAATAGTCAATTAAATCAAGCAATTAAACAAATTCTGACTAAAATATTTACAAAAAAAAAACACTTTGAATTTCGTTTAAGTTAAAGGTTAGGTACATGTAATCATGAAACTAATTTAATTTCATGAATTAAATCTTATCTGAATATAAAAATAAGTTTACGTATGAACTCGCGTTGTTGTATAATATAATACATAATGTTTAACAAAAACCATAATAATAACTGAAGACTAAAAAGCTAACGATGAAATCGATTTTTAGTTATAAATGTCTTTTTGGAAGTAGAATTGCAGAATAAAGGGTAATTAATAAGTAAATGCCTACAAATTTAACAGAACTTCGACTGTAAATAACTATTTTTTATTATAAAAACTGATTTATGATTTTTTACGATGTTTTAGTTGCACTAGAATCAATTACACATATAAAGAATATAGAGTAAGTGTTTATTAGCATTATTTTTCCAAAAATAATTATAATTGTTATTACTATCATAACTGTACAGGATTTATCACTAATACCAATAGAGTTTTAGAAGAAACCATAAGCGATGGCCACGCTATCGCAACATCAGGACAGGATATTTGCAACGTTTTCGCGTCATATTTTGCACCAGTGTATAGATACAACAATCAGCAACAATGTCATAATCTAGACACAGACCCTATTATGTCCACCTTAGGTAGCAGCGACTTCTTTTCTAGTCTAAGTTTAGTAAGTAAGGCTGCTTTAAGTAAGCTGAAGCATTTGGATATCAATAAGGGGGTAGGTCCAGATGATATTCCACCAATCTTATTGTATTTTGCGCAACACATCTTGCAGCCCCTCTATGCAAGATAGTTAACTACTCGCTGAAGACTGGTATCTTTCCAGCTAAATGGAAACTGGTGAAAGTAGTTCCCATTCATAAAGCTGATGATCGTCATTTGGTGGGTAATTATCGGCCCATATCTATTTTGTCGTCAATTGGTAAGGTTTTTGAATATCTTGTATGCTCTCACATACAACACTACTTCTCACGATTCCTTACAGAGCCCCAGCATGGATTTGTAAGTTTTAGGTCTACAACATCAAACTGGTAGGTCTACAACATCACATTTGTAGAGACAGTGTCGAGAGCTTTAGATACTTAGGAACAAGTAGACGTTATTTACACAGATTTCAATAAAGCTATTGACACTGTCCCACACAAATAGTTTTTATACAAACTTTCTATGTATGGATTCTCTGAGCCGAAGCTGTTATGGCTAAAATCATATCTAACTGCTTGATATTTCTTTGTGGTTGCTAACGGTTTCAAGTCATTACCCCATAAAATCACTTCAGGAGTAGCGCAAGGCTTTCATTTTGGCCCAGTTCTCTTTAATATCTTAGTCAATGACCTACCAAATTGTTTGACACATTGCGTGCCTTTCATGTTACGCAGACGACTTAAAATTTCTCAGGGTTGTAAAGTCAGTCAACGGTGTTTATCTGGTTCAAAGTGATATTAATTCAATAGTATCGTGGTAGTAAAGTTAAACGGTAGGAACTTGAACCCTAGTAAATGTTTGTGTACAACATTTACTCGGCAATCTAACAAGATACCAACATCCTATAAATTAGATAACGTAGCCATCCACACAGTGGATAATATTAAAGACCTGGGTGTCATACTAGATGGAAAGCTTACTTTCGTACCCCACATCGAAGCATGCATTGCGAGGGCCTACAAAATACTAGGCTTTATCATGAGAAATGGAAAGGGCTTTTACAAAAATAGTACTAAACGCGTTTGTCAGGAACGCAATGGAATACTGCAGTGTGGTTTGGGGGCCTCACTTTGCTACGCATTTATTAATAATCGAACCAGTGCAAAAAAGATTTCCGAGGCACCTCGTCAATGGTAATAAACGAACCAAAAGGCAAACCTTTATTCCGATAGGCTTCAGCATTTCAAAGTGATGTCCCTTGCCTCATGCAGAGACCTAACAGATCTAATGTTTATTTTTAAAATCATAAGAAATAAAATAGATTGTCCTGAACTTTTGAGTTTCATTAGGTTTATCATCCCGCCACGCTTTCCTCGCACTCAAATTAAACCACTTGTACCTCCTCATCGAAGAACTGTCTTTGAAAGTAACTCAGCTATTCCACGTCTAAATAGACCACAAAACGAACATAGTCAATAGACATATACAATAACTCACAAGGTCAGTTCAAGAAGTTAATATTAGCTGCTCTCAGAAACAAAGACATGGAATTGGAACACGTAAACATTTCCCATGGGTAAATCAAGCGCTCAACTCATCAATACCAGTGACACGTAGTAATAAGCATTCCTCTAATTTTAATTAGTTATAAGCTATTAATTAAGTAAAATTGAGCAAGTTATGCTTGCCTGTAATTGGTTGTATAATTAGATATAATCTCACCATACTTGTAAGATTGCTTTATTGTAACAACTGTTGGCAAAAAAAAACTGTACTCTCATAACAATTAAATACAGTTAATTATAAATAACTAACTGCGCGGCGCGATTTCACCCGCGTAAGTCCCGATACCGTGAGAATTTCATGATAAAAAGTATCCAGGTCTCCAGCTATCTACATACCAATTTTCATCGCAATCGGTTCAGTAGTTTTTGCGTGAAAGAGTTACAAACATCCATATATCCATATATTCATATATCCTCACAAACTTTCACGTTTATAATATTAGTAGGACTAGTAGGACTATATTAACAAATAAATACAGTTAATTATAATTAACTGTATTTAGTTGCAACGATGAGTTAGACTTGTCGCCTTTTTGTCGTGTGGAAACCTTCACGGGTTATCAATTCACCGGGGCAAACGGTGAAGTAGTGTTTAAATATCGAACTAACTAAAACCACAGGGTATTCCGTCACAAGTAGGTTTATCACAAGGGACCCGGGTATATCCTAAGACCGCCCTGGTTTTAGGATATACCCGGGTCCGTGAACTAAACTTGCTGGCTAGAGTGCTTTTATAAATACTTTTTCATGAGGCCTGTACTGTTGGACAATATTCTTATATGTGGGGATCAGTGTTATTAAGTCCATGTAAATTTTTGGTGGTATGTATCTCCCCCTCTCGTCTTATAGATGAATAAAGTTCACATTTTGTGTGGGAACAGTTCAGTTTGCCTTTTAGAGAAATACTTAATATGTGTACTATTAGAAGGAAGAATATGAATATTGCCGAGGTTGTATAAAACGTCAGCGCGCGTCGTGCTTCATTTGATCGTCGTCGTTGGAGGATGCAACATCGCTCATAAAGGATTCGTATTTCATTTTGATTATTTAACTTCTTATAATTGTGCTATTATTGTTGGTGAGTCGTAAGCAATCTATCGGTATTGGTTTTTTTCTTTATACTTATTAAATTATCGTTGAAAGTATTTTGTTGAAATAAATAAGCCTATGAGGCACTTTGTGGTGCGTGTTATATTTTTTTATCATCTCCGGTTCTGACTCCTAACAGTAGTATACATATTTCGTCGTCTTACCCTTTAAAAAAAAAAAAAATAGAAAATGTTTTAAAACACAAGCCTAATGATAATAATACTTTTTATGTACGAATATCACCGGCCATGGCCACGGCGCGGTAAATCATTATATCTCGCTTCATTTGATTTCATACCATTATCTACAATTACAACACACGTGTAGCAGTCAAAATATAAATTCAGATGAATTGCCGTGTACCAAACCTTTTTATCATATTGTTAGTAATATTATGAATACGTATATAAGTTTGTTGTGATCATTGTGAAATCGCATATACGTTGTCAGGAGTACAGAAAAAGACATAGAGTACCTTTCATCCAGGAAAAAAGTACTGTTCTCGTAAGAAAATGAATTGATTGACAATATTTCATGGGAGAGCCATGCTTCGGCACGTATGGGCCGGCTCGACCGGAGTGATACCACACAGAAAACCGGCAGTGAAGCAATGTTCTCATTGCTTTTCGCCGAGTGAGTGAGGTTATCGGAGGTCCTAACTCTTCCAATTCCCTCCCTTTCCCTGCTTCACTCCCTCTCCCCTCTTCTCCTTCCCCTACACCCACCTTAAAGGCAACGCACTTGTAACTCTTGAGTTGCAGGTGCCCATGGGCGGCGGTATTCACTTACCATCTAGTGACCCGCCTGCTCGTTTGCCCCCTATATCTTAAAAAAGACTGTGAACAGTATTGATTAGACTGCTCGGACTTCCCGGCAACAGCCAGTTCGAGTTGCAGGTATGCGACCCTGACCTGCTCGAGCTCTTGCTTACATTCCCCAATCCATCTGTATAAGCAATATCCCTTTCCTTCCATTACCTTCCCTTTTACCTAAATTTCCCTTTTAATAAATTCCCAAATTCCAAATTAAATTTTCCCATCTTTATTTTCTAAAGCGCCCGGTTCACGGCAATAGGCTTCCCTCTATTGTGTGACGGACCACATTATTATGTTTGGAAAATTGTGGTTGTTTAATACGCCTCTGCTTACCCCTTCGGGGATACAGGCGTGAATGTATTTAAAAAACAGTACAGGTAAACAGTTCTATGGAGGGAGATTAGTACATTTTTTATTCTGAATATTTAAGAAACTAACCATTACATCATCCTCCGCGACTTTTCCCAACTATGTTGGGGTCGGCTTTTTTATGCCCGGTTCCTTTCATCAAGAAACGATTCGTTTTGCTTACGGACGATAAAATGTCGTTGAATTTTTAAAGAAAATTTTACCGTCCGTAAGCAAAACGAATCGTTTTTTGATTATGGGAACCGGACATTAGTTTAGACTTGTGGACTTCGTGGTTAGCCACGATACGGATGAACTTTTTTAGGGCTCCAACTACCCGTAACGAATGCCACAGATGTTTGTATGGCATCCGGACCGACGCCGGCTTAACCGGCTCTCAGAGGCACGGAGGGGTCTCAATGTATTAAGAATAGAACCTGGCTAGGATTACTTAACCTTGTAATGTGCTAACCTTAGCCACGAGCGAGTGAGTTAAAAAACTAATTATTACATATGTATATATTTTCCTTATTTTAAATATAAATTTTAATTCCAAACGTTTTTAAATGCCTTTCATAAAATAAATTTTCTTAAGGTAATCATTAAAATATAAGTAGGTTGACCTAAAAGAAATATAAATTACTTCGTTCTTCTTACACAAGAGTGCTATCTAGGGTAGCTATCATATTGAGTAAATTTCAAAAACAGCCTCAAAATAGGTTTAAGTTTACGATACATCACATCACAGACTCAGCCGAGCCAAATTATGGTCATGAATGTATATAAAAATATCATTTTCTCGTAAACAATTTTACCACTGCAAGTAAAATGCCGGTATTACCATTTATCCGAGAAGATAAACAAGAGAAGTTCCACGTAAAGGCTTATACGAAAGTGTATCATAAAGCTGAGGTAGATCAAATTGTAGCTGTTAACTTGTTTTACTTGGAAGCACACGTGAAGTGCTTGCTCATTGTATTTTGTTATACTACGGTTCGTTATCCAATATACGTAGGTTTTATTGGCAGCCGGGTTTGGGGAGCCTTCGACTGAAGTACTCTATGTATGAAATTGGTAACTGTTCTGGCTCAGCCCGATTACTTTGCAATTTTACCTTGACAAGTATTGCTATTTATTTTATAGTTGATTTATTGTAACTATCTGTTGGTGTATAGTGGAAACTTTAGTAAGTTTAATGAGCACTTTTTATTTTATTTGTAGTTATTTGAAGACCTTCTTTAAATATTTACGAATGCATAATTTAGTAATCTTATATTTATTAACACGCGAAGAAAATTCCTTGCACACATTTTTATAAAAATTTCGCAAATGTTTATATATAAATGCAGAAAGCTAAATCACACGCTACGTAAGCTACACGCGTCCAGTATACAGGCGTCCATAAAAAGAAACACTTACTTAAATCATTGTAAGGGCATGACTCTAAAATGCAATTACAATAAGCATTTTTGAAAAAAACCTTTAGGATTTTCTTAGTAACGGAACGAAAAAAAAAAAAAAAAATATGTACGATTTAAAATCTTTAACTTTAGAACCTGCTTTTGTGAGAACCGACGGTAAAAATACCTGGCAATTCAAACGGCCATAGCTTGTAAACGGATAGTTTTTCTTTTTTTTTAAATCTTTTTGTAACTGCATGCTAGAGTCCCTTTCAGTGATTTAAGTAAGTGGTCCTTTTTCAAAAACACCTGTATATGTTGACCTATCATGGTACGGAAAGCCTATGCAATGTTAGTTCTAATTATATTGTGTACATAGGTATGTTTATCCGTTCGCGTCGCCTTGCTGAACGTAAGTAACTGCTATATGCTTCATAATTGTCAGAGAAATCTTATTTTTATCTTTAGATTTAATGTCAAACTGAAATGAATATCGAGACTATTAAATGCTTAAAAATATCCAACATAAAGGTGGATTTTCACAAACGGGCGAGAAAGCCGGCAATTATCTTGGCGAAACAGCCTTTTCAACATAATAAATAGGTTCTTTAATATACCTGTATCTTTGCTTGAATCTATTTTTGTTTATTCAAAGGAAGTCTCTTTATACAAAAAACAACTTTTTTCTTTTATTTACTTTAATAAAAAATTAAGGTTCGCTTGAAGAAGTTGTTACTCCGAATCGTAGGAGGGGTTTAAAAATAATTTCTATACAAGTTTTAATAAACGTTGCCCTTAATTTAACGAACTTCTCAGAAAATATAATAGATAATGAAATAACTAAGTCTTCTCCTCTTAGTTAATTGTCGATTAATTGAAAAAATATTCGGCATTTAGGTTTTAGCAATACAGCCTTTTAATTTTTATTTCGGGACGATCATGTCATGCATCGGTGTGAATGAGACCTAAAGTGGAGACCTCATCATCAGTCATCTCAATCTCAAGTAGATGAAATGATGACCATAGGTGGTATTTAATCAATGGTAAGAGGCCTTGGGGAGGGCTAACTGCTTGATGGAGGTATCGGAAATCAATTCGTTTCTGATGTAATTTATAAACCCAGTCCTGCATCTATACTGTGAGATTTCCCTTCCCGTGCTGTTAAGAGAAAGGAAGAGAGAAGTCGTCATCAATCACAACAATTTTAAATAAATTATTATTTTAATTCAATTGAATAGAAACGTAAAAACTAATTTATATTCAAGCTTCAATAGGTATTGTAAATAAATAAGGATAAAGTGAAAAAGTAATTCATATTAATTTTCTATAATTAAAGAACTTTCCAGTAATTTAATAAAAAGCTAAAGACTTCAAATTGTGTACAACCTTCTATTTTGAAGACGGTTAATGACCTTATACAAAGTATAAAACCAATTAGGTATAATTCAATATGTTTAAAACTTGCGCACGTTTTCTTCATTTGAAAAAGTTTTTTTTTATTGGTGTCCTTTGTATTTAAAATGGTATTTTGTTTTACACAATTCATTCACTTCACATAATTCCAGAACACATTTTCTCTTAGGGCTTACGGATAAATAAAATGCTACAGAAAGGTGTGGTCAAATTTTATGAGAGCGCTATGTGTAGCTGGCAAATAGATGAATTAGTCTGAAAAAAAATAAATATAAAAAAAATTCTCAAAATGTTTCATTCTTCGGAAAGTGCTTTTGTAGTAATAATGTAGGTGCATATTTCTAAACAACATATTATTATGAATTTTCATGTCAATTTAAATGATTTTTTTTTTCAGATATTTTCAGAAAAAAAATTAGATATTCCATCAACATCCTTAGTATTAAATACCAATGGTTTCAATCACAGCCCTCTCTCTTACGAAATATAAGCAGTATTGGTCAATTTTGAAGTTTATCTTCTCAGATTCAAAATAAGGTTACGGCGTACTTTACAGCGAGGTCATCAAACGGATATCTTAATATATTTTCAATAGCTTGTTTATTTACAAGCTTTCAATAGATATAAATAAAATCGACTGTTCTCATTTGCATGACTCGTTTTAATTAAGATATTTCTAGTCAGTGATATAGTTTATTGTCGTCGAAGTTTATTTACGACATTACTGGAATAATAATCCTGAACTGAGTGAGTAGCTCAGGAATAATACTGTTAATTGGGTCTTTAGATGCCTATGCTCAAAATAAATTATTTCGTCAAGTGTCGCAATAAAATAATGTAAAATACTGTGAAAATTGTTGTCCAGTTTTATTTTAACGTTTTTAATTTAGATTATAATTGTTAAATTAACATTAAAAGTACATGATTTGACAATACTAAGGCGTGATGTCACGCCTTAGTATTTCATACAAAAATGTACGGAAGTGTTTTGACATTTACAAAAAGATACTGATTTGACTTGACAGTCATCTTCCCTATTGCCAACGGCTTTAAAACAGTGATGTACAAAAAGATAGGCGATAACAAAGCTAACTAATAACTGGGGTTTAAAACTTCAACTTAACTTCGCAGACTGTCATTACCGGCTTTTATCGGTAACTGCAAGATAATTTTTTATATGTATTGTATTTATGTGTACAAGTATGAAATTGCTATTAAAATGGAAAGTATCCTACAAAGCTAAATAAGAAATTCACAAATCTTGTCATACATTATTCATGACACGAGAGATATATATTTTTTATTTTCAACGATTTTCAGAGACATACATTATAGCATTATCACATGATTAAAATAATTGTATTTTATAGACATAAGAATATGGATCGCATATTAAACAGTAAGTATATTGAAATCGGTATGTTTTAGATAATTGAAACTACCAATAAGCATTTGCAAGTTTGATTTGTATACTAAATTTTGTAGTTTGCACTTCAATGAAACAAATTAATATTAATTTAGTAGTTTCATTGAAGTTAAAACGATGAGAAAAACTTTTATCATAATTTGTTTTTCAACCTTGATTAAAAAATCAATAAAATATGTTAAAAGTAAAGTAGTTACCAGACTAGAATAACAGGTACAAAACACAATCCGTAAAGGATTCATCTTAACATTAAAAAGTCAAGTCACGTTTCTTTTTAACACCTTATGTAAGTAATTCATTTAAAGAATTTAAAAAGTTAGAAAGAAATGTGACTTGACTTTTTTATAGTTAAGTCAAAACTTCGTGGAATAATATTTAAACTAAGTAAAAAAATACATAAACAATATGTATTTTTAATTAAGAATAAAATCCCAACTGCGATTGACTGCCCGAAAAAAGTAATCACTGCAATAAAATCCCTTTTTATTGCGTCGAGTTTGCAACTCAAATTCATCGGACACACGCACATGGAGCCATTTACGGCACTCCGTCACGATCAACTGTAAATTACCTCAACCAGCCTCGATAAAATATGTATGACGCAGACCGTCATGTTTTTATTAGTTGGATGTCACTGTTTGTGCCTTTTAATATAAAAGTAATTCCATCCGACAATTTAAAAATCAACAGAACGTTTAAGTTGTAAAGCATGAACGCTTTGGTGGGAACCGGTTGATTGGACTGAACCTCTTGGTAGAGGTCAGTCGTCATAGATAGTGTAGCATTAGTTCATGAGAGTTTGGAATATTAAGCTCTGCACTACAACAACAGCGTGACTACAAACATCTACAATTAAATCATAACCAAATATTTATTTATGATAAATTTATTACTATTAGAAAAATTATCTTTGGTAATATTCATATTTTTTTTTATAAACAATCACAAATTCGCAGTATTCGCTGACCTAGTTTATGCTTTGTCAAAAACAAGAACAAATTATTTTTTTAAAAAATTATTACGCTACGCTCTGATCTATAATGTACACTCATTTAAGCATAATATATATAATTATGTTATTATGTATAACGACTATTCTGAACTTGCATACACCAATTGTTACCTATTGTTCTCATGTAAGTGAGTTTGAAGCGCCGTCATCATCATGAGAATAAATTCTTTAATCACATAATATGCAAATAATTTACTTTAAAAAGTATCACCAACTTCAATGCGCCTCAATTATGATAAATTGTTATAAGCTGTATTCTTCATTTCTTAATTATCCACATTTATAGGTGAAATATTTTTTTAAATTTTATTTTATTCAATAGGTACAAATACAGACAACAGATCAAGATATACAAAGAATGGCCTTAATAATAAACAGTGAGCAAACCTAAAAAAGTCTAGTTACAACTGTACACAACTTTCAAAACAAACAATACTTCGTTTTCAATATGGGTTAAGTAGTAAAAAAGTAAAAGTGAAATATGGAGAAAAAACAACTAAAATAAAAAAAAATATGAATAAAACTTAAATTAACTACACTTTTTCTTTAAATTTAAATGGGTCCTTGTGTCCAAACAATTCAATTAATATTATTGAAATCGGTTCACAAATGGCGAAGATATCGCGTAACATAGACACAAAATAAAAATAAAAAAGTCGAAATGAGAACATCCTCCTTTTTGAAGTCGGTTAAAACAGAATCCCATATCTGTAGTTTATGGATAAACATATAGTCATCTTATACCAAAAAGAAAGAATTCATGCAGTGATAGAGGAAGGACAGACAGTAAATTCTGCAAACAAAAGATTTATGTGCCAAGCTACCTTTTAGTGCAAAGAATGCATGTCTAATATATTTTACCTGATATGATAACTGCTCCCGTAGCATATTCTTATTCAACAAGAAGATAGGTGGTTTCGTTTTCCGGGTCGGGAAAAGGGCTTCTCTCTTAGCAAACCTCATGCTTATTATTTGAGACAAAAACGGCAAATTGCCGGTATAAAACATGTCCGTTACTTTCATGCACTTTAAATTTATATATACTGCTTACTTCACACCACTAATAGGATATAAATGGGGATTATAACTACATAGTCACACAGTTAAGCCATACCAAAACATACAATCCCTCTTAGTGGGTTTCTCCTAATCTACGTAATTAAACACTTAACTAAAGTATAGAATACCATATACATAAATACAGAACCGAGTAAAATATACCAAGGTCTATAAATAGTGGTGTTCAGGTTTTATCAACAGCTGACAGCAATTTGTAACTCGACAGAATTGCGCAGTAAAACCTAACAAATACCTATTTTATAAGGTGACCGTCGTAAAATTGTGAGATTGGAAGAAACTGGCTGTGACGAATCTTTCTTTTTATCGTGTCAAAAGGAAACGATCAATCATACTCCGAAGACAGTTAATGTATTTGCGTTTTGTCGCAATGCTGCCAGCCTTATGCGGGATGATATGGATTATCTGAAAATCTCAAATTGCGGTTTGGATGAGAGACGTAAATAATGGTGAATGTTTTTGAAGATGTATAAAAGAATTTGAATGACAGATTCAATTTACAAATAAATAAAAGCCGGGATATACCACAACCTTTCAAAGAAACAAATAATTTAGGAATTAACCACCGCAATAATTGAGAGCCATCGATTTTTTTTTATTTACCCGACGTAGTCCACTCGTGATCGTCGCAAATTAGATTGAAACGTCCAGTAGATAGTTAATGTAACTATTGAAGTCATCTACTGGAATTAAAAATTACAATCAATTGAGCCTTCTGGTTTTTTTGCCAAATTTACTTAGTAAATCAGGTTGAAAAGGAATTTGATTTTATTATCCAGTATTACAATTGCAAAACATAATAATATTTCTCTTGAATAATTATCTAGCCAAAATCAGAAGCAAGGACAGTCTCAAACCACAATCATTATAGTTTGGTTGGAATTTTAAATTCTGAAGGTTTTATAAGTTAAATTGTGACGGGAGCCAGTACGAATTACTTAATACAATTTGTGCACTTTGAAAGGGAACTCGGAAGTGTAAATCTAATGATGAGTTATTTGCTGAGGACTTTGCTCGATTAACGTACTGTCCTAGATACTTCATAAAGTTAATTACATACGTCAACGGATGCTAGGTACTTGTTATGACTGTTTGACTTCAAAACCTTGGAAATATGAAATCTGTTCTTGATTTTTATTGTGCTATTTTCGATTATTTATAACTGGATACTTCAAGTACCAATGGCTCAAATCCAAAAACTTCTATGATAGCTCAATCTATAATTTTGGATATTTTTATATTACCAAATCATATCATCATTAAGTCTGCTATGAAACGTCCGCAGCTGAACACAGCTCTTTGAAAGACTTTTACAAAGTCTTTGGAACAGCCGTTTTTATTATGCATGTTAGGAGCTCTGGAGAACATGACGAGGAAAACAGTTTCATAATCTTCAGAAACAATTGGCGGTCGTATCGCTCACGACTTTTTCTTCCAGGTTGAAAAGGAATATTATTTCTTTGTGAGTTGCTGTACCAACGACCTACCAGAATATATAAATATATATACAGCTATTGTTTAAAGATGCTTTCATCATCATCATCATCAACGTCCGCTGTCGGACATAGGCCTCCTTTAATGACTTCCAAGAAGACCGGTTGGAAGCAGCCTGCATCCACCGACGGCCTGCGATCTTTACAAGGTCGTCTGCCATGGCGATAATAATGGACGTACTACGCTGCACTTTCCGATCTGTGGTTTCCATGGTCTCCATTCGAGAATTTTTCGGGCTCTTCGACCACCCGTTCTACGTGCTATGTGCCCTGCTCATTGCCACTTAAATTTGCTGACCTGTTCGTGTGTCGGTAACCTTTGTTCGTCTGCGTATCTCCTCAGTAAGACGCTTTAATATATATTTTTTTCAATTGATATCTGGGAGAGATAATAGATGTATTTTTGTAGGCAAAGATATTTTTCATTCAGTTTTACGGATTCTTGGAAAATGCTGTGCACAATTTTTCGCATTCCGGTAGATTTTCTTACAATTATTTCTTTATTATAATTTATAAAAAGATAGCAGGTGTAAACATCTACAAATTAAAGAGATTTTTAAGCAGCAACCTAATTCGAATAAGTTGAAAAATAAAATGAAAAAAAAAAACATCGAAGTATTAATATTTACAAATTATCATAAAACAAATAAACAACACAAGTTTACTTTCATTTCCACGTATGTACGATAGTTGCCCCATATACAGGCTGTTTAATCGTGTACAGCCAATCAACCAACAAATAAAACGGATCTCTGGGCATGGCTTTAAATTACCAGTCCGTTTTTCACATCTGAGTAATTTTTCACCGGTGAAAAACTGGGTGTAATTTTATTTATAATTAAAAAAAAGGTACCCTGTGAAGCGAACATCCAATGCTCATTTCATTAGGCTGATCTGATTATGTTGTATAAAATGATTTAATTATTATAATTGGGGCAGTGTTACCCTTTTACGCCAAAAAATTGTTCACTTTGTGTGCTGGCATAAAATTTGGTTTAGGTTTTTGCGAGTCATGCGATAAAATTACTTTTATAGGTTTGTTGTAGTACTTACTGTCTACGGCGTAGCAGTGTAGCAAGGTCTACGGCGTAGGTTAAATTTTAGGTTGCTTCTGGCAGTTTTTTTTCATTGTCATAAGAAGTTTTTGGTACCTGGGCTCTAGTAAATTTATTATACACTGAAGTAGCAAGTAAGCATATACAAAATACTCCATGTAATAAATTTAGCGTCGCGCTTGGGAGTTAAATAAAGAAGCTGTTTTTGCTTTACAGCGAATTTATTGTTTGTTCTATTCAGAACCTAGTTCAGTTGATTTCTGAACATATAATTATATAATTTTTCCCACATCGCAACATTGTTTTTTGCATACAATTATTATGTCAAATGTGGCTTGCGAACTCCTTTTTGGGCAACCATTAATAATTGTCATCCGTATTTTTCTCATACAAAGTGATGTGACTTTTTCTGCATGCAAGATTAATCTCAGCTCCTAAGAGACTACTGTACTTGATCTCTACTGTACTTGTTGAAAGGATAATAAATTCATTTATTTCAAAAGTTTTTGAGATTATAATAATCTATATCTATCTATAGTAAGCCGAAGTTATATGAAAACACCGAGCCTGATGATTATTGAGCTCCAGGTCCAGGTTAAACTGTCTTGGAAAGTTGGAATCCACTCCAAGTTGATAAAATTGAAGGAGCTGACCTAACTTTACGTGATCGTGCCAAATTAAAAAACAACGTACAAAAATCGAACATATTAATCATTCTTTGTATTAAATACATTATGAGATTATAATAACCATTATAGCTACTCCAAAAATCTGATTTAACTTATTAAAATAACCAGTACCCACGTTTCTACATACATTAACATCAAGGCACGATAACCTCATTACAAGAGCCGCCATAAATCGATAAGCTATAGACATAAATTTCACTTTTATCGCTTTATCAAACACCCGCCGTAAAATATCTCTAAAATTTTTCTTCATATACCGTCCAACCTACCTCCCCTCTCGTACTTCATCATAGAACCTCCTTCTCCTGGCAGGTAGTACTGTCACGTAGCACGGCGATCACGCACTTTGTACCTGTAAGGGTTAAGGGCTTATATGATACGAAACTTTAGGTTCAATTTCCGGTCTCTTACAACCTCTTAGAGCCTTCAAAGTGGCGAAGTATGCCGTAATTAAAAGTAAACTAATACCAAATTTTAAGATATCCTGATAAAATTATGCGTAAAACGAAATTGTTTAAATAATGCAGATTTATTTGATGCGAGTCTATTGCCGTCTGTCAAACATGTTTCAAGACTAATATACAAGTATACTAACTTTTAAACTTTCGCGTTCCATGATATAATTATGTACTTATACGGGAATTAACGCGATCACGCTGACTGAGTTCAGCCTGTGACCACGGCCAGTGCAACCTGGTTGAAACGTCAGGCAATTCAGAGGTATGTAATACCTTTTCGTGATCGCGTTAATTCCCGTATAAATACATAATTATAATATACAAGTAACTTTTTAGTTTTTTTATTAACAAGTAATAATATTTTTTTTTTTTTTACTTTTTAGTATTTATGATTCGGGATTTACTATGAATCAAACGAGTCCAAACTCGATGGGGTTGCGTCGTTTCATTACAGAGTTCCTATGCCCCCTTCCAGCTCTATCATCAGATCAGCTCCATATCATCATAATATTGCATTGTCACGCGATATACATATGTGTGCAAAATTTCAGCTCAATCGGAAACCGGGAAGCGTGTCAAATTTAACTTGCTAGATTTGATGACAAACATCGGGACACGTGAAACTAAATAAAAGTTTGTAATGAAGTTAGCCCCAGTAGTGAATCGAATTCGAGACCGTCGAACGTATACAGAAACATAAGCGCATATTACATTGAGTATCACTGACAATCAATTAATTTGATGCGGACGATCTACTAAAATATTGAAATTTAATCAGTTTTGACTCAACCAGTCAAGTATTGAACGATCACGTTTATTATTATTCTACGGTTTTGGGCTTAAACTATTTGAATAGTTGTAGCTCCAAAGACTAGAAATGGTTTCCAATTACTGTATTTCATCATGATTAATTAACTTTATTGTTAATTTAAAAATATTTCTAAATATGTGGATAGTAGATGGCGAGGAAAATTGTTTTGATAGAAATATACTAATGATTTCTTTCTTTTCTCCATCTTCCTAATAAACCTTTTAACATTTTAACTGCCCAAAAATATAATTTTCATCATATGTTTCTCCCTAAATTTTGGGCTAAAATTCCTAAGTTGACAACACTGAAATTCAAAGAGTATTCTACAGATAGTCCATAGCATATCAGTCATTTAATATAAATGATATTGTCATTTGTATTGAGTGACTGATAGTATTTACACCAAAATATTTATATTTCTTACTTCTTGGGCAAATTTCATTAACTTATCAACTTAAAGTTAGTACGTTCCAACGTTGTCGCGGAAACTATGCTAACTTGCTTTACTTAAGCCTTTAAAACGCGTGAGAGATATTACATGTTCAAAGTTCAACTTCATTTGTTTATGTCAAAGTTACGTCTGAGAAATTATGAGAATTCATTTAGAAGGTTCATTTACTGCATTCTGCTAAGACGCACCTAATACTTTAACTATACATTACTACGGTAATTGCTATTACCGTGCCTTATAGACGTTTGCAACACCAGATTTATCATTTATTGTATTGTCACTGACAGATTTAGATATATTATAATGTATGTACATATACGTGCTATATATAAGGAGATAGGGTACAGCAGAGTTTTTATTCGAAATGCCATCAACTTGGGAGAAACCTAAAGAAAACCGTGATCCGACAGCTGCACTTAACTAGGTCTGTTTTATATGAATAAAATCTTCCGTAAGTGTTATTTATATTTATGAAAGATACGGTTTTACTTACGTGTGTATTTCGGAGATGCCCGGCTAGTTTCGGACCCGAGGAGTCCTGATACTGTTGCGGCAGGACGTGAATACACACGTGAGACAAACCGTATCTTTATCTTTTCTTTTCT
The DNA here is from genome assembly GCA_963859945.1 of Euplagia quadripunctaria. Lineage (NCBI taxonomy): Eukaryota > Metazoa > Arthropoda > Insecta > Lepidoptera > Erebidae > Euplagia > Euplagia quadripunctaria. The sequence goes on along the minus strand of OY982566.1, from coordinate 24,969,065 downwards.
TTTGGGAACGTACACATGAGACCAGTGGTGTTGCGAATGCTAATTACCGCTATAAAATAATATATCTTCTTTTATATACAGTCTTTTAATACTCTTACAAATTTTCTATTACACTATCTATTAAAATTAAGAAATAAAACTCACTAACAGACCTTCAGGACCAGAAACTTCACAGTTCAAACTAATTAACTTCTTTCTAAAAACGCCACCTACCGGAAACTTTATTAACTAACTTGCTAAAAAAGTATAAAAATTACCTTAATTACAGCATCAAAGTGATCGTCATAAATTAATCTCTGAGGACGTCCCACGACCTTTTCCTGACTTACCTTTGAGCCTCGAGGCGTTTGAAGTCGAGAACTTTGAAGCCGAAAGCTCAATTTTTCCACCTGGGATTTACAAGTTTCGGCAATACTTTGGCCTCCCGGAAAACGTGTATGATATCGTCTCTAGAGGAAATATTAAGTAGCTGGCAGATAGAGGATAAAGAAAGTATTTTAGTAGTTTATGTCCAATTTCCAATAGCTGCTTTAATTATAAGAAAAATATATTGTTTGTAAATAAGGTCATTAAGAAATATTGGAGAAATTTGCAACTTGGGTGGATATTGATTTACATCGCGTTGTAATCGCAATAGCACTTATAAGGTACATTCTAGTATACCCGAAGTTGGGATAGAATTGCACCGATCGTGGTTAGGGATCGAATCATGAGAACTGTCGACGCTTTCGTGAGCTTTGATATCTAACCGCAATGACACTTCATATTTGGTTACTACTCTGTAGTTGGAAGGTTTTTATTTGTTATTTAGCGAGTTGTTAAGTATGCTTGTTCTCATTATTCTAACTCAACAAGACTCGCATGAACCCCTTTATAATTTTCGAGTTCTATTTGTCTTCAATGATCTTAAAAATACTATAAGTGTTATCTCGCAATCGTCTTAGCAGAAAGGGAACTCTTTTTCGGATGATGTCATGGAAACCATCCACTCTCGTTTCCGTAAACATGCCAGAAGCACTACAAAACCAGGGCAACCCTTATATTTAACTCGCAGCACCTCGCGTGACATCTGAAAATAACTGACCCACAGGCTCCTCAGGTAGAAAGTTTGACAGTAAGCTTTAAACAACGTTATTTCGACGTCCGTACTACAACGACGAACAAAACTATGGGCCAACATGTTACCTCTGATAGCTATTGGCGTGTTTTCCATCTCTATATCAACTTGGCTATCAAAATTGTCGGTAAGACAGTATCCCAAACATTCAAACTATTGCACCTTCTTCAGCTTAACTCCATTTAATATTATTAATAGTACACTCGAGGTACATTTACCGACAGCGTTGAAAACCAAGTACTCGCTTTTTGAGTCATTATGTATAAGACCATGATCACATATCTTTCAAATATTTATGCCAATCTCCTCAAATGTCAGAAATGATGAGTATTTTGTGAAATTCAAGTGAATGAAAAAACGTAATAACCCCAAAATGAGGGCTATATTTAACTCCTAAATTTCTTTGATTACTTCTCTGCAAATCCATATACACAACCTTAGTTTATTTGCAATAAACATTGTTATGTTCTTTTCCGATTGGAGATAAGCGATATTTACGAGTCTGCTCTGTTAGGTATCATAATAAAACTGCAAAACTCATTTGTTTATGTACTGAAGTTTTTGATTGTGAATATAAACACAGCCTGCTTTTATCAAAGATATTGATTGTTATATGATATCGTTATAGCAACTTCCTTCTTCCTTCTTTCTTTTAGAGACGAGACACGATTTTATACAGTTTTAGCTGCTTTTTTACTAACGATAACATATCAATATTATGCGCTACGCATACAGAATGAGTGTGGAATGAATGACAAACAAGTATATAAAGCGAACGTTAGTAGGATGGCCGATAGGGGCCGACCACGCAGAACGTACCATAATAAATCTGGCGTAAATTGTATGAAAGGTTTATTGATAGTGGAGGAAGCCCATGAGGTAGGAGGTCAGGATAGAAGCAAATGGCGGGCTTTTGTCTCTGCCTACCCGGCAATTTGAAAGGCGTGAGCTTGCGTAAGTATAACATTACATTCAGTGAATGGTATGAAATGTTTTTAAAGTTAATGTAATTAGTTCTTGTAGCAAAATACATCCATAAAAAGAGAGGATTTTGTAAGTTTATAAACAATTGAATAAGGTTTTGTATATTGTTTATTTATTTTTAGTTTTATAGACTTGTCAGTTTATAAATTTAAATAAATTGTGTCGAATTGCGGTCTTGCGGTACAGGTTCAGAAGTTTACTGTTCTACTGTAACAAAAAGTACAATAGCAATAATTTGCAATGTTGATAATGTCAAGTAATTATTTCTATCAGTGAAATAATCGGACTAGGTATTATGTAAAGTGCACTTATTGTTAATGTTGTAATAAGCTTGTAATAGGTACATACTTACTTACAGTGTCAATATAACAAGTTTAATTTAGACGGGTTTCGTGCCCGTTGGTACAGCGGTTAAAATTTATCTTCCACTGTACCACCAGGGGAACAGCAAAGTTAATCTAGTAATGTACACAGTTTCAGAAAAATCTGATATCATTATAAATTAGTTATAATATTCTTGTAGGTACAATTACGTCATTAACTTTGACTTCAAGTCTATTCTTGCACACAACAGTTAAAAACTATACTGCAAACATCAATGTGCGAAACTTCTACAGTCAAAAATTTATAGCCCAGTTTGAAAAGATAACATAAACGTATTGAATTTAAAAACTTACAAACTTGTTTCTCTGCTAAACCTACTTTTTTGTACAGCTAATATATTTCACAAACTTAAGTTACTTATTGAGCTTATAATCCGAAAAATTCGTAGTACACATTTTGTTTATCAACTAAAGTTGTAGAATATTCTAAATATTGTTGACGGCGTCTTGAATGAATAAAACTGCCAGAGAGGATGAAATAAATTATTATACGGCTTGTGTACAACGTCTTATGGGGATAAATGGATTTATAAACTTTATTTTTAGGCATACTTGAGTTAGTTTTGTAAATAAGGCCATATATTTTTATATATTTATTTATTCCCTGCAATGTTGAGTTTCGGAGTTGGATAACCAGCTTAGACAAATCGTTTTTTTTTCTTCCTAGTAAATCCTCTGTTGCTCCTTCTACGGCAAGAGAATTGCACCTCATTACGTGGAACCAAAAATACAGTTAGTGAAATTTGAGTTTCACAGAGGTATGAGTATATAAAATAAAACATCTGAAGAATTTGGGCAGGTTTATTCTACAAATTAATTCCCATACTATCAAGTGTAATGTGGTGTTTTTTAATATTTTTCCGAGAGACTACAAATATAGAGTTCTTCAAGAAACTAGTGTATAGGTTTTTGAAGGGTCGGTAACGCACATGCGAGTCCTCTGGAATCGCAAACTTCCATAGGCTACGGTAATAAAAAGTCATCAGAGCTCCGTTTTAAGATAATGAATAGAGTTAGTAATAGGTGAACAATGACGCGGTTACTGGAACTATACTCGTATGCGTATAGACACAGGTAATCGCTTATTTATTTACCAGCAATATAAGCTTACAGTTTGTTCCAAGAAACTTATATGCTGCGAAGTTATAATTCATGTCATGCTAACCAATTTCAATATAATATAACAATATGATAAAATTAGAAAACGAATTATAACATTATAAATACAATTTAACATAAATGTTAATGGCTCTTGGTTTATCAAAAAATATGTCAGCATTTGGATTTTTATGCAAAAACTTATTAATTTGTTGAACAGTTCTAAAAGTATGGCTACTACAATTAGGACGCCAATTAGGTGGGCAGGCAAAGGATTGATGCTTCCTTCCAGTCCCACGCAAATATCCGGCATATAGAAATGAATGCACTTTCGTACCGATGGTTTGTCTACTTTATATATATATATGTATTATTATTTACAAAATTAGAAAAAAATAGTAATGTTATTGAGAGTAAGAATGATAAATGCGAGGGAAGCCGCGGGCAAAGGTTAGTCAGCCATAAAAAAAATGTTTAACTGTAAAGTCCTTTGCGAAACAGGAGTGATGCCCAAACGTTACTGTAGTGAAGACAATAAAAATACGTTGAACTATAAAAGTGCGTTGCATAACAGTGTATAAACAATGAAGTAATTAAAATATTACAGGACAAAGGGACTTGTCGTTATGACAGATTTAACCACTGTGCCGACCGTGCCGACATCATGACGGTTACATCAAAGGCCGTCATTCGTATCCCCCGCGTGTCTCGCATTCAATGCAGAGCCCGCCCACACACATTTAAATATAATGATATACTCACTCCTATATTCAGTCATTTTTTGGTAGATAGAGGCGTGTTGAACACCCACATTTGGTGAATGGTACCAGATTTATATTTATAAATTTATTACTACTCATTTAATAGGGTGTCAAGTCTATTGGCATTAAATATGGGAAAATATAAAGTAAACGGAAAGATAAAGGTAGGTAAGCGAAGAAGGAAAGGCATGTTGCCTTTATAGATGGAGCTCAAGCAGGTCAGGGCGGAGCCTTCTAACCAAATCATTTAATTATATATTATTCAAAAGGACAACTATATATAACTGTATACATCGTGGGTTGATAGCGGTGTTAAGGCTGTATGCTTGTTTGTCACTATAGTGGTATATATATAGCAACCGGCATCGCACGGGTAGCAGAGACATCTTCAACAATCATCAACATATTTCAATCAATTTACACAAAATCTTAACATATTATACACCTAAACCTTCCTCATGAATCACTGTCTATTAGAAAGAAAGAAAATAATATTATTATTAGTGAAAACCGCATGAAAATCCGTTCAATGGTTTTTCAGTTAATCCCGAACAGACAGACAGACGCGGCAGGGGACTTGGTTTTATAATAGGTAGTGATACTTACGGGGAAGATATATCATATAGTAGCAAATTAAATTACATATTACTAAAGCTCGGAACTCTATCTGGCGCTGTGTTCGGTATACCATAAGTTCATGGGTAAAAAAATGATAACTACACAATTTACTACTAATCAGATATTAATAACTAGTGCCTTTACTTCTTTTAGTCCAAGAGTTCCTTGATGCTTTTAATTTACACCCACGTTCTAGGTTATAAGACTATAGGAAGTAATATTCCCACACACAATTGATTGTCTAGACAATACGTAACATAAACTCACATGATAAGAAAACGACGAAACTAATAATAGGAGCAAGCGTTGCACAGTGCATTATTATGAGCCTTTCGTATCTGCATTTCTACCGTAGGTACAAATCTTTATTTCTCATTAATTTTATTCCTTTAATAAATATAAATAGCACTTCTAGAGTAAAAATTGTACTTTAATATCAAACTTTTATACGAAGTTTCATCCAGAAACTCCATAAAACTCTTGCTGAATTCATTATTACAAACAATAACAGTAATAAATAACTTTTAGAAATCCAATTTCCAAGATGGATCCAATCACAATGATTCTTCATCGAATTATGAAAACAAGCATCCAATTTGATGGTGTACGACTCACAATCGCATCAAGAACACAGTCACGTCTTGTCTCCCCAAGATCAGGTGGACTTAGCGGCGAGAAGGTGGATTATACCGAGGTCAGGGCGCGAGACTGTCTTCAAAGGTTTATGTTATCTCTTCTTTTACTTTTCTTTGTTTTATGTTATGTAATATCTTTAGGTGATATAGTTTTATAATCTTTTTTATGAATTTGTTCATATTTCCTAAGTATACAACTGCTGTTAGTAAATTCTGTTGCGGGTAAGTAAGGGTTTTCATTGGCAGCATAAAGAGGCTAGCAGAAAAGCAGTCGAAATTTACAAGGAAACCTCTTAGCTCTAATGAAAAGGAAGAGGCCATCAAACAAACGTTTTTTCCCAAGCCCTTGTTACCTTACGATTCTAACATATTGACTCGTTTTTTAGGTTCTAACAATTTTGATAATACATACGTGATAGACACTTATTGCAGACGAATGGCTATATACTATAACTGGTCTTTAAGAGATGGGCTATTTAGTCGTGTCATCGAGGCAAATGGTATAAAAACCGTTTAAATTTGTACGAATTATATCACAATCATACATTGATTTCTTTTTTCAGTTACTCTTGTGTTCATAAAGCTACAAAATGTTTAATTCAAGTGTTTTAAAGGGCCATCATCACTTGGAGTTTAGATAGCGTGACTACAGACTAAATTGAGTATAAACTCGTATATTTGGTGTTAGCGAGTGAGGAATTTATATATATATTTTTTCATTTATTACAGGTGTAATACAGTTAGTCTAAAAGTGGTCGTTTTAGAATTTCTTATACAACTAAGTAGATAAATGAGCAAAAGGCCGGAGGGATTATAACTGATTTCCCAACGCTTATAAGTACTCACTTCATATAGTGGACATTTGTGGGTTGAAAGCACTACCCTCATCCTGTTACGTTGTTGTGTGATGTAAATTTATCACAAACTGAAAGGCTTTCACCGCTATGGAACCCTGAAACTGAAAGTTTATGGTCACTGTTCCGCCCCCAAGGGCGGTAGCGTGATGTTATATAGCCATATAGCCTATGACATTTTACAAGAATCAATGGGCTATCAAAAACAAAAATATTTTTTCAAATGTAACTGGTAGTTAATGAGATTAGCTCGTTCAACCAAGCAAAATACTCTTGAGTTTTATTATTAGTAAAGATATTTGTATAGTTGTCGACACATCAAAACCTCATATTTATCGTATCAAAAAATAGAAGTAAACTAGTAGATCATAAAACGGTTCCCAATACACTAAAACTTTAATAAACAGTATTAGCCAAATCGTAAAAAAAAGAACCTTCCTCCGCCAAAGACATGTTGTATCACAACAGGTTTGTGAGAGCATTCTGCATTCATTCTGTGCTCTATCGTCGTCGAGGAAACATATGAGATTTATTTACATAGTTTCCTAAAAAACAATGTGACACCACGCAATTAGTTCGTCTAATAATAGGCGGGCAATGGTGGGGTGGTAAAAAGGCTAGGCGTACATTATAAGAAATAAAATTCTTATTTGAGTGCAGACCGAGGTACGAACAACATTGCGGTTACGGTTATTTAGTGAATTTGATAGTTTATAGCAGTAGTGATGTTGCTGTTGCTAACAGTATACATTTCAGTTATTGGCTCTTGAAAAAATCATTTCTATTATTCATTTATTTCATAAAGAGTCTAATCAAATCCATTATATGTAAATAAAACCAAATGTAAATGCGATTCCACATTTAATATACATAATATAAGCGTTATTATTTCCATTTGCCTGCAGTCATAAAGGTGATCTTCGTTTACCCTCGTTGTTTCATTTAACTTCACCGCAGCGTGTTATCTACGCTTACATCTCGTTTTAGTACAAGATTTTAGGGGATAGCGAGAGCCTATAATTTATTTATATATTTCATTATATGTGTCTTGATAATATGACATTTCTAATGAATTTTGTGTGCTACCTATCCTAAAATTCAGTGCACCTTGGTATTTTTTGAAGCCACTGTCAATCTTAATTTATTCTAAATTAGAGGGGGCACACTATAGTGGGGTCACCTTGCTCAACTGGTGGCCAAATCTGCCGGGGTTTATAGGGATTTCCTTTCTAGGGTACACTTGAGCTTTTACAGGCAAAAAAAAATCAAAAGATTGTTTAGGCAGATTACTAGCTACTAGATTTTTTTCTGCTAATGAGAAGAGTCAACACAGCATAACAGGTTGGGGGTAGTGCTCTCAACCCACAAATGTCCACCGTATGAAGTGAGTGAGAGTCCATTTACAAGCATCGGGAAACCACTTATAATCTCTCTCTGGCCTTTTGCTTGTTTATCTACTTAGTTATATAATTCTAAAACGACCGTTTTTAAACCAACTTTATTACACCTGTAATAAATTAAAAAAATATAAAAATTTCTCACTCGCTAACACCAAATATACATACTTAATTTATTCTGTTGTCATGCCATCAAAACTACAAGTGATGAGTGTCCTTCGAAACACTTGAATTTTGAAGCTTTATAATTTTATAAAAACAAAAAAATTAAAACAAGTTAACACCCTCGTGGAGACACTATGAACTGTGCATAGCTTTACAAAGATACACGCTCCACTCGTACTTGTACTTACAGTGTATAGACTGAACATCAGGGGGAAATATCACAATTTTAAGTGAGATAGATGAACAAATTGATCCCAAAATTCATTTAAAAACAAATAAAAACGACTCTTCATTTATTCATATAGCGCTTAGACGCGACATTAAAACACTTATTTTTTCTGCAAGATTCTCGCAAGGTTCGTCTTACAACTGGGTATAATTTTGTGAAGAAGTTAGGAGATGCTTCCACAGTAAAATATCGTAGTGTGGGGTCTAATAAATAGTTCTTTAAACTTGCTTTTGGGACTAATCTTTGAAATGAGTTCGAAACTTTTATGTTCTCAGGTTTAAAAAGAGAAAAAAAACAAATCATGAATTTGCTTACCTTCGACCAAGTCTTGTGGTGGCTTACTAGTTGGTATGTAATTTTATAAAAGATAAATAGACTAAATTATCAAAATAAAAACCTGAGTGCATCACATAAATAGTACTTACCTGGTAACTAAAAAGTAAAAAAACAATTATATTTTATAGAACACAAAGCTTGTTTTTAGGGTTCCATTCAAAAGGAAAAAAGGAACCCTTATGGAATCACTTTGTTGTCCGCCTGTTTCTCTGTTTGTCTATCTGTCAATACCTTTCTCTCAGGTACCTTTGGAGGTATTAAGCTGAAATTAACTTCAAATACTTGTATCTACAATCCATCAAAATAGTAAAAAAATCAAGTTTATAAGTCAACGCAATCAAAAGATACGGCCATTTAAACCTTACATTTTAACAATTTGAATATTTCGCAGGCAAATGAAAACCTATAAGGTACTTCCCATAGACCTAGAATCATGGAATTTGGTATGAAGCAAGGTCTAACAGTAGAAGTAAAGGTCAAAATCCGAAAGTCGTTAATTTATTGTTATGTAATTTACGGTTGGAAAGTTGACTTTGTCGTATATCGATATAGTTGGAAGAGTATTATTAGAACTGCAAAGTTAAGTTTAAGTCACTTTCACTATAAAGACGATTCAAATGACATAACCTCATATGTATGTTGAAATCCATCAAGCCATTGAGGCTCTAGGGCGTGCCAAAGAAACCTCGTACATACATTATGTACACACACTCGGAAAACGTCACCCTCCTTCTTGCACAGCTACTGAGTAAAAGGAATGTTTTATAGACCTAACTATCTCTTCTCTGTCTTTAATTTGTTAATTCTGGAACCGACAGCCGATAATAGTTTAATTTATTGCCGAAAAATGTATTATAGTGGATTCCCTAACAAAATGCAGGTATTTATAACCATAAACAATTTAAAGATATCATGTTCGTTTGTTACTAAAAAATATAAAAATTCATCAAACGAGCATCAACCGAAATTTTGAAACGTAATAAGTGGATCATAATTCTATTATTCCCTCTTCATATCCAAAGTTCGGTAATTTCTTAGGTCTTGAAATGTTATTAAATATTTTCAAAAATGCTTAGGTCCTGTTGAAGAGTAATTATATTTAACTTTATAAATGGTAAACTTATTCAAAAGTTGCTTTGTGGTTGAATGGTAAGGATGACTTTTGTTCCGTCACAACGTATTATTCAAATTAGGAACAAGATTAATTCAAGAAGGAATGTAAGAATTTAATCGAATGCCGCGTTCGTGGTGTTTTCTTTCATCTTATCTTTACGTGCGTGTATTAAAGAATTTGTCAGTGATACAGAACAAAGTGCTTGAGTTATCTTAAATAATAGCTAGTGATTATGAAATGCGGCCAGACTTCGGATCGCCTAAGTTACGAGTATATAGAAAATATAAACATGAAAGACTGCATTTTTAATATATATTATATAATTATGTGGATTTTAGATTTGTGATTACCAATTACAAACCAAAAAGAACAAAAATAGCAGATAACAGGGATTATCCTGAAAAAAATATTGCTAAATTCAAGTATAATATTGATAACAAAGTAACAAGTTGAGAAAAAGTGGGAAAGGATTGCAAAAAAATAAAAAGTATACATCTCAATTAATTTCTTTTAAAAAACAAAACAAACTTTTTTATATATTTTTTTTTTTGCAATATGCCGTTGGTATGTCATATGTATGGTTGGTACAACCCTAACATCGCGACGTCGTCAGAACAGATAAAGGTTACGCAATAGAAAGAGGCCGACCGGTATAACAATGACTTTTTTTTGTTGTGGTTGTGCCTACTTACATATAGTTGTCTATATTCATCTTTTAGATCTTTAAAATAATGTAAAGTGTTAAAAGTTACAGCAAGGAAAAATATAGTAGTATTAAAATAAATTAAAGTACAAAAAAACAGAAAAAGAACACGCTTTTATGGCAAAGCTAACTAAAAAGTAGAAATGAATTTTCGATTGTTTGGAAGCGTGGGGTTTTACAATATTTTATTATAACTACTTTTAATAAATAGCTACTAGTGAACTGTTTTTCATGGAGGCGTCGCTAAGCTCTCACCAGTGTACCCGTGACCACGATCGCTGCAATTCGATCGAAACGTTGGGTAACAAAAAAAGGTATTGTATCTTCTAATTACAATTTACACATCTAATACTAATGAACTATTTATAACGTTTGATGTCAAGTACCCAACGCTTTTAGTATTTGCTTTAAGATAAAGCGTGATTAATGAAAAATATAGATTTATGCTAAAATTTTCTAACCATCAATCATGATGTTACAGCCATTAGACACCAAATAATAACGTTGTAAAGTTTCTTTCATTATTCATTTGAAGCGTGGCCATTGATGTTTAATGAAGAGAAAACGTCTTTTAAATAAAAATGTTGTAATAATAATTCGAACATAATTCAGTCTCAGGCAATTTTAAAAGCTCTCGACTGTACTCGTACATAAAATTTGATATTTATGATATATAAAATAAAGTTTAGAAAATGTAATTTTTATAGATTATGAAAAACACTGTTCTTTGAGTTACGTTTTTTTTGTTTTTATGTCTAAGCATCATTTAAAAAACCTGATTCAAAGCGACAGGTCTCTAAGGTATAAGGCATCAGCATATTGTACACTAGCTGTTGCCCATGACTTCGCTCGCGTGGAATTTTTTGGTAATATCTATCCCACGGGAACCGTACATTTTGCCGGAACAAAAGTAGCCTATGTGCTACTCCAGACTATAATCTATTTATAAATTTCATCTAGATTCGTTCAGCCGACTATGCGTTAAAGAGTAACAAACATCCATCCATACATCCACGCACCTCACTTTCCCTTTTATAATATTAGTAAGATTGTCGCTAAATCAGGAAATATAAATTGCGATAAAAAAAATATTACCACACTTCACGTTATAAATATTTGACATCAACAACAAACATTTTAATTATCCCTAAAATTTCACAAATTAATCAATTATTATTTAAGAGAATCACTTTCACAACCACATTTTGACATCCTTATTTAAGGAACATTGATCGCAATCAAAATAAATGAAAACAAAACTATTACTAGTAATTTAGTTTTGAAAACTTGTTTCTAACAGAATCGGTCAACCCTAAAGATATTTATTTTGCTATGATTGTTACTGCTACCGTTCTTAATAATGTTGTTGCGGTATGATATCTAACGATAACATTTTTGCAAATTGCAAAAATAATTTAAGACATAACAAAGCCTTTTAATCCATACATTCTTACAACCATACAAATAAATAAAATTGAAGTTTCTGTTTGTAATGTCAAAATAATAGGTTTTTTTTAAGCTCATACAGTTATTTGTACGATACCTATGAGTAAAAATTCGTTTTTTCAATTTTTGTCTATCTGTCTGTCTGTTTGTTTCGGTTAATATCCGGAACGGGTGGACCGATTTTCACGGGACTTTCTCAGGCAGATGGCTGGTGTTATAAGGAGTAACTTAGACTACTTTTATTTTGGAAAAATAATTATGGATCCGCGCAAAATTTACAAATAAGTACACGCGAGCGAAGCCGCGCGGGAACTACTAGTATACAATATATTGTTATGCAACTCTGACTCGTTGAGCAACTCTGACTTTGCGAAGTTCATTTGCGTTTTACCACAAAATCGATATTACGTGTTTATGATTTACTATAGAGGTTGGCTGAAGTTGTAATATACACGACACGAAGCGATAAGTGAATCTGTTACTGCCGGCCAGCTTATGGACTTGCAGAGATGCATATCGAATATGAATCGCTCTTGGCTTGATTAATGCCAGACTTAAACAAATTATAGAATGCTTTGATGGCAAAGCAACACATCATGTAGGAACTGTATCACCAAGAGTTTTCTTTCATGTTTCAAAGATTTATAGACTAAGTATTAAGTAAAGTCAAACGTCAGGCAATTCAGAGGTACCTATGTAATACCTTCAGAGGTATTTAATATAACATGTATGTAATCCCATATTACTACATATTATTATAAAACAAAATCCCCCGCCGCGTCTGTCTGTCTTTTCGCGATAAACTGAAAAACTACTGAACGCATTTTCATGCGATTTTCACCAATAGACAGAGTGATTCATGAGGGAGGTTTAGGTGTATAATTTGTCAACGTTTTGTTTTGATGATTGCTGAAGATGTTCTACTACCCGCGCGAAGCCGGGGCGGGTTGCTAGTAAATACATAATTATATCATGGATCGCTAGCATAGCAAGCAGCAAAGTGTGAGAGTTAGAAAATATACATACTTACTAAACGATAATCGATCTCTATTATTCTCTTAACTTACCCAAAGTACGCAGTCAGGTTGAGCATTATCTACCGTCATTCTATAATATAAGTTGGTAAAGTTCAAAGACATATCAAATTTAACTTACAAATGTTTAAATTAGATAGTAAATTAGCTTAGTAAAACATTTGTCTAAACATCTTGTCTCGACATGTTTATGACGTTAACTTTGTGACATCGCAACGTAATACATGAGGGAAATAATTCGGTTTCACTAGTAAACATACGAGAAATAGAAGCCAAAGGAATAGAACATTGTAAATTCAGATGGTTTTCGTTGTATGGATATGTTTTATATTATATCATTAAGATGACAGATAGAAGGGCATACAGTATGCCTGTATGCGTGGTTTTAAGTAGTGTAATTAATTTATGAGCTTTCCTGAAAATTGTTAAACAAAATGGCTTTGGGATTTATCTACTACTCTATTTTTTCTTAAAATTAAACCCTGCTACCAAAAACGGTAGATCTGTCTGACATGTACCTAAGCCCGCGTTTCCTTCTTAACTCTTTCCCATAGCACGGAATACATAATGGTATAGGTGCAGAAGTTTTACTCCGCACAATCATGTAATTAAATAAATTCTTATAAAAAGATTCTTGGTTCGACACAATAAAGTCACAATTCAGGTCGCACAGCGGTACAACCTTTAACTGCAGTTATATTCACCTAGAAGTCGGCCTCTTTCTATTGCGTAACCTTTATCTGTTCTGACGACGTCGCAATGTTACGGTTGTGTTTAATTGCAGAATTAATCAATCTGAATATTTAATTGCTAGTTAATTATGTGCCTATAACTCTTTTTTTGTGAACAAATAAACCTAAGCTAGGTATTTATTAACTCCATATTATAGATACGAACGGATGACGTGATGAGTCACGCGCGTGGATCTGGCCTGCCTAAAGTCAGTTACAAAGTTAATTGGCTAGAGCTCCATCTAGTGGTGAGTTCCAAAAAAAGGGAGAATATCATTTTTTACATTTATAAAATACTTGGTTGAGCTTCATGGTGATAATTTTAACGAGTTTTGTTAAAAGGCTCAAGTTTATTTTAGTTTTTGTTAACGGAATAATGATATTCCTGTTCAAGTTTTCACTATTATCATCATTTCACCATCGTAAGGAATTGTGTGTGTGTGTGTGTGTGTATTAGTAATACCGTTATTAAAGATATACGTATATTTATAAAGGTTATACTTAACTATGTTTTGGGCAAGCCATATTAGTTTGGTCACGTCAGCGACCCCAACCAGCGATGTCAAAAGACGATGTGACATGTAAGTTCTAATGTTAGGCTTTGCCTAATAATAAAGTTAACTTTACTGAAGATTTTTTGCGTTGGGAGAGTGCCGATGAAGGCGTATGAATTGTGTGAAACAGTGCAATGGAAATGCACCACAAGACGTGACCAGCACCTTGCAGCGCCTAAAACTGACGCGCGAAGCTGTTAAGTTCCTTGGCAAAGGGTCGTTTTCTTGTCTAAATGTAGTCAGGCCCCAAAACATACATGTGAGTGTAGGCGTGTATTTTTAATAATTATGCTTGACATTTTTTATGATTATTCTTTTAATAACTACGGTTAATAGGGTTACCTATGTGTAAGAACATAACATTGATAGTGACAGGACCAACTCCTAGTTCTAAAAGAAAATGTTGATCCTGTTAATAGACTAATGAAAATAGTGTGAAATGTAGATTGACTTGATAGTAGATGCCTCGGATAAAGCTTCAAACCAAACCCACGTTTGAAACTAAGTATAGACTGCTTATATTTGATACATTTTCGTTCACGATTAATTCGTATTGCGTGTTACGTGTCACGATTAATGCATGATGGAGTAGGGGAAAGAAAAGGTTACTTCTAGTAAATTGCTGTAGGATACGTGACGTCCTAAAGCATTTATATGATTTAGTCCAAGGTCGGTGTTGGTAACGCGTCATATCACAGTAACATGCACGATATGTTTCTTCCACTACTAACCATGGCAGCTTATAAAAGCTAAACTTCTAATCATTTCATGTAAGACTGGTGAAAATTTGTAGCTAAAATCTAATATTTTTCAAGCGCATTCTAACATCATCCTCGCCTAGTCAACTAAGACCGTCATTCAGTTTTTCATTGCAATTGAAGTGATGTATTCTTATGATGATGATGATTTAAACATGTCAGTATAACTTTCACGATGTAAATATTTTGTAGGCTTTAAACATAAAAAAGAAATAGTTCTCCTTTAACTAAAAACTCACAGGTTAATATTTCAGTAAAAAAAACAGAGATTCAAAAAAAATACTCTCATAACATAAGGGTTTACTTTTGTAGAAGAAAAATATCATAAATATGATTATTACTCTATTAAAGAAGCACCTATAGCAAATCGAGTATTATCTCATTACGTTTGAGTTCACCGAAGCTATTCACCAAGCATTACATATTTAAAGCCTTATTACAAACTTATCCAATTTACACGCTTACGTGTGTATCTGGGCTGATTGATTACTGGCCGGAACGACGAACTTAAAAAAAAAGATACGCAAAAAAAAAATTACATTATATTCTGTCATCTTTTCGAAAATAAGAAGCCAAATTTAAACTTAATCGAACTGATGGAATTTCTATGAGAGGACCTAGAACTTTCTCTGTCGGGAATTTTCTTAACAATGAAATGAAACGAAATTCGTTGGGTGATAAAGTTTTAAGTTTTAAAAGAGAAAACAACGACCCAGATTAAAGCCAAGCTAGACAGTGTTTTAGGTGATTCGGCTCCTGCATTGAGTACAATTCCCACCTGGGTAACTGATTTTAAACGTGGAAGACAGAGCTGCGAAGACGCCCACAGATCTGGCCGTCCAAATGAACACGTCCGACATGACATGATAAAAAAAAAATCAAATAATTGTATTGTGCTTGTGGTGTGCTTATGCTGTCTTAAATGTGATGTATCAAGCTATGGAGTACTTTATTCTTTTTGCTGATATATCCCTTGAAATCAAAGCTTGCTAATGGTTCAATGCTAACTGTAGTCGTTGGTAAATACAATTGAATTGTTTAGATAGGTTTACAGAAATAAGCATTCCGTTTTTTAAATTGAAACAAAATTTGTCCGGTTCGCTTGTTTTCTGTGCCTAAGTTTAGTTGAAGGAAAATATGATAATCTGTTTAACAGGCTTAGTGGCTCTAAAGCCAAAAGGCAAAATCAAATAACAATTTAAATATTTATTGAGTTGTTTGCTAGGGAATTTTTTGTTCGATGACAATAGGCTGGCCCTCAAGTCTGTGGACCACATATAGCTAGCGCATTTTCGGTGTAGTATACCTCTGCTTGCCGTATTTGGAAAAATAAAAGCTCAAGTTTATAATAAAACTAGCCGTTCCCAACAGTTTCACCCGAGTTTATAGTTACTACTCCACCCCTAAGAGTCGTAGCGTGATGTTACATAGCCTATACTATTTCTCATGAACCTGGATATCATATACAAAAGAATTTTTATATCAGACTGGTAGTTCCAGATATTAGCGCATTGAAATAAACAACTAAATAAAAAAAAACTCTTTAGATATGTTATGTTAGTATAGGTAATAAAAAAGCTTTTAAAATCAGGCTAGATTTCGGTAATAAACCACTAACTACCTCTAAATCCTAATGACCCTTAACCCTAAAATCTCGAGATCGAAATTTTAATCTTTATTGTACTTAGCTTAAGTGGCTAACCGTACACATTAGTGTTAAAATTTAATTTAGTTTACACTTCTGTCAGTGTCAGTCTGAACTTTCACTGAAATCGTGTACAAAACACCAAATAATAAAAAATACATTTCACGTAGCCTTCAGGGTTAACACACAAAAACCAAAAACACATTTACAAACAATACACGATCATACATCAAAAGTACAATCAGCAACACAATTTTATTCCACGCAATTAATTGTTACATAACACAACCCATTGGGTGCGATTACGTGGTACGTGGTGGTACGTAATGAAAGGATTAAAATGATCCCCACTGATCTCCAATTCGGCAATCTGATGCAATGAGTTTAAGCTATGTGTTTTGTTATTAACAGTAAGATGTGGTAGTACGTTTATATTTATAGAATTAAGGTAAGCGTTTACATTACAATTTACAGTGCACAGTTATGTCATGATTATTCCATGCAATCTGATTCTTATGACGCATTTATAACGTTCAAATTCCTTCGTGTATAGCTAACTGCGTGCGATTCGTCCGTAGAATGAAGCCGTCGTGACAGTGTCAAGGTGCCAGCTTGTCATCCTCTATCCGAGCCCTTGAAGTTACCAAGGACATGTTGATCCTTTTCATTTTTTCTTGACAATGACGATTACTATCTTCAAATTCTACTAAGATTAAAATTTCTTTGCCAAAAAGAATTCAAAGATCAGGTTCATCTAACGTAGTATATATATAGTATAACTAGGCAGCCTCTCAACCGCTCTTTCCGAATTAAACAAACAGAACTTTCGTGCGCAGTGGTAAATCATATATTAGATTGCACGTGCAACCTTTAAATAAATTAATCCAGTAGAAGCATGATAGCAAGCCATTAATGTTAAATTTTATTCTGTTGGTACTATTAAAAGCAATGTATTATATTCATTAATCTGTGTCATTATAAAAAATATTATAAAACGAATAGTTTTAGATATTATTAAAAACTCATTTGGTCCTGTGTCGCTCGTGTACCAAGAACTGAGTCAGAGTATTAAATAATCTTTAAAATACTCAGGAAACTAAGTCAGAAAGGCACATTGTTATCATTTAATTATGAAATGAGCAACTCTTCAAGGGCAGAAGTCTTATAAAAATGAAGCTAAATAGATTCTCCAAAATAGCCATTCTTTGTGAATTTTTTATGGAAATTTTTCGTAATAGACTGTGTAATAAATTTATTTAAATAGAACCAAGATAGGAGGGAAGCCAAAAATGTTGCCATAAAATAAAAAGTAAGTATAACTTTTAATATAACGTTGCTATTTACAATCCATTTTAATTATCCTCTACTCCTTGAGTAATCTAACCAAACTGGAATTTGTATTGATTTTTGTTTTTTTTTAAGTTTTAACGTGTCCATTTTTAGGGGTTCCGTTCCTCAGTAGGAAAAAAAGGAACCCTTATATTTATCACTTTGTTGTCCGTCTGTCTGGCTCTCTATCTGTCTATGAAGACCCTTTTTTTAGGAACCCGTGAACGGATCAAGATGAAATTAATACCAAATAGATACTTATGTCTGCGGTGCCAAAGTTGTAAAAAAGAAATCAAGCAAGTAAACGCAATCAAAAGATTCAGCCAGTTATGTCTTAGATTTTACCAAATTTGAGCATTTTGCCAGGTAAATCAAATCCTATTGGGTACTTCTGATTGACCTGAAATCGTGAAATTTGGTAAGAAGTAATATCTCACGGCACAAGTAAAGGAAAAATCAGAATTTCGTTAATTTGATGATATAACCTATACTAAAATAGTTTTTGTGATTAGAAAATTATAAAATATGCCATAGTAAATTTATGTACTATTGGAGAGTATTTTTAGACCTGCAAAGTTAAGTTTGTTTTTCGGAATAAACGGGCAAACATCTTCAAGAATTGATTCTCAAGATGAAGGTACTATGCACATACAAGTTTGTTTGCTTACAGAACCCTCGGTGCACTTGTCCAGTATTTTTTTTATGTCTTTTTACACTTAGACTGAACTTTATACAGAGGACAAGATTACTGCCTAATGAGCTATGACAGCAGTTTTGGTATCTTGGCATTTATGATTTGCAAATCACGTTAAAAACAAAAATTCAACAGTTGACGTCATCGCCAACAAAGGGCGTGGTCGTAAGGCCAAGGATCCCTTATTTGATGGACTAACAACTTGGCCAAAGTGGTTGTTGGATTCATGAATGCTGGAGAAGTTAAAAAAGAATTTTGTTAGTTGTTTCCATAAAGCATTTGAGAGGAGGCTCGTATATGTAACAACATAGCCCAATTGCCCAATATTGCTGGCTATAACATGTATACACAACTAAAATCCCACCAGAAAGGAGGTGGAATTATTATTTACTTAAAAACCACCTTAAATTTACTTTAACATCAAACTAGAACATTTGAAAATCTAACTGGCTATATTAAGTTGCAAAATAGCCAGGAACTTGTTGTGTGTGCAGTATATAGACCACCAAATAACGAAACAAAACACTGCTTTGTGAGGGAGCTAGATAGATACATTTCTTTGTTTGATTCAAAACGAAACCTAATTCTGAGCGGCGACACTAACATTCACCTAAAAACCAGCTCACACACTTATGTATCGACCACTTATCTGGACGTGAACTAACGGTACTTACTATAAACCTTAGTGGTTTTACAGTTTCTTATAAAGTAAATTTATGTATCTTTTTTAGCGTTAAATAAATTAATAAAAATTAAGCTAGTTGTGTGTCGGCTAAATAACTTCTCATGTATCTAGTGTACATTTCGGCAATTTTCTGTAGTTTTTCAAGTTAGCCTTATATGTCAAGGACTCCACATAATAGTAGTAGGGTAGACTCCACCTGCCATCATACGTCGTGACGAATCATACTCTTCATTCTTTTATGTACATCATCTCTTCTCGTTTACATATCTCGGCAGTTCTGGTTTATTCATCAAATATGTATAAGTCATTAATGTTATTATGATTCTTATTAATGTTTTAATACTTCTACTTTCGTACTCAGTGGTTTGATAATTATCATGATAGTAGCAAATAGTTCTACTAAAATAATTAAACCTTTGTGTGGGAGAGCCATGCTTCGGCTGTGCTGTATGGGCCGGCTCGACTCCGCTCGATACCACGGCCTCACAGAAAACTGGTAGTGAAACAATGAGTGTGTGAGTGAGGTTACCGGAGGCCCTAACCCTTCCCTCTCCCCTGTTCCCGTCCTTCCCCTCTCCCCCCTCTCCTCTCCTCCAATCCCCCTCTCCCGTCTACCCGCTCTTCCCCTCTTCCTCTATTCCCACCTTAAAGGGCGGCAACGCACTTGTGACTCTTGAGTTACAGGTGCCCATGGGCGGCGGTAGTCGTTTACCATCAGGTGACCCGTCTGCTCGTTTGCCCCCTATACCATAAAAAAAAACCACGAAGGTACCCTCACATATTAATAGCCTGAAGATGGGCTATCTTTAGGCTGTACTGCATTGGCAAATAAATTTAATTCATCTTCCTCAAAATAATTGTCGATCTTTTTAAGAATTCTACAAAGAGCTATAATGCGCCGAATCATCGAACAGCTCCCTGCCAAATTTTATTCCTAAACCATATTTTATGACTAAAGAGGAATACACCAAATGTCTTATAAATTAATGAATCAATGGTTTGTAAAGGGTTGGCAGCGCTCCAGTATTATCCCTTCATGTTGCAAGTTTTCAATATGCTACACTCACCGCTTAACCAACTACTATTTTATTACTTTTTGCTGCTTTTATGAAAGGAAAAAATCTACCAACGACTACGAGACTATGCGAAAGACTATATTATAGATAAAGTATATTTAAAAATTGTACTGAGAATTCAGTAAATTGGGTATCCCAAGCTCCGTCTCCGTAATTTGAAATTTTCTTTATAGACTTCTCTAAAACTTTATATACGTTAACTGAACTACGACGCCGTTTAAATTCTCAGTCGGAAATCACACAACCCATAACTCATTTTAATCTAGAAAAACTTCCGAGTGGTGCCTCAGATTCTACTGCGGTAAGCGATCGTAGCGTTTGCGAGTTTTATTATTCTAGAATTGTATTTGCGATATCTCTTTTACTTCGTACATTAAATCTTAATTATATATTTTTTAATGTATGTATACTGGTATTATTGATGGCCAGTTGATGTTCCTGTCCTAAAGGGCCTCTCCAATCACTGAACGGACATTCGACTCCGGCCTCTTCGAGCTACTGCAGTCTCAGAGCCCCGTTTCCCCATCCGAGACTTGCGCTATCCCTCGCCCTGTACGTTTTCCTTACCCCAATTTACCTTCTTCTTTTGTCTCGATGGAAAACGATTGCATTCTAAAGGAGTGTTGGTGTCAGACAGGCGGCTGGCCATAAAAGAAACCCTTTCCAATGTTACCTACACATTATGCTGACCCCAAATAAAGTTAGGAAACTGGCAGCAAAATTATGTATACTGACATTATTGATATTCTAGTTGAGATGCCAAGATTAACGTAAACAGTTAACAAAATAGTTTATGGGAAACAAAATGAAACAAAGATTAATTTTAATAGAAAATAAATGCTAGAAAGTCCAATAATGTATTTATTAACTTCTTAATTTAGCAGTCGTAGTGTATGTTGTGTAGTCGCATTTTACCCACTATATTACTCAGCTAAACTTTGAAAATAAAATTGATAATAAGAGTGAAAGTTTCGGCCATAAAAAGGACGAAGAACTTTAAGAATAATAACAAAATACTGATTACATTAATCCTTTTTATTACCGTTATTAAAAGGCATTCTCCCAGATAAATGAAAAGTAGCTTACAATTTAAATTTTTGAGATAGTATGCTTTCAGAGCAGCCAGTAATTGTACTCCTACTAGAAATTATTAGAATTATGTAAATAACCTAGTTACCAAAACTAAGTGCTGTTACTGAAAGAAACTATAAGCCCTACTTTCCTAAAAATTTGCCGAATTAGGAAATCAAACAATGGAAATTACGATCACAACCACGCAACACAACAATTAAACATATACCACGGGACCAATGATGCCGTCCAAATAATGTACCCTATGTAAAGAAAGAAGAAGAGAAACACATATAATAAACAATGTTTAAGTATTCTTGCCAAAAATATGCTCTTTAAATTCATTTCGTAGCAGCAAAATATTTCACGAGATATGATATAAATTATATTTATGGTTGTAGCGAAGCAGGCAAGGTTCCGAGTTGTTTCTTCTACGTAGTTATGAGAAAAACAATTAACTATGGATGTAGCTTGAGATAACTTGGAGAAAATTGGGTCACTGCATAAGATGCAGCCATTTCTTATAAAACCAAGGCTGTAATAATGTTTAAACATTCTGTAACTGTGTTTAACTTGTCGCTTTTTACACTGGTAATTATAAAATCTAGAACGTTATTATTAAATGACATAATTTAATTGGCTGAATGTGGTCAACTCTTGGAGCTGATTTTTTATTAGTTTCCCTCACTAATTGGCTAAATACTATCCTGAATACATGGAACTTTGGTGACAATGCAACAATATTTTGGAAGTGATCTCATTATGTAGCCTGGGAGGTGGTCATAGAAAATCCGTATCTACAAATCGGTATGTCGTATTTATACTCGTGGAATTGGGTTTAACAATTCGTTCTTTTATCTTTTTTTTAACAGTTATATTATTATTATTTAAAAAAAATATATTGTAGATATTTATTTCATAATACTAGGTGAATCGTCTCGGTATTTGAAAAAGATGTTTAAATGATTTATTTTTAGCATGTAGTACATTTGTTAACAACCGTTATTATATCCGTGTTAGATGAAACGTAGACCAGTCGGCTAGGTTTGTGTATTTTAGGTTAGTTAACCTATTTTATACTATGGCAAGCACCTAGGCACTGACGTCAGGTATGTAAAAAGAATTCGATCCATGAAATAGCCACTCCATGAATTTTTCAGAAATAATTTCTTGGAAAAGAAAATGATTGCGTAATTGCAGAGCTGTATACATGAAGTGTTTGTTTATGCTTTATGATACACTGAATTTTTTTTATGACAAAGAATGCTGTATCCATCTAAGTTTTTTGCAATTGTGGTCGACTCTAGGACAAAATGTTGTAACTAAGTTTTATCAATATTACACGCCTTTTAAACCCAAGCACAATTTATACCAAAAGGCGTATTAAATATACTGTCAATGTCTCTGAGAGAACCAAATTAGTTTGGTCAAGAAACATATTCATAGAACCGAAAAGCAATTTTCACCTTAAACTTCACCTGAAAGGAATAGCTCGAGTATTACAAATTCAGAGCTCATTGCCGTCTCCATGTTCAATACCTAACTAATATCTGAGAGACAGGTCTAACTGAGAGTTGCCTTACCTGTTCAGGATTCTATTTAAATGTACATAAATTATTCTGGATTGCGGAGACCACTGTCTTTGTACATACTTCTCTTAAATAAAATATTTTCTTGAACATTATTTAACTGTCAGCGACGGAGTTCTACTTACTTTAAGATATCTTCGCTTCACGTTGAGAAATTTTGACAAGAACAGCTCGCTAGTTTATACAAATTCTAGAAATTTTTCGAGTGGAATATTTTTGTATTTAAAACAAGAGCGGTTTTGTTTTACCTTGTTTAAAATGAATTTGTAATGTAACATTTGTGAACATCTAAATGGAAATTGTTTCATATAACAAAATGGAAATGCAATTTTATTATTAGTTGGCAAAACGTTCAAGTACTGCCTCAAACCTACAACTTTAGTTTGAGACAGTATAACGACAGATAAAACAATACATGAAGTGATATCACGTCGTAAAAGCCTTCAGAACAGATACTGCTGTCAATGACCGGACAAGTGAGTTACAACATATACATTATAATATATAGCTCTCTAGCCAGCCTGTAGTTTTTTAAATACTTAAAATAGTAATAAAGTAGGTCTTTAGAGCAGACGGGAGACTTTTTGTCGTTATAAAACTGTTATTTTTTATAGCCTTACAGTTGATGGGCTCACTACTTGTTTACGGTTATAAAATTCTTGTGTATTATATAGTGTTTGCCGTTGCGGTGATATTGTATGCAAGTCATATAGTTTATGTTTGAATATTTTTTTTAAGGGCTAAACTGCTAGCAAAAACAACTATTCAAGTACAAAACCGTGATGGTTTTGTACTTGATGCTATCGAGTTTATATCGATTCTGCTGGCAGTATCTTGTCGTTGTTTAGTATGTTGACGATGTTATTTATATTTCCTGAATCTGATATTTCATCAGAATAACTCTTTGTTTTATAATTTCAAAGTACGATTTATATATGTATATTAGTAAGTTGCCTACCAGTCGCCATCGAATTGCGAGTGTGTATCAAACAGCTTACAAAACCGCAAACCTACAACCCAGCTAGAGCACCTATTTAATATTTCAAATGGTTTTCATAGCATTCTTTGTATGATATTTACGTGATTTCCACTCCAGCGTGCGTTGTTGAAAAAAAGAGATAACAGAAAAAAAGGTATTCACTTCATTGAAGAACGTGCTTTTACACGTATATTTTTGTAAGGACTGCTAGAAATGTATCTATCCTTTCAAGTACGGAATACCCTCGAGGTTGGACACAACAGATTGCTATGCAAATTGGAGACGTAAAACTAACATAAAATATCCTATAACAAGTGTGATGAACCGACACCAGACTTAGCAGGATAAGAGTTTTTTCAGTACAAAAAAAAACTGTGTTAGTAACTAAGAAGTAGAATTCTTTACCAGAGAACAGGACTATACGTCGAAGCAGAGAAGACATTTTCCTAGTATGCTACTAAGAGTGAATTGGTATTTGCAGTTTTAGCCAGCATGTAAAGAGCGTCGAAGAACTAACTTTCTTCACATATACATTGTGTCATGATATGTCGTTTTCAATAGGAAGGGTAATTTTGTGGCCATGAGTGCATAAGTATTTTTTTTTCTAATGTTAAAAGATTAAAGATTGCAACGGAGAAAACTCTAAGGCTGATGTCGTGGAATACAGTGTTCTGGATATCATTCTAATACTAAAAGAGTATGCTACTTAAGTTTTGTATTAATTTAAGGTACTTTTTTAGATTTTTTTCGTTCTTTTAGGTAACGTTGTTATCTTAACCTAAATAGGAATGATTTTTTTATAAAAGAATGCTAGCAACGTGGGTTATATATTACAAGCATTCTTGTTAATATCTCGTAGTTATAGATACTAAAATTATAAAGCTGAAGAGTTTGTTTGTTTGGTTGAACGCGCTAATCTCAGGAAGGTTAGAATTAAAAAATGTTTTTAGTTTTATAGCCCATTTATCGAGGAAGGCTGTAGGCTATATAACATCACGCTACGACAAATAGGAGCCGAGCAGTGACCATAAACACAGTTGAAACTGCGGGGACAGCTAGTAATATATAATTTAGTGCTTGTGTTAAGTTCCAGTCGGTAGTGCACTAGGTGGGGTTGGAACCCACAACCACTTGACCGCAAATCGAACGCCTAAGCCATTACGCTACCGCCGTTATAAATGAATAAATAATATTAATATCTAGATAATATTCCAAAACTATCATAAGAACGAAATCCCTAATTACACTTAGTTTTTGGAGCATTTACTAATCAACATTAGTACGGTCACATAAATGTAGCTACATAATCTGATGCCCTTGCTTAATGCTATTAGTTATTGATAACGCCAGCAGGGAAATTGGCGCACTGCCATGAGCATAGATTATGTTTGTTCTACGACAGATATCTAGGAGTATCTACAGATTCTGTGGTCTTAATGTTAGAGAAATAGGTAGCTTATTCAGTTGGATTAATATTGCTAATGTAAGAAAGGTTACATTTAAGCAAAAGTACGTGCTACGACGTGTTTGTAGTTGTGAGTTCATTGTAAGTTATGTTATTTATTTATTTATTTATTTATTTATTTACAGAAAAATACATATTGTTTACAGATAATCCTTACACAATAGTATATAAGTACTTAGTAATGTCTATAACAACTTTGGTAGGTAATAAAATAATGAGGTACATTGTGAAACAATATAAGTAGCTGGGTTGCAAATAGGTACATTAGCTAGGTAACAGAACTAGGAATCGTCAGTGTCTCGAGGTAACGCCCTGCTGCCTTCGTAAACAGATATTTAGAACATATGAATATGTCTAGGGTCTGATCAAAAATCAAAATTTCGTTGATGTATCTAACAGCACGCGACAGCGGCGCGAACCGAGCGAGGTTAGTGCGCGCGGCCGGCGCCGCTAGTAGTTGCCGGTGACGCTCATGCACCGCGCAGCCTCCGCGCCGCGGTACGCGCCACCTCACTTGTGCTAATAGACTCGGGTTATATGTAATACCGCGAAGTAGACGGAAAAAGTATGTGACGAGGGTGACATTACGACGTACTGCTAGCATTCTGTAGTCTACCATTCCTACAATGTAAAGAGTTGGGTATAAATACGGGTAATAATAATACATTTTTTTAAATAAGTATCGAACGAAAGCTTTCTGTATTCTTTCTATTTTTTGTGTGTGACTGATTTGGTGCGGATTCCAAACCACTGCATTAGTTTCAAGGCTACTACGAACATAAGAATTATATAATACGGTTAGTGTTAATTTATTATGAAAACATTTGGTTTGCCTTAATACGAATCCTAAACTTTTGCGTGTTTTATTACATAATTTATTAATATTATCATGGAACGTCAGGTGGCTGTCGAACCATGTCCCTAGGTCTTTAATGGTAGTTACTCGTGGTAATACATTATTGGCTATTGAATAATTTTCTAGTAAAGGTGAGCGATTGCGAGTGTTTGACATAATAGCGCATTTATTTATATTTATATTTAAGCTATTTTCAATACCCCAATTAAATACATTATTTAAATCAATTTGTAGTAGTTCGCAGTCAGCAACTGAGTTGATGGTTAAAGCCAGTTTTACGTAATCTGCAAACATTAAGCACGTACTAAATTGAATAACAGACGGTAGGTCGTTAATTAATATTAAAAATAACAAAGGACCCAAACAGCTTCCTTGTCCTATGCCCGAGTTGACGGTATATGTCGCAGATTTAGTGTTTTCATACAAAACAAATTGTTTACGGTTCTTCAAATAGTTTGAAAAGAAATAAATGCGACAATCTCATTTATTTCTTTCCTATTTTAGCCATTTTGATAAGCAGAACATCGTTATCTACTTGATCAAAAGCTTTTTGAAAATCAAGATATGCTACATCGACCTGTTTTTTGCATCAATTTCGTTAGTAATTAATGTTGTAATGTTTAATAAATTAGAGGAAGTGGAACGATCGGGCAAAAATCCATGTTGATGATCGCAAAATGTGTTATTATAGCTATTGCTCTTTATTTTCTTGTTAGTAATATTGTTAAATCAGTCACATCTGTATGAGTTTGCCTAATCACTTAATGTTATATACATGATTAGGCAAACTCAGACAGATATGATGACCGACAGATGCACTGATTAAGAATTTCGATACCCGCAGTCTGTACAAGTGAGGTGTCGTTTTTTTTTTAACAATTTAACGAAAAAAATACTTTTTTTTTACATTTCGTTTGATATCTCATGTCCAGTACGTTTTTTGTCATATGTGCCCAAAGCTTTTTGTTCTTCATTGAATTACCTACAAAATGAGATCTGTACAACGTCGCTAAGTGTTTCCGTTTAACCGTAAATGAAGGTCAAAGTTAAAAAAGAGCGTTTTCACTTAACTGGACACGTCGTGTTTAACTCTAAGTGATTGTTACATTTAACTTGTTCCTTACTGTTTATATTTCCAAATGTAATATTGTAAGCAATTTTTGGTGAACCAAATTTAAAAAAAATCCATTCTAAAATAGTGTTAAGTATTATTTGTTACTAACTGCATCGCTCATTTATTTCACGAAGCTACTTGCAGAATACCAGATAGAAGAAAAGATAATTTTCATTCTATCAGGATAGATAATCCGTAGCGAGCCGCGTAACGGTAAATTATTTACCTACGGATAAATCAATTTACAACCGTTACGCAAAACATTTATAGAGCAACTCAGAATTAGTTGTTTGAAATCAACGGTACACTATATTCATTATTAATAGTATTTGACTTGAAATACATTTTTAAGTCAAATACTATAAATAAATAATCTATATAGTAGTACAGTCTAGGTTGTTAAATTCACACAGTTTATCAAGTTGGATGAAAGTGAAAAGCAGGAGGTTTGGTAAAATTGTAAGTGAAAGAGATAGCTATAATTATTCATTCAGAAGAATAATTTCAAAGGGTCTGCGTGTAAAAAATAAAATAATTATTAAAAAAAATAAGTTTAAAAAAACTCAATAACTTTATCTAGAATTAAAAGAGTCGTATTCAGTATAGCACCTTATCATAATAATGTCGACTGGAACGTAATCAGTCAGAGTCAACCTGTGACTACGGCTAGTACAACCTAGTCAAAACCTTAGGCAAATCAAAGGTTTGTAATACCTATTAAATACGTGATCGCGTTAATTCCCATCAACGTAATTTTACTATCATGGAACATGAAATTATAATTACTATCTTCTCATCTAATTGGGTAATCAAGCATCAATCAAAACAAAAGGCAAGGTCAAAACAACAAAGTAATAACATGTTCTTCACTGCCACGTCACATCTGCACGTTTTGCTCTATGCCTAGAGTGCGCGCGTCCTTGTCGTTCTTGCAACATAAATGGTTGTCCCTCTACTGTTTTAAAAAAAAACGCAGGAAATAATGTTACACACTTAAATATGGTACAAGTTAAAATATTTTATTTACTTTGACATAATGTTTTGACATTATTCCTGAAAATAAGAACTTTTTTTAAGAAATTATCAATCGCTATGACACGTCGCGGCGTTGGCGCGTATTATCAGCCCAAATAATGTCCCAAATCTGACCTATTTATGACTTCAGTTTGCTTGCGACATTAA
Source organism: Euplagia quadripunctaria (assembly GCA_963859945.1). Taxonomy (NCBI): domain Eukaryota; kingdom Metazoa; phylum Arthropoda; class Insecta; order Lepidoptera; family Erebidae; genus Euplagia; species Euplagia quadripunctaria. Next base: position 24,940,463 of record OY982566.1, on the reverse strand, counting down.
TACTACCTGTTCCTTTTTGTTTATAAAATATGTTTTTGAAGTACATAGTTTATGTTGTGTTCGTAAATACATGTATATATTTAACATACTTGTCTTATATATATAACTAACGACTCGCCCCAGCTTCACACGGGTGTGATGAACTAATGAGGTGAACAATTATCGTCATATGATTATACAAATTAACACAAAACAATATTAAACTATACCTATAAACCTTCCCCTTGAATCGCTCTATCTATTGGTGTAAACCAAATTAAAATCCGTTGCGTAATTTAAAAGATCTAAGCGTACAAACGGCGGAAACTACTACTTACTATGTAAAGATAACACAGGGCACAACATAGACTGTTGACTCCGACTGCCTAATACCTTAACTCTTCAGAATTTGGCAGTGAAATAGTACTACGAGTATTTTTGTAAATTTAGACCACTAACCGCTTTATTAAAGATATAGGTAACACTTTACTCACGTGTAGATTTCGGGGATGCCCGACTGGTTTCGTATCCAACTAGGACCCTTTATCAAAGGATAAAACGACCATCCGCATCGGTGTCAGGCCCACTGTGAGCTTACCTACGTAACCGCATAGGAAAGCTTACTTAGTTAAGCTTTTATAAGCACGGATAACCCCTCTCACCATCAGTTGACCTGTTAGCTTATATGTCAACTTACTTATAAAACATTTAGTGTACCTACTTGCATGCAAATTGGCTTTTACAATATACTACAGAATTTTAAATACTACAGAAACTCCTGAGTTCAACTCCGGTTACTCGGGTAGTGAGTACAACCGCAAGTAAGTAATCACTTACAAAGCAATTTGCAAGCTGAGACTAAATATCATACTTTAACACAACGATTTTGAAAATGATATTGCAATATTAATTATGAACCTTGTTGGGAAAACTACCGACTAAAATTATGTCATTATGGAAAGTAATGACGTAATTCAAAAACTTTAATCTGGCTTATATATTTCTTCTTTTTTGATTACAAAATATGGCAACGTAATCCACGTCTGCCAGCCCTATCTCTTTCGGTACCGAAGTTTTTGAGCATGGATTCAAACACATATCGGTAGTTCAATGTTCAAATTTTTCAATTTCAGTTGATATGTCTTAGAAGAATTTAATATTTTCTAAAAACCATTAGAAATAAATGTAATTAATTAGAAAGTGATTCAAAGTTGCGTGTCCATATCATGCCTATTAATGTTCCAAGTCATACATTACATCAAGTTAATGGCATTATTATTATTCAGAAGGTATTACAAGGCAATCATTTCAATAACAAGATTATCAAGCTAGCTCAGTACTGCATACATAAATAGGAAACACAATTGAAATTTATCATCAACATTAAACATTACAATGAAATCATCATCAAAACAAACACACACAGGCAATCCCAATCAACTTACAATTGAGGATATTCTATAAATAAATATACTGCCAACATTTTGAAAGAGGACTGCCATATCGACTGTCATATTATATTATTTTCTTTACCGGAATCTACGGATTCAAATATTCCCTCACAGGCTAGCTGTTCTTGTACTGAAAAAATTACGCCTGATTTTTTTCGATCAGTGACCTAGCCAACGACTTACCTGTAATAGCATTTCTCAACCACAGCGACCTCTTGCGCTGCAGCACGTAGTCTGGTTACTACGTGCTTCAATGCAAGAGGTCGCTGACATGACATGACACTAGCCTTACAAATCCTAATAAACAGAAAATCTATATTCACTACTATAGTGTCTAAAAATATTATATTTTTAACCAAAAACTCACCAGAAAAACACAAAGCATATAAGCACGTTATAAGTTTCTCAATGTGTCTACAAATGTTTTAGTACCCGCAAGTGCATCTCATTACCGATAAAAGCGCAGATGTTTTTGCTAGAAGCTATTAGAACTAAGAGCTCTTGGATTTGTGACCGCCCTTGCAGCTGTAGTAAGATCGTATTACTAGTAGAATTTAAAAATACAATGTCTATACTAATCTATATATATTTAAAGTGAAAGGATACTCACTCATCTATTAAATATGAAGATGAAATTTGTAAGGGGGGTAGTTTATTAAAAGGAGACGTCAGCTAAGAACGGATTTTGTGACTAGGCCGGATTTAGGTGGTCTAAGAGCCGTCGAAAGTTTATATGAAAGATGTTAGATGTGTAACTCGGGACTCAATCGCGACAATATTTAATATTAAAATTGATAAGATTTTGTACTAAAGACTTGAAATATGGTTTAGAGATAGGACACTTTGCAAGTTTGTATAAAAGTTTTTGGTTTTTTGTAGGCCCGGATTAAGAAGGTCAAAGAGCTTTCGCAAGTTTAATTAATTTTTTTTGTTCGAGGAAATCGAGAATTTGACAGGAAAGTAGTTCATTGGTAGGACACGTGAGTTTAGAACGCCGGATTAAGAAGATCTAAAGGCTGTCGAAAGTGTATGTGAAAGACGTTGGTTTTTTGTACTAGAGACTTGAAATATGGCAGGTAGCCTATAGCAAGGACGCGTGAGCTTAGAACGGATTTTGCGATTGGGCCGGGTTAATAATTTTATTCACAGGGGCGGCTTAAAGTAGTCAAAATGTATTTGTTTCTTTTAGATATTCTTTTATATGTTTTTAACCAAAAAAGAGGTATTTGGTTTCAGTATCTAACAGTTAGATGTTTCCATGTCTAATAGTGGACCAATTCACAAAACAACCAACTTTCCATACTCCACAAGTTTGCTGTCAATTTACGAATGTCATTAAAATTTCAAAATGATTTGCAACATGTTTTAAAATGCATGGATTTTAAACGTACTGTGTATATAATAATAATAATATATGCATACAATACAGTTGAACAGTTTTTTGTTTGTTTATGCGCGCTAATCTCTAAACCTACCAATTGGATTTAATTTTTTGTATTGCATTGAGTATTTATTAAGGCTTTGTAACATCTCGCTACGACCCTAAGGAGCAAAGCAGTCTCCATAAACGTCGGTAAACTGCTGGGAACGGTTTATTAATATTTATCGTACCTGAAGGTTTCCACGTAAGAAATAATATAACAATTACACGATAACGGAACTCAATCTCCGTAATCCATACGATATTTTTTACTGTACGCGACATTTTCATTGAATCAGCCCACCTCGCGTGCTCATGATCGGAGAAATTCGATAAAAACGTAAATAAACGGTTTCGTCCCTTGTAAAGCGGCGGTAGCGTAATGGCTATGGCGTCGGACTTGCGATCAAGTGGTTGCGGGTTCGAACCCCACCCAGTGCACTACCGGTGTGATTCCACTCATAGCACAAGCATTGAGCTTAGCTGGAGGGATTAACATGAATACTAGTAATAGTAGTGTGTGACCCCACGATAATAGCATTCTTTATAAAAAAAAAAAAAAAATTAATTTAGCGACTTACATACGTATTAGTTATGTAGAACGAGACTTACACACGGCAATATTAAAAATAAAAATGTAAGCTTGATTAACTCCCGATTTATTAAGTTTGAATCTACTCGTATATACTAGACTAGCCTGTTGATCTAGTGGTTAGTGACTGTCAGCAGTCGCGAGCCAGAGGTCGTAAAATTGTGTGATGAGCATGATCATTTGTTCTGTATCTGGGTGTAATATATCTATAATATGTATGTATTTAGAAATATATAAGTGTGTTTATCAGCAGTCTGGTTACCATAGTATAGGCTCTGCCTAGTTTGGGATCAGACGGCCGTGTGTGCGATGTGTAAAGTTATTATATTATCATTATATATAGCGCTGTGTATTATGTCCTGGAATGTTTACTTTATTAACCGACTTTAAAGAAGGAGGTCCTGCATTCGATCCATTTGTATGTATGTCTACGATTTTCTTAAAAGTAATGAATCAATTTTCATGATTGTTTCACTAACGTATTGTACAAATTTTCACAGGCATTTATTTATTAGTTCATATTTTTCATAATCAATTTCATTGAAGGCAGTTTATTTTTTGTTAAACATTTTATTCATATATTTATTTTAATACTCTTGAGTATCTGTGTGATAAAAGAATTTGAGTTACTTAACTAAAAGTTAAGTAACTTAATTCAAGTGAGTATTAATCGACCTGCTACATAAAATATGCTACATAATATAATTATTACGCTATGGAAATCCTCTGTTATATTATAAAGTCAACAAACATAGAAATAATATTGTTTATTCCACGTATTACTTATTAGTAAACGTTTTTTTTTTATGGTATAGGGCGCAATCAAGCAGACGGGTCACCTGATGGTAAATGACTACCGCCGCCCATGCCATGGGCACCTGTAACTCGAGAGTCACAAGTGCGTTGCCGCCCTTTAAGGTGGGAGTAGGAGAAGAGGTGGAGGGGGGAAGAGTGGGAAGAGGGGGGAGAGGGGAAGGACGGACGTAAACATGTACTAATACTATAAGTGTAAAAAAGAATTTAAAAAAGAGTAAATCTCATACGACTTGGTTTTGCAATAAAATTAATTTTCTTTCTTCAAAAAAAGGTTAAATTTAAACCTTGATCGAAATAGTCCTTTGCAAATTACTAATAAAATTTATTCAAGTTGTTACATGAGAAACGTTTTAGAATATAAAGTTTTCAGAATTAATCACGGTTGAGTTCTCTAGTTCTCGAGTTTATTTTCTAAAATTTTGTTTAATTAACAAGTACACTAGCTTACCGTATACGGCTTTGCTCGTGTATATTTTAAGTTTTGTGTTTTATCTAAACTAAAATAATTAAGAGTTTTTTTTCTGTTTGAGTATTTGTTTGTTTATTTAAACGCGCTCATCTCTGAAACTACGTAGTTTAATATTTTTTCTAAGTTACGGTGATTGTTAACTAATTGTTTCCCGCAATTTCACCCCCGTTTATGGTTACTGCTAAACTCTTAAGGGTCGTAGCATGATGTTACATAGCCTGTACTATTCCTCATGAATCTTACTATCATAAATAAAAAAAAGTGTATCAGTTCCGACGCACGACTGGAGTTTACAATTTACTGGAGGTTCTCTATCTCTCTCTCTGTCTCCCTCTGCCTCCCTCCCTCCCTCCCTCTCCCTATTTCTCCCTCTTATTCTATATATATATTCATCATTTGTAGACGCTGTACAGTGTACATTCTATATATATATTACATAACATAAAGACTACACATATCTACTTACATACATATCGATTCTTAAGGAGTAAACTCCAATAAAGCACAAAAAGCAGAACAAAGCGTTAAAGCGTTACGCTGTACTTCGATCACTAAATTTTACTTTTCATATTTTTTTCATACCGGGCGCCTTACATGAAAATTGATTCTTAAGGAGTATACTTCAAAACTTCAAATGCGACTGGTAGTTCCAGAGCTTTATTATATTAGTATAGATTAAGTCAGAATATGTTATACGTTTGTTAAACCAAATACTGAAAATGTTGAGTTAGTTGTCTTTTATAGTACACTAACTGCGCCCCGCGGTTTCAACTACTTAAGTCTCGATACCGTGGGAATATCGGGATAAAAAGTAGCCCATGCTATGCACGTCGCACGTTGCAATCGTTTTGCGTGATGATTCAGTAGTTTTGCGTGAAAGAGTAACAAACATCCATACATTCTCACAAATTTTCACGTTTATAATATTAGTAGGATAGGATAATATATAACGGCCTACAAATTTCAAATTTATATATGTATAAAACTTATTAGTAGGATTGTCTCCGCTGAATAAATTTTGGTGCACGTGTAATACGTGTTATGTAAATGTTTTGTTATAGGACATCTGTAAAGGGCTGTCTTCCTGAATTTTCTTATTTTTTATGAATGGTTGTCCATAAGGCACTCATTGCCCCTAAGATTTCAAGATTCATTCCCGTAACACGCAATCTCACGTTGGCACAAAGGTCTTTCACACGTGTTTTGCCTTTGCACGAGGCATTCCTAGTAACTGTATGCTAGGTTATACTCATTTTATAACTTATTGTTAAAATAATTAATTTAGACTTTCCTGTCTATCACAAATCGTTGATGTTTATCCTGTACGATTTTGCTCGTTGCGGTTAGTAATAAAAAGGGAGAGACTTTCCTCAATTAGAGATTTTCCCCAATTATACCTAATACAGTTGGCTAAAAAAACAATAATATGTTGCTCTTTCATTAATCATAATTATTCCATCGTTCATTCATTGTTTTCTTGACAAGTTTTCTTGGGCCTTTTCTCTAGTACTTTTATCACGAGTCATTCATTACCGAGTGAAGTAGTTTGACATTTATTTAGTTAGTGATAGATTAACGAAAAACAAAAGATAAAGAATTAGATCTTGATTTACACTGATATAATAATCAAATAGGTTTTTTTTTAACCGACTTTAAATGGAAAATTCTGTTCAAGCCCCATGTTTTGTATGTCCGCGATTTTTTTTAAAGTAATATACCAATTTTTATGATTGTATCAATACAATACAAATAAAAATACATTTTTTTTTTCACAATCAATTTCGATAAAGTCAGTTTATTTTTTGTTAAAAATTGATTGTCTGTAAAGTCGGTTTACGGACGATAATTTTACGTAATAACGTCATAAGAAAATATTGATGAAAAATCGCATACTCTTATGAATTGAATTGAATTATTATCACTGAAGGCCGATCGTGCCTCTCTATCGCTTGTTCCGCGCTCTCGCTTGCACGCTCGGTTCAGGCGGAACGTGACAATGAGTCATGTTGTTTGTGCGTGCAGCCAGCTTTTTTTTTCGATTTATAAGACGTTATCACGTTAAAAAATTTCAACAAAAGATTACTAGTAATTCAGGAATACTATTATTCTTGTTAACCGCTTGTGCACTGGGTGGGGTCCGAACTCGCAACCACTGGATCGCAAGTCTAACGCCTTAGCAATTACGTTACCAGCGCCCGTTTATTTATTTGTATAGTATTATAAATAGTACAAAAAGAACATATATATAAATTGTATATACCAACAAAATGAACCTAAAGATTTTTTTGTTTGTTTAAACGTGCTTATCTCTGTAACTACCTGCAGGATTCGAAAGATTTTTTCGTATTGGATAGAGTATTTATTGAGGAAGGTTATATTTTATGTAACATCACGCTACCATCTTTAGGAGCGGAGCAGTGACCATAAACGCGGATGGAACTGCAGGGAAAGGCTAGTATATGTATATATTAAACTAGCAGTCCCCGCAGTTTCACCTGCGTTTATGGTCACTGCTCCGTTCTTATTGGTCTTAGCATGATGATATATAGCCTAAAGCCTTCCTCGACAAATGGGCTCTAAATCTAACACAAAGAATTTTTCAAATCGGACCAGTAGTTCCTGAGATTAGCGCGTTCAAACAAACAAACAAACTCTTCAGCTTTATATATTAGTATAGATTAAGCATATACGGTTTTACCGTGTATATTTGGGGATACCCGACTAGTTTCGGACCCGACGGGGACCCTTTTCCAAGTGTGAGGCGTCCTACCGCGTCGGTACCAGGTGCCAGTATCATTAATTAATATGAATACCATTCACGGAAGTTTTAATAATTTATTATACTTTTAGTACTATTTTGTCTATTTTGTCTGTCATCCCTACACTTTGATTAACATTTTAAGTTTCTTTCATATTTATACCTAAATCCCGTCTCATCTTTATTCAGTTCTTCAACATATTGCTATCCTCTCAATTCCGTTGATTTGTAGCAACTAGCTTCGGTTCTCTGCAGGAGCGGTCGTTTCGAATAAATAATGTGGCCTCGTGCATAATGTATGGTACTGCAAATAGCGATACCGCACATTAGTGATGATATTTGAGGAAATGTGTGCGTTAAAATTAGAACTAGAGAGCGCCTGGTGGTCGAATATCGACCATAATTAAGTTTGAGTTTATTTGTTTATTTCCACACTCCAGTATCTGTGTCGCGAAAACGTTGGACACACAGATCTAGAATGACTATTTGAAATTTACACGTCGCGTAGCCTTTTCGCGTTTGTCGCTCATCTAGGATAACGGGTTACCCGTTATTTGCACTAAGCGGAAATCGAACCCGCGATCGCAGACGTTATAGTTGATTGCTTGACTAACTACACCATGAAAATCGTTTTAAAAAAGAATATTGGTCCTTGTAGCCAGTACTTCAATGTGAGAGTTCATTTAGATTCTTTTTTAATTAATTATTTAAATAAAAAAACAGAAATTTAAATCTACGACACAAAGGATAAAGTAATCATACCATCGGTTAAGTAATTTTATAAAAAATAATATTGTAGGGATCGTACGCAATGCTCTTCGTATTGCGTACGTCCCTTCTGGGAATAAAATAGCCACTGTGGAACAGTGTTTTTTGTTACGCACTCAACGTAACGTACAACTGACTAATGCCAAGCAGAACGTAGCCAACAGAAAAAGGCGAAATAATAATCTCAGATACGTGTGTTCCAAGAAAATTGTAACTCCCAAATGTACACCGATAGCTTGCATAGCAGTCTAACTCACAATAACATTACAATATAAATATCTTAATACCGCGATTTGTTAAGTAACTGCAGCCTAGTCGCGCCATCGATTGATATATTTTGTAAATTAAAATTTATACACAATAGAATAACGTTGAGGTTCGTAAAGTGCAAAACGCAAAACAAAATAATCACAGATATTATTCTAATTTTCCTAAATTATTTAAAATCGTTAAATGAAATGGAAATTATTTATTCGTGGAAGTTACAAAGTACCTACATATTAAAGTTAGAATCTACTTTTACACTTAGCGTTATGAGAACTCATACAAATATCATCGCCTTCGGTCGTCCCGTGCGTTTTTAAAAGAGATTTATGTAAAACTGGTAGTAGAAAACGAACGATAATTTTGTGCATCACGCTTCAACTCCAATATCGTTATTTCATCACTTCTTGTCTAATACTTATTCATTGATTAACATGACCTAATATTGATAAAACAAAGGCTTATTTATTGACGTCACATTCTGAAACATATTAACTAAATTCTACTCTAACTAACTCATTCGTATTCGTGCAAATAATTCTTAATAATTTTGTTTTTTCTACTGAGGTAATGAATAACTTTACTCTGGTAATCTTAGAAGAGAATTTTTTTAACGTGTACGACATGACACTGCTATCTTCAAAGGGCACATATTATAACTTCTCCTATAAATAAAACTGCTTATAATACCTACTCCTATTCCAGGCTTTACAAAAATCGATTCTAATATAGACGAGGGTGAATAATGGCAGGTTTGTTTGCCGATGTTTTCCTTAAAGCCTTAGAGCTAGTAACAAATTGCGTGCCAATAACTGGATGCCATAATTTATGAAGAAAAATAAAAAATGGGTTACGTGGGACCCTGTTTTAGCATGAAAAATGTAATATTTAGGTAAAAATGGATTTACAGGCTTTACATGTAGTAAAAATCCATTGTAAAAAGAATAATGAGGATTATACAACTCATATTAGTTCCGACAATGATATTAATAAAATCATTTCGCAAGAAAGAAAAGCATTCATAAATTAGATGGCACGTATATATGCTTACAAAAAGTGCTTACTTTTAAATTTGGAGTGCGACTTTTACAAGAAATTCCTTTCAAACAAATCTGGGGGCAAAGTAGTGCCCCTGCCAAGACCAGACAACGGAAGCGCAGGGCACAACCTACCTTTTCTCGAAGCGTTTCATCGTATTTTCGTCCCTTATAGATTCGGCCTGGATAGTGCTAGAATAGAAAATCCAAATTCTCACGATATGTTATAGAGTACCTATTAAACATGCCAAGTTTCAAATGTTTACCTATTATACTTTATTGATTAATTATTAATATCTAAAATGGCCAGATTTCGTCACTCACTCATTGACTCACTGACTGATGATCATCAAATATAATATTATATAATATATAAAATATAACAGGTCCTTGAATAACGAAACAGCCGGGCCACATATTTTGACGTGTTAGGTTTGTAGAGAACTGAAGACTAAGATTCACGCAGAACGTTATACGCTATGATGAGAGTTAGAGTGTTAGGTTAGGAGCTTGACTCTCCAGAAGATCGGATAACTTTTTTACAGTGCAAGCAATATGTAGTCATCTTGATTAATTTATCTATTTTCAAGCCTATTGTTAAAAATCATCAGCCTCACCTAAAACCTGTCAGTGAAGCAATGCAATTCACAACGGTGTTTCGCCGAGTGACTGAGGTTACCGGAAGCCCTGACCCTTCCCTGTCTCTCACTCTCCCCCCCCCCCTCCTCCACCCTCCTCCCTTAACCCCTCCCCCCCCTCTTGATGATACTGAATAAATGAATGATACTGAGAACTGAAACTAATTTACTGCTACTTCATCCTCCTTACTGTGTATTTCAGACTCATGTAATTATTATTGTTATGTCGGATCTTATTTTAAGGGGCAGTAGCTAAGGCTAAGGCGTCGGACTTGCGATCAAGCGGTTCTGGGTTTGAACCCCACCCAGTGCACTACCGACGTGAACCCACTCCTAACACAAGCATTTAGCTTACTTGGAGGGGTTACTAAGAATACTAATAATGTGTGACCCTCGTTGCTAGTATACTTTGAACAAAAAAAACTGTAATAATAATAAAATTACACATTACACGAAGCTATGTTGACCTAAACCAAGTATAGCTTGTACTAAGGATTCTTAAGCTCGGATACAGACATATTTATACAAATTATTCATATAAACCCCAGCCCAATGCCATGCAAATACACATACAAATACCATTCGCGACTTCTAACGTCTAAATCCCTTGTAGTCAAATCCTTTATGGCCGCGCCAAATATACATATAGGTATCTAGTCTTGTGTGCTTTGTATGTCATGTTTAGAGCCATTGAAATATAAAATCATCGGTTGTCATCATAAACTTAAAATACCACCGACTTCCGAAAATCCCTTCAACGATTAGAAAAGAGCTGATGATCTTCGAACGACTGAACAGATTTTATGGAATTATATCTAAGATAACTCTCGATCAAGTCACCTTTTAAACAGAAAAAAACGCACTTAAATCGATTCATTAGAGCTAGGATGCCACAGACAGACACACTGACACGTTAAACTTATAATACCCCTGTTTTTCTGACGGGATTTGAATACCGACATGAATCCGGTCAACTCAAAATGCGCGTACTTTACATAGATACATGTAACGATATATAAACTAATTTACTCATCCTCCCGTAGTAGAATAATATATAATGCCAACCCTTCTTTATCGGGAAACTGTCAAAAAAATTAAATTAAAACTCCGAAAGTAAAGTTGGTCCCATCCCACCAATAATTGGTGCTATCAACGAAAAACAACGTAAAAACAAACATTGGTACCCTTGTCAATGTCCGAGTGATGCCTACTTTTAATTTGCTGCTACGTTAAATTCACCTTGTCACAGTTCTGTAATGGGAAAGCTCGATTCCAATTCGTACGACCGACCAAGTTGGAATATTTTAATCGTATTTTTTATGTTAAATAAACTTCAACTTGAAGAACATAATATAAAATTGTTCGATTTATTTCATCATTATGACGCTTGTATTTTTTATCATGTCACCAAGTTTCAAAAGAGTCTAAAACTCGCTTAATGGTGAACAAATACCGTCACCTTTGGATACTTATATTACCTGGGGTGTCTATAGCATGTTGCCGATCCTGTAAAGACTTTTAAAAGGTAAAGTGGCTTGTATATAATATAATGTAAGCTGACAAATTGAGCGGTGATATTATTTCCAGCAGCGAAATAGTTTATAAGCATGTCAGATATGGATAGAAGATATTATGCAAGTGCTTTTGTCAAAGTTTGTGAAAAATACCTATAAAATGTTTAATTAAAACATTTCATGTTCACATATTATTAAAACTCCATCACTGTGATAAAAATTTATTACAGTTTTTCTTTAAATTTGTTGTATACAGTAAAAGAAAGAATTTTTTTCACTTACAACATTCATTTATATTGTTCTATGAGATAAGGCGTGCCGGTGCACCCTTTGCCAAATTTAGTAAAAAAAATTAGTTAAATATTTATTTAGTCCCGAAAAAAGAAGTAAATACATTTCTTTTTAGGGACTGTGGGCAAACGTTCATTGTAGAAATTAATGCATTATTTTTAAAGAAAATCTTGACGTAACGCTTTTCACTGTATGAACTGTTCAGATTTGGTCATTTTAATATGAGAGCGATTATGTAAAAGGTTAATTAAAAAATACTTGCATATTTTCTTGTCTGACTCCAGTGTCAAATCTTTCGGAATCGAACCGCTTAAAGCTACACAGGGTCTCTTAAATGAGATTTATTGCCGAAAGAGGTGACGTAGCCTGTAAGCCACCAAACCGTAAAAGATTTTGGCCACCACCTCTGGCTACCTCATCCTATTCAAGATGAGCGCTTGCTCATCGTGTTCGCTATTTAAGAGAGTAGGGTGACTGCAACCTACTCTATTGGCGAACGCGACAGAGAGGTTTGTCAGAGTTCCACGTGGGGGTAATCTCAGTGTTACCGTTAAATTTCTACTAATTTACTAACTACCTATTTTAAATACTTTTGTAACCAAACTAAATAAGAAATGCATTACATTTCGGAAATTAAATTATTGTCTTAAAACAATACATTACGCTACGTACCTCGGTAGCACGTTCATTCAAAGAACACGCGTATTCATTTTATTTTTGTACCAACTTAGGGATTAAATAAAACATTTTCATTCATTTGTCGCAAAGAATCCCGTCGTTATGAATCAGAGACGACAGAGCGTCGGATACACGACAAACATAATTTACGAGAAGCAACAGTAATGAGGTTTTACGGTGCCTCTATTTATATCCGTGAAATTATTTTGTTTCCTTCTAAAATATACCGAAAATTAACAAATTTCATGAAATGGGTTGCAATTATACAATCAAAGTTAGTAAACAAGCGAAAGAAACACTAACGTTTCTCTACGTGGTATGCGTAACGAAAACTTCTTAGAAGGACTTAAGTGACCTATATGTTTCATGACATTTGCAGTTACAAACGCTTTGGGTAGATCATATTGTCCAAAAAACTAGATAAAAAGCCTATCGATTATCAAATATGGACGTTAAAAGGAAACGCGGGACATTTCTCACTCGATTGGACGAATCTGATGAACGAAACGGAGTAATAAACCGCTCTACTACTAGCTACCCGGCCATGTTGCTGTCGTTAGGTATATAGCAATAAAAAAACTATCCTGTCTCTCAAGTTGGACCAAACGGCACACATTGTGCAAAATTTATTAAAATCGGTTCATTAGTTCATCGCGAACAAACAACGTGACACGAGTTTTTATATATACGGATATAGGGCCAAAATTTACAATTATCGCTATTAAAATCAAGTGGGCAATGAAATATTTTAAGAACTATAAATCGCTATGTATTCCTACGTCTAATATTTATACAAAACACATGTAAAACAAAATAGTCTTATCCCGACGAAAAAATCTATCACACTTATTGTTTAAAAATTTTAGTTTTCTCCAGTTATTCTATATAATATAAACTTTAGTATTCCAAATTTTAGATTCCACCGTGTGCGAAATTGACTTAGAAATGGTAAAAATAAAGTTATTATTAAGTATATAGAGATTGCGATGACAACAGCAACGTCGTTGTCTCTGAGAAGTGTTGAATTTTATTATTTCTTTTCTTTTTATAAAACGGTTGAAGACATGCTTACAAAACAACCTTAAAGCATCTTATAACGATACAGCTACCTTTAAACTATGTGAATTTCGGTAAAAACGGTTCTTAGAGGTCTTCGCGAAATGTTTTGTACGTCAATGAAATGCTGTTAACTTGTGAGCTGCAAGCGTAGAAGCTTTTGTGAGGTTTTTAATACCTACCAGTAAACATGTAGTTTAGGACATGATTATCTTCAGATCTCAGTTTAAAAAATAAAAAAGTATTTTAATTTCTACTGCATTTGTTGTGAATAAAACTGTATTAAATTTTTTTTTTGTTACAGGTAATGTTCCCAATCCATCCGGTGCCTTGAGGCAATATGAACGTCAGAAAACGTTTGGACGTGAGGCTAATCGCCTTATGCACTACCTGCCTCCTCCTCCCGGCCATAGCCTGTCCATCACAGTGCATATGCAAGTGGAAGAATGGCAAACGTTACGTCGAGTGTTTAGAAAAGGACCTCAAAGTTATTCCAAGTGGTCTCGATCCTGAAACACAGGTGTTGGACTTCACTGGTAACGATCTCCAAGTGCTCCAAAAAGAAACTTTTCACAAGCTTAATTTGGTCAATCTTCAGAAGATTTATCTCCAAAGATGTAGATTGCAAAAAGTTGATAACCAAGCGTTCTACGGCCTTCGCAATCTCGTCGAGTTGGATCTTTCCAACAATTACCTAACAATCATACCATCTGCTAACTTTGAAAACTTTCAAAACTTAATGAGACTCTCACTGAACAACAATCCGATTACCAACATTAAAACCAATTGTTTCCGCAGTTTATCATTTTTAAACACTTTAGAGCTCACAGATTGTAAAATTGAAATTATAGAAAAGGATGCCTTTTCTGGGCTTCATCACCTTGAATGGCTGCGACTGAACGGTAACAAACTATCCAACATTCAAGGTGAAAATTTATTCCCCGATACGCTGCGAGGGATCAACTTGCAAAATAATAATTGGAATTGCGATTGCCATCTAAGGGATTTACATAGTTGGTTGTTGAATTTCAATATGCCGCACGCCGTCGAACCAATTTGTTCCCTTCCCGAACGTTTGAGGAAACGGACGATCACGAACGTGGCTGAAAATGAATTAGCGTGCTTCCCGAAAATAAACCCTACAACCATGTTTTTAGAGGCGAACCTCGGCAGCAACGTGACTCTAGAATGCCTAGTGAAAGCGATACCTGAAGCGAAAATAACCTGGTTATATCAGGGTCAGATCATTCATAATTATTCAAGCGACATGCCCAACGCGCGCGACCTGTATTTCGTCGAGAACGGTAATACAGATAAAAAGAGTGAATTATACTTGTTCAATATTGGTAAAGAGGACAATGGTACCTACTCATGCTTAGCGGAGAATCCCGCAGGCAGATCGCGTGCGAACTTCACTATAAAAATACTAGTAAAAGAGGAGCCTGTAGTAGTAGTAGTCACATTCCCTCAAAGACACTTGGTAGTCATAGTCACAGTAATTTTTCTAATAATTATTTTGCTTATCGCAATTATAGCAGTGGTATTATTAAAGTATAAAACGGATACCCGGAGCCGAAAGAAAAAAGAAAGCGGAAAAGATGTAGCATTATGTAATCAAATTCTACCGTCAAGTCGTGGTAATGGCATGCCTAAAAATAACGGAAGCCTAATTGTAAACGCGCACTCCCATCACGCGTTGCACTATACGGTACAAACAAACCGTGATTACGAGTCGAGTAACGTATATCAAAGCAATAACATGAAAGGCTTTGTCGACAGAAACCCCGACCTAATTAGCGACGCGGAAACTGTAGCTAACAATGCGCAAAACGAGAACACAGCGTTATCAGTATACAAAGCTCAAACCGCGAGTGGTGACGTTTTCCAGGAGGAAACCGCTTTTACCGCACCGACAATACCCAGACAGGTCACGTGGCAAGATCAACAGACTATGAATGCGACGCAGAGCACACTTAACAACATGTACCAGCACTCAGCGGATGTACATCTGAATCCGGGATGCTTTTTAGATAACGAAGGCTACCCTTACGACTATGGCTTGCCGAAACATCCCTGTCGGCCACCGATAATGTCCAACTATTCCGTGGTGGGGCCTTTTTATCAGACACTGCCTCACAATCGGCCGAAAGGTCAGAAACTCGTTTGTAAATTTGCGAAAGACACGGAGTTTAACGCGACGCCTCCCACTTGCCCTAATTTTGAAGTATTCGGGCCGGGGAACGTGCGACGTACGTTAGACGGTTACCCTGTGCCAAGGAATAGGCAAATAGCGTTTGTAGGGAACGGAACAGTGTATTATAATGAAGAATTTGTGCCCTCCCCGCCTGAAGGTTATAAAACGGAGCCAATTCAGTGTTGTGCGCCTCCGGAGGCTTGCCCGTCGTGGGTGAGCCCTAAAGGGACTTGTGCAGTGATGGTGCCGATGAGTGTAACGGAAGGAACCGGTCGGTGTTACCAAGTTGAAACGCGGTGCGTCGACACACAGACCACGGACGCTAGAATGCCCGGTGAAGGTACCGAAAGTGTGCTGAAACCCTTACCACAAGTGTCAAATGCGAAGTGTGCGGCTGACATATGTTCCGAGAGCCCTGATGAGGGTTACGTGGGTGACGCTAACGATATCTGACGACGACGTCAGACCGATAGCGCTTAAACAGGGCAATTTAGACGCTAACAAAGTGATAAAGCGACTGAGTATAAGTAGTTTTGTAAATATATGAGCCCGCGGCGACGCGGAATGGAGGCGGAAATTCCATTACTTAGCGTACGATCCCGTTTGATCCCTGTTTTGCAATTTTGTATTCTTTATAATATAGTCCAGTCGGATCCGCCTTTGTTCGATGTCGACGTTGGTAATGGTTAACCAAATATCACTACGAACATTATTTCTAGTCAAACTTCGTAGAGCAACGGTGTTCTCCAGTTACGTATGAGAAACGCACATTTATAAATACGACCTGTAGCAAAACTAAATATTAAATTACTTTTTTACTGATAGTTCTCTAGGATGGTTGATGGAAAAATACTGGTAAATATAAGAAAAAATGTAGTTTTTTTTATGGGCCATCATGGTCCTACAGGTCATTGAAAAAATTGCGTAATCTCTGGCTAGACTATACAAACAGATATATTAAGTTGATTGGGTTTAGAATAATCCATAAATTAAACTGTCAACAATTTTAATAAGTAATCATTCTATTAATAAGTTTTTCGTTTCAATTTTATGGGTAGCATACATCTTTAAACTTTGAAACGAATGGCGTTGTAACTTATGAATTATTTTTTTTTAAATAATAGTAATTTGTGTAACTTTACATAAAGGTATGTAAATGTACGTACTTCCCTCAAGTAAAATAACTTACAATAATTCATAAACATAAAATATCTATGTTGTTAAAAAACAATCAAATTTCTCAGATGGATAAAAAAAACATTTGGCAATTGTTTTGTGTACATTAATATTGTTTAACATTACATTACAAATAATATCGTTTTATAATAATAAAAACAGCACATTCACAATCAGGATGTTTTTAGACACAAGATGTTTTACTTGATTAATAATTAAGCAGCGCTCTGGGCTCTGTGTTAATATTCATGAACGCCGTGTCAAAACTCCGTATGCCAATATATACGCACCTTAATACTTTGGTTAGGTTATTGCAATGTCACGTAAATGAGAAACCTCTTTGTGATTATGTAAACCTGTGAAAAAGGAACTTCGTTCGAAATTTTAAACGTGGTTGAAATGTTTAAATGTTGAAAGTATTTTAGTATCAAGATATACCTACGGAGACACAACTTTATCGCAATGTTTTAAGTATTATTGTATCTATTATATTTTTAATACTGTATACACAATATGAACGCAATTGATTTTACCATAGAATACACTTAATTACTTCAAGAGTGTCTGGAATGTGAAAGCTGATAATATTCACGCCTCTAAAAAGGCTACCGAACCTACATCAGCTTTCATATAATGTCAGCAAATGTAAGGTAATCAAATTCTTTTGCTAAAAGCCACTCCGACAGATCTAGATATAAATATATTTTATCTTAAATCTCCTGACAATGCAATAACGTAAATTCTTTTCACTTTACGGAGTGCTACAAAATTTATAAACATACATTCACACTCGGGAATGTATTTTCACTTTCCTTTGTCATATCTCATAATATAAGATATAAGATTGTATATAGTATGTAAATATTAGAGAATACTTACTTTCTGTAATGAATTAAGTAGCTGATGTTAAGTATTAAATTGATATCAGGGTATCCCCTAAACATAGATGTGGTGTTTCGGTGACTTTTGTTTTATAATTTTTTGATATGCACGAAGCAGTCTTCGTCGTTTTAGTTAAGGATAACACAGTAAACTTGTAGGTCTTTTAATTTAAGTTTTACTTTATGATAGAAAATTATAACCTCTTGGAACTGTATTAACTGGCAAAACTAGTGGTTGACTTTTATGTTCACACGAATACTATAGACGATAATATTAAATAATGGTAATAATAACCGCTAAGCAAGTAACAGTAATTATTGCTCATGTTATGTGATTTGAGTTATAATACATTCCAAAAGTTTTAGATGAGTTTTGTTTGCCTCTGTAAGCATGAATTTAAAACTAACGACTTGGATAAAAATAATAAAATGTATTATTTTGTTAAACCTTACTACTAACTAAATTTAACTGATCAAATTATTTGCACCTATACTTGTGTTTACATCAGAAATATTCACATTAAATTGACTCTATTAAATACATTTTTATTATATACTTACTTAAAAAAAATAAGTTACTTTTAAATTTAATAAATAGGTTTCTCTTGAATAGGCGTGTACCACCTTCGGCTTCATTGTCACTTTCCATCAGGTGAGTTGGAAAACAAATTCCGTTAATAAAAAAAAATATTCTGTCAGTCACCGTCATGAACTAAATTATTTATTTTAACGAAATTTAATTAATTAAAAAACATGTGTTAGGTTACACTTAGCAATTTTACGACCTTATCCTAAATATGTTTTTTTACAAATAGTTGAATTCAAAATCATGTACCTAACTATGACAAAAATTTGAAATAAGTAATTTTCTAAAATTGAATTTCAAAAATTGTAAAACAACGTTGGGTTGAACAACGAAAGTAAATCGATAGCGGAAACCGGAAACATGAGCACAAGGGATGTATTATACTCAACTGAAGTCTGCGATCCGCTGAGAAATTAAACGATATTTATGACAACATAAACTTGCAGTACAACCTTGAGTAATTATACCGGGGTTTGGATAGCATCCAAACTCATTAATAACTGTAACTATTAAAGGGACACTTCCACCAAATTAATTAATAAATTAATAGACTAACAATCTTAATGCGCAGATCATAAGTTCTATATTTATTTGACTCGGATGGTAAATATTAGTTAGATAATAGAGAAACTTTGGAAGCACGAAAAGTGACAGGTGTTTGAAAAATTTAGTTAGAAAAGTTACATTAGGATAAATGGCAGCTGGCCCTGGGTAATGACGAGTGATTACTGTTTCTGTGGGATATGGCACGAACTTTTGAAGATAACTAGAGCCTCTATTACTCAATGTCAGATCCGGTTAGACGCAGATATTAAAGAAGACCTTTAAGAAAGTAGGAAGTTTAGTAAAGCACAGAAGTATGGACGGGCTGTCCAGGAGACGGTGATAAATTGTTCGTTGTACCTTCACAGGATAAGAAACTTTAAGAGCGTCTATTGCAATAATTTAGCAGTTCTTATTGAGACCTTTTATTTCAGAAGAAAATATAAAATAAACACAATATTACTTGAAATAAGCATTAATATAAATAAAATTATTTTTTATTATTTTTTTCCAAAATAATTGTATAATAATAATAGCTATAGAATTTGACTGCATGAGGTTTGAAAATATTTGATTTAAATAATAATTTTTGTAAAATAGAAATTACAAATTTTAGTCGTAACCCTTGCAATAGCAGAAGTGTATTTTCTTTCGAAGGAGTCTTTTTAATTTCTCTTTTAATTTTGCGTCTTTCTTCTTACTTCTCTAATATTACTGAATTGAAAAAAAAAACACAAGCCTGTCACATGGTTACTCATTCAGTGCCCATAGACACTCGCATCACAAATGGTATCAGTCGTAGCCAACTTTCTATTTCTAGTTTTATATTAGAAACGATTACATGACATTAATTACCCATCTCTCAACAAATAATAAAATTAATTAGCAACCGCACTAAATTATGACTACATTATTTATTTCAAACCTTATGCTTGGTATGATTATAATAATATTAATAATTAAAATATAAAACCTAGTCAAAGAAACACCAACAATAGGGACATAAAGATGTAACACTATCTTTTTTAAGACGAATAATAAAATCTTTTCTTTTTTAAATCGGGGTAATAATAGCAATAAATAAATCTATGAATTCTATCTTTACGTAATTCATACAGATAATCATAAGTTGGACTTAAAACATGAAACTTGTAATTGTTATCTGTAGTGAAGTGATCGACACAAAAATTATAATGATGTAAATTTTTTATCTTCATTTATAATATAACATTTATAATTTTTTTTTTTATTTATTATTAGCTTGTATACCTTCTAGATAAAATATTGTTATTTTATTATTTTTTACTGTAATGTTGCTTCAAGGACCTTTTGCGTCAACAGGAAACGTATTGACGATAATGTGTGTATTGTTTAAAATAGAAAACACAATCACTGTTAATTGGGACTTCGTGAATATTTTATGTATTAATTACAACATAAAATGACAATTTAATTATTAAATTAAATCTTTAAGAATTTCGCCACAATAGAAAGTACTGTATTTTATTTCCAACTCGTACTTTGAAATTGTATATTTCCTTCTTGAAAACAATGAAAACAAAAGATATCATTTTGTGGATTGAATGTTTTACTGAAGCATTTTACGAAATGTTATATTTATTCTAATGACAGGGCTCGGCTTGTAATGTAATTAAATTTTAAAACTCAGACTTCAAATAATCGAGCTTTCAAATGCTAAGTTTTTAAGGTTGAACGTTCAGTTCTAATAACATAACAAAAATATTTATTTTTAATGTTAAACTTTGTGCCAACCACATCACAACAGTCCCATCTAGATACCTACTTCCAAGTGTATAAACCAGGTTCGAATTGACAGACTGGATAGATCACGAGTTGAATAGCACAAATGATATCACAATATTACTCTTTAGTGAAAACAAATTGTAGATGTGCATGAACATTGGAATAAAAGTGTATTTTTAATAAGGCCTTTCATTGTATAACCTTTATGTCTGTACATGTGATTATAGACCATTTATTTGAAGCACCTTGTTTTCAAAGCGTAGACCAACAGTAAAAACTCACGGCTACTATCTTTCAATTGCCATCCTACTATGAGTGAGTGATTCAAGTCAGTAGGCCGCTGTATTAAGCACTTTGTCCTGCTAGAAAATACGCGGTACCAAAAACTTACGGCCACTCTTTCAAGTTTCAAGTTATAATATTGTAATGTACATAGATAGATACTCTATGTTTTACTTCAAACATTACATGAACAACAAGCAGAATGCCATATAACGTTAGTGTCATAATAGGCGATCTTATAGCTGGCTGCGATATCTTACAGACAGCCCTAATACATAATTATATACGTATATAACAACTTAAAAAATGTCTAACATCACAACACATCTTTAAATAAATATGAGTAAAAAGAAATATTCGAATTCCAAAAGAGTTACTCTGCTCAATTTTTACAAGGTGGAGAAATACGTTGTAAGTCTGAATCGAATAGATGGGAATTCACGTAACCGTAAAAAGGTGAAACTGGATTAAGTATGTATGAGGCCATTAGTGTGGCAACTAGAGGTATCTTGGAGTGCAAACGAGCGCTGTATGATACATAAAATACTGCCTATCTTTTTATTATGGTAAATGTCGCAGTCCTCAACGCAATAAAATGAAATTGAGAAGCAATTTTTTCCTGATAATATTAACCTCTCTGATTTCCGATGCATAGAAGTGTGTTATAAGTTTATCTGTGGCATCGTAGCTCAAAAATGGCAGCACTGAATTTAATTATTTTTGTTTGAAATGTGACTTGATCGAAAGTTTTCACATGAGAGTAGAAAGCATCTGTTCAGCCGGTTGAATATTATTTGCAAAAACTGTCTTTGCAATAGGTTCATTTTATACATAAGTCAATGTCAGTTATCCCACTAATATTATAAATGTGAAAGTTTGGATGAATGGATGGATGGATGGATGGATGTTTGTTACTCTTCCAGGCAAAAACCACTGAACAGATTGTGATGAAAATTTATATGTAGATAGCTGGAGACCTAGATTAACGCATAGGCTACTTTTTGTCCCGATATTCCCACGGGATCGGGACATACGCGGGTGAATCCGCGAGGCGCTGCTAGTTTTTTATATTTTCCGGGGACTTTTTTCTTAGGTACACCGAGTCCCTTGCAATAGACACATTTGTGTCGGAACACCGTGTGGTTTTAGTTGGTTCTAATTCGACATACCACTTACTTCACCGCTAGCCTTGGATATGTAATAACCTTTGGAGTTTTCACACCGTAAAAAAGGTATCTTATAATTATGTATGTATGCTCTGATATACATGAATCAATGATTTGAGATGGCCCCAGAAACATGTAAAAAAATATTAAGTTTGAAATAAAATAAAATACGCTGCTGCCTAAAAAGAGTTTTTAACATTTTCATATGTATTGAAAACTATTTCATCAATACCTTTAATAGCACTGTGCTCGATTTCTAGATACATTATTGATCTCAAAGCAGGATATCAGTCAATCCATTAACTATCAATAGAGTATTTTTGCCAAATTGAAAACTGATAAAATACTCACGAACGTTGCAGAGTAATAGGGTCTTTATCCTTTCACGATATTCGGTGGAATATGAAAGCGATAGCTCCACAAACCAATGAACTTACGCAGTAGCATAAAAGCATAAGCGGTATTGTAGTGTTCGTAAATGTGTAACTTTACGGGACAATCATTCGAATTCATTATTACGCATTCGAAAATGTTTACGTAGGTGTATAATATTGAAAACAGCTGTGCCCGTCATGGTCTCCTGACCATGACGGGCACAGCATATTTTTATAAAGTAATAATAACATTTATTTTAATAAATATTCACTTTGATATAATTATTCAAAGTAAGACTAATTGGTGCCCATTTCATAATTAAGTTATGTAATATCTTATCAGTCTGGTATCGTAATGTCTCAAGTTGAGATTATTATTATTATTTTATATTATTATTTACCACTTACGAAAGTTTTTATTGTAACATAGAATTATAAGTTGTGTTTATATTACAATTATGACTTGTCATTAAAGTACTCCTGACAATTCAAAAATATCTAGGTATCATTAAAATAAATGATTTTCAATTTACTTCATTTGATATCTAAGTTATAATAGCTTTTACTTATTAAAAAGGCTTTAAGTTTATTAATATATTTATTCTTGGAAGTTGGAAGTTCTGTTACTTACGCTAGTTTGGAGCGTAACCCAAGCAAAAGAGAAGTTTTAGTTGCGGCAAATTATAGTTTATCTTATTTGCAGCCTACGCGGTAGTACTTTCGACTAATACCTCTGAGGTCACGGGTTCGTTTACCGCTCAGTAAAAATAATTTTGTTCTTGAATATGTCTATTTGCAATTTCCTGGGTTTGCTATATATAACATGTTAGTATTTACAAAAAAAAGTACCTAAGTATCTTTTTAATTTTAGGGTTATGACGCAGTGAGGATATGTTAACCCCATCGTACCTTAACCCAAAGAAAATTAATTAAGTAACTCAACATTAAATATACTCTATCTTAATTAGATCTTTATTGAAAAACTGTTATGAGATTACATATTTTTGTTGACTGTTTTATGGTAAGAGGTCACCGGTATACACCGCGTATAAACCGTTACCTCAATTTCTTTTCTGACCTCAAAAGCAAAGTAGTCCAGTTATTTTTAAAGAAACCATTCTTTTCCAAGTTTTATATTAGAAACGCTTACTGGAACAGCTACATTTGCAACCAAGTTGAATAGAAAATGTTAAAACTTCTTCATCGTTACATTTTAAATCTAAAACGTTTGCGTATTACTTGGTTTGATAGGAACTTCCTCCTGGGAAATCTCGAATTGTTTAATAACTTCGGTGAATATGTTTTAACTAGAGACTAAAGGCGTTATTAAAATGGACACGTTTTAAAGAATTGTTATTCTTGAAGGGGCAACGTGTAAGAGGCGCACGTAGTCTTGTTAACGTCTATATAAACAGTAACAGTACAAAAATGCTTGTAAAAATTATACAAATAATTCGTTTGAAAAGATTCATTCAACCTTATTTCTAAATTACGTAGTATAAACTCTCGATGTCCCAGATGCAAGTGCCTACAGGATTTAATTTTTATATTTTCATTTTACTTACAATTTTGGAATTACTTACATTGGTACATTAGTACTTCGATTAAGGACATACATGCATAATCGTTATCTTGTTTCAAAACTATCCCTAAAGTTCTAACAGTTGGGTAGATAATGTTACTAGTGCCATAAAGATTCGTAGAAAATAATAGGTACAGGGTATTCATTATTTTATTTTTAACCCCCGACGCAAAAAGTGTGTTATAAGTTTGACACAGATGTCTCTGTGTGTGTGTCTGTCTGTGGCATCCTAGCTCTCAAACGGATGGACCGATTTTGATGCAGTTTTTTTCATTTAAAAGCCAGTTTCTTCGCGGTGGTTCCTAGATATGTTAAGTTAGTTTAGGTTAATATCGGTCTTAACCAATATCGGTCCAAACGAAAACCCCGCTGGGGTGACGGCCCGAGGGGGTTTCCACACGCACAAAAAAAAAAAAAGTTAATATCGGTCCAGCAGTGTAAGAGTAACAGCTCTTTTCCAAAATGACGTAAGGCATTTTGGCGTATGATTACTACTTTTTAAGGGTTGTTCCTTAAACTATAAGTATTTTTTAAATTAATCTTGTTGTATATAAATTTTGAATTTAATCTTGTTGTAATTGCAAGTAGTGCATTTTTAGTGGACCCTGCCAACTTAGGAAAAGAAATTGGACACAATGCCACGTCAAAACCTTTAGTCATAACAACACCGCCATATAAAAGCAAAGATCACAAACGTCATAATATTATTACAATAAAGTTGAAACCAGTATTGTAAAGAGGTTCGAAGGCTCGTATATCATTTTACGACTGCCAAAAAATTTGAAACCGATATTTTGATGGTAAGGGTAGTCATGTAAACTACGGTACCAGGTGGCCTTGGGAGCCATTCTGATAAATGTCAATGCCGAATTTACGATCGATGTTCCAAAGCTTCGTGTAAGTTCGTATACATTCGGCTTTGTCCGTAATCCGGTGGAGACTTGTGGTTTGCTTTTGGTCAGATTTACGAGGTCCCTAATAGATCGGCCGCAGTTACATTTCAAGAATCCCGTACCTGTTCGAATGGTTGGTACTGAAACAGAAATTCGGTACTGAGAATATCAAATAACTCCTTCAATTGTGTATTCACATTTGTTTATTTTATTTTCTGTTCCTATTTTAGATGTTGTCCTAAAATGTTTTATATGCCTGCTTTCTACAGACAAACACAGAAGATCGTTATACACAATACGAAGAGAATATCGACATAATTCAAAATTCAGTCGAATTGAACTAAGTGTGCTAAACGATCATTAATCTTTGATATTTTATGGCGAACAGAGATGCCGATTTCGGGCTGACGTTCGTTAGAAAGCGACAAGTTCATTATATATTTAGAACAAAATACTCTAGCGGAAATCACAAAACATTGCCATTCTCTAAAATCAATAATTTTTAGTTAAGTCGCTATTGTCGCAAACGAGCGATATGTGCGCTGATAACCCTAATTGAACACCGGCTAACCGCTAACAACAAAACGGTACCAACCTAGATTTCGTGTAGGGTTGCTTTAATTCGATTTCGTATACTAGTATATTTAAAAATCAATTTTTTAAAGCACTTAACCTATCTTTTTACCTTCTCTTCTTCTTATCTTTATTTCTAAAACAAACCTACTCCACATTTAATTTAAAACAATGTGTTGATAAAAGCAAAAAAATATTTTCTACTGAAACGAATTTTTGAAAAATCGACATTAACACTTGTTACACTCTCAATGCTTAACATACATACTCAATGCTTTCATGTAAACACATGCTTTCATGTGTTTACATGAAAGCATTGAGTATGTATTTGCACAAAATGTTAAAAGTGTAACAAGTGTTAATGTTGATTTTTCAGAAAATTCGTTTCAGTAGAAAATAATTTGAATGTAATATTCTTACTTAAACATATTCACGAATAAATTGTACATATTTTCTTCATAGGGACTTACAAAAAAGATCCGTTTGTTACTACGGGGTTCGAGAGGTTCCTTAAAAAATATACCGTAAACGTACAAATACATTTTGCTGATCCGGTCATGTGAAAGGACGAATGTAAGGCGATTAGGAAAAGGGATTTAGAAGGCGAATGTACAAGTAGTACTAAGACGGCAGCCGAATTTATGACGACTTTCAAAGGAAAAGGTTTGTTATATGGAGTAAGTTCCGACCGAAAAACAGATAATACATCGATCAAGCCAAGAGTAATCTTGCAATATGTCCACGACTGAGTACTTCAGCGTTTTCATGTGTAAATCTTTAGTACCGTACAGGAACTAAAACAATCATTATTAAAAATTTCAGAATCATTTAACCATATACTATTCCAAATGTACTTGTTTGACATTTTGGCTTGTTATAAATGATTTTAAATTGTCACGGCCAAAAGGTGGTCTCAATCATATTTATTACTAAATTAACTTTTGTTTGACTGTATGTTTGATTTCGATGGTAATAACTGGCTTTTTTGTTTAGCCAACGTTAAGACAGAATTACACTAATCGTGGTAACATAGAGCCTATGTATACATTTTTGTGGTGGTTTTATTCAAGTTAAAAAGAAAATGTAGTGTAATGAATTTAAGCACGTATTCCGTCGGTTCTCCTAACTTTCTTATACACACGTACATTAATTCAAGAAATTTCCACGTATCGAGACGAAATCACAGGTAACTCAATTGGTCAGAGTAATGTCTTAGTTAGGCACCAGCCATCAATCAATAAATTAAGATAGAGTTAGAGAAGAATACTTATACAGTTTAGTACATATATTGTACAGTTTTTACATATGTCATTAACTAACTGAAGCATCTATATTTCTTTAAATATTCAATCGAGTGAAGGCTCCCTGATGCATTTGATTTAGATTATTCTAGAAAAATAAAATGTCATTTGTTATGTTGTCAACCTTTAAGTACCTAAGAAATCATAATGGAATTTAGTATATTCCATTATGATTTTTTTATTTATTGTTTATGAAAGAAACAATAAAGTCGGTCACACGTAACTAGTATTCTTGTTAACCCCTCCAGCTAACCTAAATGTTTATTTGGAGAATTGAACATAAATGCCAATGATGATGTAAATAATATAAACTTTTTAACAAAAAATTACAACGCCGGAAGAAACTGAAAAGCAAAAAATAAACTTATTAGCCTAACTAAACTCCTACACTAATGTAAATACCTAAATCATTTTGAGTCAGCGCAAACATGGACAGGCAAATTAATCAATACGTAGACGTGTCGCGGGAGGCTTCACGAACATTGAAACAACGGATACAAAGAACACCCAGATTCGGGATAACTATTTTTGGATCACACAATTTTTTGTCCCGTGTGGGATTTAAACCATCAACACACGGCTCGGCGTAGTGGCGAGGTTACCACTTAAACTATTGCACCATCCGTGCATTTACTTTAAAAAATATCTTTGTTTATCTGTATTCTAAAGCCCATAGCACAAGTTATACCTAGTTGGACCTAGATAACGTTGTATGTATCTCAGAATATTATTATACAGTGTACCAGTTTTAAAGAGTATACAAATCCTTTGGTTTTATTTTTGTTAAAAACTTTGCAACGCCACAAACTTAAATTGAAAATATGACATAATGTTTTATATCATACTAAAGTGTCTACCAAATATGAGTAAACATAAGTCTCCATAAAATAAAGTCAAATTTGGAAATCATTATATTAATACGCGAAGGGAATTCTTTGTGGGGTACAAATAATTCTCTTCACGTATTAATTTAATGATTTCCAAATTTGATTTTATTTTTAAGAAAATTTCGCGAACGTAGTAACGTGAATTTTGGAATATTTACAGTTAATATATAGAAGAAGTGCAGAAAGCTAAAATTTTCGAAATGTGTCTTTAAAAATTATGTGAAAATGGCTTAATGAAATTATACGCGTCCAGTATATGCGTTGACCTGTCATGGTAAACAAGTCTATATAATGACAGCTCAAGTTATACTGGCCAATAAAAAAACCATGGTCTAAATTCGACCACCACGCGATCTCTAGTTTAATATAAGTTTAAGTCATTGGAGTAAGAAGGCCGCTCTTTTATCATGGCTAAATCTAAACACGCACATAAAGTATACGAAGTCGCGTATTTTGTCCAAGCATAATACACCAATTTTCTTTTGACTACAAATTGAACATAACTAAAGATTGTTATCGTCGTATTTATTACATATTTAAAAAAAAGTAGACTTATTATTATTAGTACGGTATATTAAAAAGAAAATATTTCAAATACTATACTCATATACTGTACTAAAATAAGAAGGGTGAACGAAACCCTTAAAGTCGGTTTAATGAAAATATCAGAAAACCAGTGTCATTAAGAGAGTTTTATCTTAGAGGAGCGAAACTTTTGTGACAAATTAAGGAAGAGCGCGATATCACAGATGAAGAGAGGGGGTAATGGAAATAAGTTCTGCTTTGAGATAAAAAGTTACAAGTTCGCGTTCCGGTGAACGTGCTCATCAGACACAACGAGTTGGAGTGCCTAAGTCGATTTATTGAGTGTGTTTGTGTTAACTTATTCTTATACGTACGTTCTAAAAGACCTTTGCGCGCTTGATTTTTATTTCGTCAAAGTACTCGTATATGCGTCTTATTAGAAAAAGCACAGCACAATAATGCCACAATATTTGTATTTTACAACACAAGTCGTAAAGGCTAAAAACAATACGGTTATTGATTGTTGTGTTGTTGTTGTCAAATCAGTTTTTTTATTTAATGTTTTAGATTTTGATTTGATTATAGAAAATCGTGAGAAATATATTTTTTCAGATTTAGTGAGTTATGTTAAAAAGTTTATTTTAACCAAAGAAAAATTGTATTTTATATTAAAACCTCTGAAGATTTGATGATTTGAGACTGTGAGGAACAATTTTTTTTTCCTGCCCCTGACAAGGTCAATTTTTTTTCCTGCCCCTGACAAGGTCAATTTTTTTTTCCTGCCCCTGACAAGGTCAATTTTTTTTTCTTGCCCCTGACAAGGTGTATACAATATTTCATGACGTTCGGTTTAGAAGTGAAAGCGAAACACACATAAAAACTTACATTTACATTAATAATATTAACACGCTTTCATTAGTCAGATTTTATGAATCAATCGTATGTAATCAATCACATGGGTTTAATCTACTTTTGTTAGGACAACCGGAGAGGCATTGACGTAGGTGAAAGAGCGAAGAGCGGATTGACATTTGTTTTTTTTTCTGGCGATTACGGCCCTTTAAATGTTCAGGGGTCAGTGTACTCATTTGTTATCCTAGTCATATATAAAAGGAGACAAGTCACCTGGTTTAGAAACGAAGGTTTCCCTTCAGAAAATAATCTATTCTAGTATATTAAAGCTGAAGACCTTTTTTGTTTGAATGTTTGTTTGTTTAAAGGTGCTTATCTCTGGAACTAACAGTTGGATTTAAAAAAAAAAATTATGTATTGGATATAGCATTCATTAAGGAAGGTTATAGGCTACGTAATATCACGCTGCGACCTGTAGGAACGGAGCCCCTAAACCCGAGTAAAATTACGTGCAACGGGGAACTGCTAGGGATTCGCGATATAACGTGTTAGCCCTGTTATTAGTTTAAAAATAAGTCTTAAAAAAAAAAAAATATAAATATTGTTTGAAAAGCCTCGCGATCTAATAAAAATACATAATCATTAATCAACCCATGTTGCAACAATTGAGATTAAAGACCAAGTTTCTATCTTAAAATGAATTGGATAAAGTTTTCTCAAGTAATTTTATTTATATTTTTGAAAAACGACTTCCGCACACAAACATTTAAACAACGGACACAAAGAACATTCATACTAACTAATTGTAGAACACACAATTTTTGTCCCGTATTGGAATCGAACCTACAACACTTGGCGCGGCGTAGTAGCGCGGCCACTTCAACCATTGCGTCACTCGTGCAGTCCGCTCAGCTATTCGAACGCAGTATATCATAGACATCTTTATTACTTTCATTGCCTACCGAAAACGTCTTTAAGACTAAAAGACATAGATATTTATTTTTGTCAATGTGTATTCTTGAGTTACTAAAACGTAACAAGTTTTAATTTAGTTTTTAGGAATTAAATACTTGGGACCCGTGTATTTAACATTTATAAGTTACATTTATTTACTGAACAATATTAGATCGTGGCTATTTTTATATAAATGTATTTTTTTAATTTTTTGTTAATAGGTCTTAAGTACAAGTAGATTTTACAATTTCCCACAAAACCGTGTAATCGGTTTGACTGTGGCTAACGAGCCTCTATAAATCTATGTATTACTTATTACTATAATTATTATCTTTACTATGTATTCCATTATAATATGTAAGTTGTGATAAAATGAAGTTTTTATTGTTTCAAAAATACACATCAGAAACTTAACAACCACACAAAAAATTATATTAATAGATAATAGATAGAAACAGTATTTCCTACCAAACTCAGGTCAATGAACTTAAAACTAAGCTCTTTTATATTTTACTTAAAATGGTTAACCATGAGTTTGCAGAAAGTTATATTAGTAATTAAATTATAGTCCATTGAATAAATCGCATTTGTGTCATTTTAAAATTAAAATTTACCTTATTTTACAAATGAATGGTAATGGAATTTCGTGAATGGTAATGGATTTCTAACAAGTGATTCATAGCCAGGGACGCATCCCTGTTTATGGTTTACCCTGATTTAGGGTAATCACCAGACGTTGTTTTTCCAAGAACAGAAATATATTTAAACACAGAGTTAACGATTGACGTTGTGTTGATGTCTAAATATTGTAATGAAACTGATCTATAAGCAATAGCGATCATAATCCTCAAAAACTTTATAACTTCCATCCAAAAAGTAAAAATATATGGAGGTTTATATATTTCCTCTTTACTATTCAAATTAAGAATGACAGCAGTTTCACAAAAAAAAAACAAAACATATTTCTAACAAAATACGAGTAAATACAAACTATATCAAAAATAATTCCTTACATTCTGCCTAATGTAAGTTGTTCGACATAACCGCCCGTAGCTCTAACTCTTACTACTCCACAATTTGCGCAGCACCCTAATTATTTCCACCGCAGGGATATAACGAGTATGCATAGTTATGTTACAAAATGATAATGTAAACCACAAAAGACTGAGCGATCAACGTGTTTTGCTTAAAGAACAATAAAATAAGGGCAAAGCTATCTTAAAATACGGAAAGTTATCCTCTAGGGATAATTAATAAAATTAAAATCCTTTTAATATTCCATGCAAAATTCAATGTTACAGTACCAGTACAGTACAGTTAATAAGTAGAATAAATACATTCGATTTATGACTTAGTAGCTAAGTGCATATAATTAGCTAAAACCCAATAAAGTCATACAATTCTATCTATTAGTATAGCTATTTCAATCTATTTATTTTATTCAATCTATTAATACCTGCTTTTTATATTAAAATGTGTTATATATTTATTTATAATTTATAAATTTCATTCAATATTTATATAAAATGTTGTACATATTACAAATATGTGATATTTACATTAAAGCTTGTTATAAATAAACGTTTCTTTCTTTCTTTATTTTCTTTCTTCTTTCTTACTTATATTATACTTTATTTGTAGCTCATACATTGATTTCACCATTTATACAAAATTTCAAAGAATTATACAAATAAATCCACTAATAATTATATTTCAAATCTAATACTTGCATTAAGTTTATTATGTTTGTGTTATCCTCTGTTTTTTCTTTATTCTCTAGGGATACCTGTCTAAATTACTTAATCTCCTTAAAATCTGGGTAAGGATTATTTTAAAACTAAATCTTTATTACTTTTTCTAGCTTTTGCCCTCGCCTACATTTTATTATCCCTAAGGATCAGTAACAAACATCCATTTATACACTCATCGTCACAAACTTTCGTCTTTATAGTATTTGTAAGATTAGCTAGGATTCCGGTAAAGGTCATAATTACTTTACATTTTGCAGAGTACTGCGAAAATTCTGAAAAAAGGTATTTAACGTAATATATTTATTAAAGTAACGAGACATACGGGTACAGCCATGCAGGGGCTAACACACATTTCAAAGTTACTTACAAACGTTCTTGAACAGCGAATGTTTGATTTGAGGCTTTATTTAAATGTTTCTTACCATCTTCAATATATAGTTTAATATCTAGTACCGTAATCACCTGGAACATGAAGTTACCAATTCACTTAATTGTGGAGCAAGGGTTGCTTCCACATAGTTGAAGATGTCTAAACCTTACATGCTCTATAGCACTACTTGTAAAATACAAACGGTTTTGTTCTATGGAATTGTTTGAAATAATTTCCCATGGCTACTTTATACCGTTGCAATACAAGACTCACTTGTAGCCCGATAGGATGCAATATCTACGACCAGACAGCGTATATTTATATATATATATATATATATATATAAATATATATACTAAAATTATTTAAGTTTGTAATCTTTATTTCTTTTCCCTAGTTCATAATTACTGCAACGTAAAAGCTATTAATCTGGTAACGTAATTATTAAAACGATTTATACAATGGCACCCCTTTTATTCAACGTCTATTGTACTCTATATTGAGAAGTTTAATAATAGACTGGGTAATGCTACGACCTTTGTACCTCAGCCCTTAGATTCCAAATCAAACTGAGGATTAAGAGAATTCGGGGTAAAATTAACTTTGGCATTATTTAACATTTATTGGTTTTGAGTTTGACGACAAAGTTTGTAAAAACGATAAAGTCCCAATAATCGTATCAATTCATAGAAGTCGATTTAATATAATATTTTCTATTATTTAAAAATACTTGTCCACGCTTTTTATATATTTTTGAATTTGTATAACAATTTGTTACGATTAGTTTTGTTTGGGTAAATCTCTTGTCACCAGACTTAGGACAAGAAAAACAATAATACTACGCTGGAATTTTAGATTAACCATAGTCTTATAAAAATAAATAGGTCGTTGGTGATATTAAATTATAAATTATAGTACTGACTGCACCAGCTGCTCTAAAAAAATCATAGCGGCAGTTAATATACAGGCCATAAGACATATGTGCATGGAGGCTGCAGACACCAACGGAGTTATATCAGACCGTAGTCTAGCTTCTTACCTATTATTGTCAGTGATATTTGTGATTGTTCATGCAATACATATGTTAAGACTGCATTACTTTATAATGCTATTGCACACGACTTCGTTCGCGTGGAAATTAACATCTATCCTACGGGAACGTATGAGAAATCTCTGTGAAAATTTCATCCAGATCAGTTCAGCCGTTCTGGTGTGATTGACTAATAAACATCCATCCAGCTAAACTTTGGCATTTATAAGAGTAGTAAGATATATGTCGAGTGTAGCAAATAAATCATAAGTTCATATACGGAAAGAGAACAATATTATTGACGTGTTTTGTATTCATGTAGAACTATTTAAAAATGCCTACCCTGAAATAGGCTTAAGTGTAAGTTTGTATATATTACTTTCTAAGGCATGCATGGCTTCCAAGATCAATTAAAATAACTCCTTAACCGTACATATATTCGGTGATGTATCACCCGTGACTTTTATTTTTGAGTATATTTTGATAACAACGTTCTAATCATCGTTTCACTTTATAGAACTTCCAGTGCTAGACATGACAAAACTATCATAATGGGAATACTCCAACCCCATTCGTTTTTAAGATTTCAAAGGTTCTGCCTCTTAGACCGGCTCGTGGGCCCATCTAGTACGTGAAATATTCCTACAGCTACTTTCATTCTGTGTAATTTTCTTTTATTGTAGTTTTCCTAGAGATTTTTTTGTTCCGGATTACATTGAAACAAGGAAGTCTCGGAACACGTCCTCAAAGATTCCACTTTGAATGTATGTAAATATCGGGCATGACATTGTCCGTGGTAACTCTATTAGCACATCGTATACGACATATTACTGAGCTAAGGAGAAGATAGCTGACAAAGACTTGATGTGGAAGGTGGAAGATCGGGTGAGAAGTCTATGTCGAGTAGTGGACTGCAATAGGCTGATTGATTGATATATATATATATAGGGCTGTGCGCATGTGGCTAACCTGGAATAATATTACAGATAGAATCTTGTAATCAGAATCGTTCATTAAAAACTTGCCTTTAAAATTTAAATAGAGGCCTTGTTAATATTTGAGTATTACCAGTACTGACAACATCTAAGTTTCGATACTATTATACCTGTCTCAGTGTATGACAGGTCTATTATAAAGACTTTTCCAAGTAATAGATCTGATGTTGTTATAAAAGATCGATCAGTAGATATGACTAAGTTATTACACGGCAATATTTGAAAGGCTCTTTAGTGACTAAGAATATGAAGTTATTGGCTTATAAGGTATATGATTTTTAGTTAATGGATGAATAGTTAAGAGTTTCAGTAACGCTTTAGAGTTACATAAATATTATGTTTAGTAGATCGGATTTAAATTTTTATCCTTTTATTATAATTTAGATATTTATGTATACTTTATAAACTAAACACTAAATTTTAAGCATACTAATAGTCTTGATAGCCTACTTTTTGAAGTGAAAACTTCTTTAGCGGCGTTAAGCACTTTTAGGGATGGGTAAAAAAGTGTTAAACTCGCGTCAGGACACGTGAAAATGTGTCCGAGTGTCATATATTGAAAAAAATATTTTTATGACGAGATCGAAAATTCGTAAGACGGAGGCGAGTTTCTTATGTACAGCGTCAGAGAGCCATGGAGATGGGAGGGAGGTGTGACACACACTTTTTTTTTAAGTGTAAACTTCTTTAACCACGTTTGTGCACTTTTACTGATTGCTGAACTCGCGACCGTCACGCTAATAACACATATATACATCCATTAGAGGGCGCTAATCTAAACATTGAGTTCTGCCAGCTCTTTATTAATTAATGTCACCAACCTGTTAATGTGACGTTTGAAGTTCGTCGTTTCGTTAAAGTTTTCACTTCTGTCGGCAGTCCCATGCCTGCCTATTTTTTTAAAACTTGAAACATCTCACACACGGCTGTCTGATCCCAAACTAGCCAAAGGCTGTACTATGGTAACCAGACTGCTGATGAGCATACTTATATATTTCTAAATACATACATATTATAGATAAATTACACCCAGCCATAGAAAAAATGATCATGCTCATCACACAATTATTTGTCCTGGGCAGGAATTGAACCCCCGAACTCTAGCTCAGCAGTCAGGATCACTAACCACTAGACCAACAGGCCAGTCAAGTGGTAATTGGGTTAAGAAATATTTACGAAACACAAATATATTATTCTGGTAACGTATTTCAAAACTTCGACTTCGACTTGAGACAGCAGAATTTTTATTAATAAAATTAACTTAAAAATTTAAACATACGTTCAATAACATTCAACTACAATTGAAACAGTTACTTGCTTGAAATTTACCTAGAAAGTTCCATTGATAGATAGCGTCTATTATCCTCAACGCCATTGTGTAGATACAGGTTAAATAGCAACTAGTGAGTAATCCTTAATTAGAACTACCTCCTCCAATATATCAACCGTTGTTTTCAGCACCAATGCATTCGGTTTATGAAACAGTGGATGAATATCAAATGGGTACAAATTGTCATGCCATAGTCTCAATTTACACACAATAAGTAGCATACACATAATTACCGCGATTATGGTAAATGGCAGACCTGATTGATGGAATGTGTTACGAATACCAACTAGACCAATAAATATTGGTTTTAACAATTTTCCATTGTTCAGAATCTTTTATTAATCTGTCTTTCCATTACTTTCACATTACATTTGACTAGAAAGGATCGCAAATCTCGGTAATATCGCCAATTTACAGAAACATTATCGTAAAATAAAGAGTTTATTCATCTAAATTTATCTATGCCTGCTCTATATCCCAGGTTGATTTACAAAGAAAAAATTTTTTGTCATAATCAACACATGTCTTATTTCGTATCTTACTAGCTTAGGCCGCGGCTTGTGGTATTTTTTCTAACCCCCTGGGGCATGACTTGTTTTCTGTATGTCTATGTCCTTTTCTATACTTACCCCTGGCAACGTGCATGCAAAATCAACATCATCATCTCATTCATGATGATCGGTTAAGTAGTTAAAAAGAGCAACAAACAAACTCACTTTCGCATTTTTAATATAAGTTACGATGAAAGTTCTTTTGTTTGTGGTTTTCAAAGCAAGTTTATCAGATACCACGTTTCCTCAAAAATCAATATAACTCTGAGCAATATGAGTCAGGCCAACCAATAATACAAATTCAATCTTAGTTGCGTAAAAGAGTTCAAGACACAGTACCTACTTGTTATTTTATATATTTTTTTGGTTATGTTATGAGTAACTTCAGTAATTTAGGCGGTTGTACAAGTTTTCAAGGAAACACAATGCGGCCATGACTATATACTATATAGACACGCATAAACTGGAAGAAGTCAATACTGTTTGTGATCTCTGTATAAAACACGACTCAAAATTAACTTTCATACCACATATTAATAGTATTAGTACATTAAAAATAGTAAGACAAAGATAATTCTGTATAACAGCCTTATCCGAAGTCATTTAGAATATGGCAGTGTAGTCTGGCGGTCACATTATGCAGTACACTTATTGCGTTTGGAGCGTGTGCAAAAGCGCTCTCTTTGGCATTTTACTTATTCTGATTGTTTAAGTAAAGAGATTTGTTCATACAATGCAAGATTAGAACACTACAATATGAAGTCCCTAGAGAAGTGCAGGCAGATGCTAGACGCAATGTTACCACGTGGCGCTATTATTCTACTTTGTCACCCACTCAGAAGGACAGTCTTAGGAGCCAACTCACCGTATGCAAGAATATGTAAAGTTATCAATAGCTCTGTAGCTATTTATACCCTATACCATTAAGCCTTACACACACGCACGCACACGCACACGCACACGCACACGCACACGCACACGCACACGCACACGCTCACGCACACGCACACGCACACGCACACGCGCACACACACACACACACACACAGACACACAGAGAGAGACACACGCACGCGCACACACACACACATATATGCTATTAATCTGTTCACTTATAAGCGTTTGTAACACCATCTTTATATTTATAGAATGCGAATTAGTGAATTCTTAAAGTGTAAACAGACGCTAGTCAACCTAATAAATTAAATTTAAAAAAAATATAATTTTTTTTGGAAATAAATATAAACCTGAACGTTATCGAGACTATGACGTTCATCGCTGCCTTTATTTCGATTAAAGTTGATTTTAAAATCAGTATTACAAAAGCGATGAACTATTTTATTAAAATCCACGTTGCCATCATCATCCAACAAAGAGTCTACGCCTCAAAAGACATTCTACATATTATTATAACAATGTTCACAATCGTTTCTTCAGGCGGTGAGATGAACTGATAGATATAGATGTGGCTTGAACACCGGATGCCTCTTACACAAACAAAGATCACAAGTTTAACTCATGATTGGTTATTGAAGTAGCTGTGGTCTACTTTGGTCATATCGGATGAACTAAACCAAACAAGGGCTTAGAACAAAGGGATAATTATTTGTTTTGTTCTGCTGAGCTGAGCTTACCGATGCTTTGTTTGTGCGTTCTTCTGGAACGGGAAGTGTGTATAATAAATTTGTCGATATAATAAATGTCTTAGTTTTAAGATTTTATTTACATTGCGTGATTATATGCTATGTCTAAGTTCGTTGGGTTTATCTAGAACTAGAGATTGCCTGATGGTTTGATTTCGACCATAATTTATTAAATTTTGTATGTTTTGTTTTATTTCATTGACTTTGATTGATGTTTTATGTCATTGACTTTGATTGATGTTTTATGTCATTGACTTTGATTGATTGATAAATTGAACTGTAATTGTATAGACTTTCCGTGCCATCACAGGTCAACATATTGGACACGAGTAGCTTGATATAGCCGTTCACATAATTTTTAAGTTTTTAACACATATTCTTAAACTTTTTTAGCTTTCTGCACTTCTTCTACATATAAACTTTACATATTCCAAATTTTACATTCTACCGTACGCGCAATTTGTTTAAAAAGGAGTACAAAGAATTTTCTTCACCGATTAATATATAGATAAGTAAATACCACACGACCGCCAATTGATCTTGCCGCTTATTATAAAAAAACTGTCACTAACTATGTTTAATTTCTGTCTAACTATGATGTACAATAAAGAATGTTCTATCTATCTATCTATAAATGTATACATTGATGGTATCCAGGATCTCGTAACCATAGGAACAAAGCAATTGACATATTATGAGTGTTGAGTGAAAAATTAAAGAGGCTTGTCCATAAAAAAAGTAATTTTTGATTCTTTGGTTGCTCAATTGCTGTGATGTTGTGGTGTTATTTTCTTTCATAATTTACATCTAGTCTTAGTAGAAAATTTACGAGTTAATCACATATATTTAAAGTCGTTTATATCTACTACGAACTGATCGAAATACCACCACAGACATTACGAATGTAATATAAATCAATCTATTTTTTTTTCAAACAAGTAATTTTACATTGTGTTTTCAATTCAGTTAATCATCATCATGTTAGCCATAGAATGTCCATTGCTGGACATAGGTCCCCTTAAATGACTTCCACAAACACCGGTTAGAAGCGGCCTGCGATCTTTATAAAGCCATTCTGTCCACTTTGTTAGTTACGCTGCGCATTCCGGTCCTTGGTTTCCACATTAAACTAAATCATTCATCATCACGTTTTAATACATTTAATTATTTAACCTACCTGCAAGTGGCACTAAATTGAAAATGACAACTCGTATTACTCCGCCAATATAATTCTAAGGTACCCAATCCAATTTAAGAGAGATTTATTCCCAACATTTAATACTCTTGTCACCCGAAAATTGTGCCTATATGACAATATCTAGCTTATACCTTCTCAAGCATATATTATATAATGTGACAGAACGATAAGGCCATTTCTATTTGAACGGGTTATAGATTGCTTTGGTAAAATCACGTACAGCGAGAAATTTATAGTGCGTATGTGAGGGGAGATGGGCCAGCCCCTTATATATCAGCTAAATTAAGAGGTTCTGTAAAAGGGTTCACGATTTTGACCGTTCATGTTCGGGACAAAGCAGTTTTTTATATGATACCTCTGATATTATGAACTGAATTATATTAGAATGCTTTTGATAGAGGTTTACGATACGTTTGTAAGCGATAAGGCCCTGTTACATATTTGTAGTTCATTATATTCTGTTACATATTTTGATGAGAGGGATCTTCATAGAGTGGATGGTTCTTCAAACAAAATTTATTACGTATACATTTATTGAATAATGTAGGAAACCCTTAAGGAATATTGAAACGTTCAAACACTTGGTGTCGCTGAAGGATAATATAAGTTGTCTTTCAAAGTTGTAGGGTGATCGTAAATAGAATAGTTGAAACAGGAAAACAGGGTAATATATTTCGAAATTGGAGCGAATCGCTACTATTATACAAATAAGGAAGCCAGTATGTACATGGTGAAAAGCGGTCATTGGAGCCAACAAACTCACAACATTAGCAGTCTCCCTTGAGCTTTGTAAACCTTTTTTTCTGGAAACCCTACACATTGGTTTTTGTAAGTGGAAACGTGTTTCTTCTGGAGATGAAATCTACTTTTGCAATACTTCCAGTTCCAGTTTCGATAGCGTAAATGTAGATTATTTGGATCAGTTTAGGTATCTCTCGAGAAGAGAACAGTTAAGGCACAGATAAGATAATAGTAAGAAAGGGTAACAAATAAGAAAACGTTCGTATTTATAATAGGTATTAGTTAGGATTATTTTAGGGCATTAAATACACAAAAGGTGATAAAACGCCCCATTATACTACAAACTAGGCAGGCCCTGTACTATGGTAACCAGATTGCTGACAAACATACTTATATATTTCTAAATACATGCATTTTATAAATAAATTACACCCAGACACGGAACAAATGATCACGCTCATCACACAGTTATATGTCCTGGATGGGAATCAAACCCACGACCTCTGGCTTAGCAGTCAGGATCGCTAACCACTAGACCAACAGACCAGTCAATAGCTAGCTAGTAAATATCCAGTAATCAAAAGGTACATTTAGTAATCCGCTCTCAACCGTTCTAAATAATGTTTAACGCAAATGAGTGCAGCTTGAAATATAATACGCTAGAATATTCTTTAGCTAACTACGATATTTAATATTAATTGGACCGCAAGTCTTACATATGTTGCAGTTAAACGAGCACTGTAGTTGCGCAAATCCATCAGCCTCGGTAATTGCCTTGGATGAGTTACAGTTGTTCACAACTTGGAGCTAAGTATCCTTCCGTGCCTCGAAGGGAACTTCCGGTTGTCACGCGAACGTAAACTTCTAAATAATGGTCGAAATGCAGTTGGCGTGCGTGCCAACGTCTAATACACTCAAATTGCACATGTAGTAATGATATTTATTTGGCCGTAAGATGGAAAAGGGCTTATGTGTGTTATGTAGACCATATTTTACGTGAAGAAATAATTACAATGCTTATGTTTCTTCGGTAAATTGTTAGTATCAGTTCTTTATTGCTTCCAGTTACAGTATTTTAAGATATTATTAAGCCCTTTTTGTAAATGAGGTATTATTTTCCTGATTTTTTGTTGTTATTATTATTTATTCTTCCTTACATATCATGTTACAGGATCTATATGACTCTGAAATATAATTTCACCTTCTGGTAAACGTTGTAACATGTATGACGTATAGAAAGAATGAAGTGCGCTTTTTTCATAAACGATGGAAACTTATACTTATAGATTTGGGATACTCATGTTTCCCATTAGTACTTATAAATTCGTTTATTAAGAGCTGTGACACTAGTATTATTATTATTGTTTTAATTGCCTAGTGCCACCTCGACCATTTCTGGTCTTTTGTAGCGCACTTTTGCTTTACAGTTCACTGGTCAGACTTATGGCTTCGAGAAACCTCCAGATCCTATCAGCAGTGATTGTTTGTTTTGCCTGCGGTTGCATGAAGTGTAACCCTAGGTTAATACTTCAGTGCCGCATTAGTGGGCCACAAGAGCATAGAATATGCATTGCAGTTTCTTCTGCCTCTTGACAGAATCTGCACATTGTGTTCTCGCCCAACTTTAGGTTGAACATATATTTGTTCAGTTTGCACTATACTACTGTGTAGTAGTATAGTGCAAACTGAACAAATATATGTTGTATGTATGTGACACTAGTAGGCAGTTTTTTTTTTTTATAGGTTAAAGATTTAGGCGTACGATTTACTATAGATTTATATTTTAGAAAGCAACTCAAGCTTGTAAAAAAGCATACCGCAATCTGGGAATGGTCCTACGGTTAGCAAACAAATTTACGAACATTGGTGCGTTGAAGTCATTATACGAGGCTCTCGTGAGAAGTCATTTAAAGTGCAATACTGTTATTTGGTCACCAAACGAAGCCAAATATAAATTAATGATAGAACGTATCCAAAACAAGTTTGTCAGATTTATTTATTTTAAACAGTATAATATATATCCCGGTTATCCAGTGTTGTATCCAACATTATTTGTATTAGGTATGACAGGCTATTACGAGCTAGAAGTAAGAAGGGAAGTGGCGCTCGCCACTTACATATTCAAAGTGTTTCGTGGTAAGATAAACAACCCAGGCGTACTGCGAACATTGGAGTCGTGCGTTCCGGGCGAGTACGTGCGTCGACGGCGTGTGTGTCCCACGCGCGCGCACCAACCTATTGCAGTACGCGCCACTGACGCGCACGCTGCGGGCGCTTAATACGATGCCTCAGCAGATTGATTTATTTAACTGTACTCCGAATGAATTCACAAAGGCAGCTTATTGGAAATTATCCTTTGATTGTGCATAATACAAGTATTTGTGCTTAACTTTTATTTTTATTTTAAGTATGTAAGTACATTATTGTATTAAGTAGTAATAACCTGTGATGATAGTTGTATGTGGTAAAAATGCACAATGCAATGTTTTATAAAAATATAATATTTTTCTTAGGTGTTGATTTTTCTTGAAATTAACGCTAATTAATTCACAAAGCACCATTTGTGATATACCAACGAATAAAAAGCACCTACTGCAAATGCTGCTAAAGCTATATTGTAGGCATTGTAGCATCCAATGGTTGGTACGGTCGTCAGTCAGTATGAGTATCACTCCTCAATATGGTTGGATAACGAGAAGGCCATTCTGAAAGCGGTGAGGTAACACAGGCAAAACATCGAAATTGGTAGCACTTGTTTAATTATAGCTTTTAAATATTTAGAAGTCAACGAAGTAGGTACTTTTACTACAATGTATTATACTAAAATAATTCAATATTTATACAGTTTACACCTATGAAGAAGGGATATTGCGGATGCAGAATTTTTGTTATACGCGTATGCGGTTGCAAATGCGAATTTTCGAAGGCTCGCAGCCGCGGATGCGAATGCAGATGTCCAAATCGATGCGGAAGTATCATATAATATTATACTATCTAAAACCCAAACTTGTACTACTGGTTCAAAACTCGGAAAAACCATTGCTATTATTTTTTCTTGAAAAAAAAAAATACATATTATATAGGTACTGCTGTTGCCTGCGACTTCGAAATTCACGTAGAAATTTTGGTAATATCTATACCACGGGAACCGTACATTTTCCAGAATAAAAAGTATATGCACCGTTCCAGACTAT
This sequence comes from Euplagia quadripunctaria, assembly GCA_963859945.1. NCBI lineage: Eukaryota > Metazoa > Arthropoda > Insecta > Lepidoptera > Erebidae > Euplagia > Euplagia quadripunctaria. The sequence continues at coordinate 24,897,397 of OY982566.1, read as the reverse complement.
AATCTATCTCTGTTTCAAAATTAATCCAGATCCATTCAGCCGTTTTTGCGTGAAAGAGCAACAAACTCTATGCATTCATCCGTTCATCCATCCATCCATCGTTACAAACTTTCGCCTTTATAATGTTAATACGATTAGCTACGATTTTATTACTAGTTAGATAAAATTATATTCGACGGAGAGTCCCGCCCACACCTACTAAACAACATAGACTTATTGTTTTTGGGTATACGAGTGTCTACGCCCCCTTCAATAACTATATATTAACAAACTTTTAGCTGTTGTTTAATGACTTTCAAATAGGAACACTTTCGAACTTTAATGTATTCGTGATTAATATATTTATACTGGAGATCACCGGGTGGTCGAATGTCGTTAGTTTTGAATGTTTTGTTTATTACATTGACCAGTAAAACTTGAAATATCGTCGTAAAGACTTTTGTACCATGACAGGTCAAAATATATACTGGACCCTTATAACTGAATGTAGCCGTGTGTACATAATTTTATGGTGTCATACTATTGTCTTCAGATAATTTGATCATCATGAGAGAGGAAGTTTTTATAAAACTACACAGTAAGGAGCTTTAAAGTTCGTCAATACATAATATACAATATTCTTTATTGTACACCATAAAACAATTTACAATATTAAAAAAAAAAAAAAAAAGGGTACAAACGGCGGTTGTGATTTCTTACAGACAACCTTTAGAGTTTAGATGGACATATGCAATGGACTTCTGTATAGGGCAGTTAACAGGTGCACAAATTATCTAAGTCATTTATTGAAATAATAAGAATGGAAGAGGAAAAATATACCTACATAATAATTAAATGTACTTGTTCCTTACATAGAAACTTGTTAACATATTATATACAGTCAGACACACATACATATACCTACATACATACATACGTATAATAAATACATATCAATAATAACTAAAAATATAATGCAAAAATCCTGTATTGTAAATTGCAAATAAAATTATAAGTATTAAAGAGATTATTACTATGATAACAGATAGTAATCAAATATCAGTGTTTTAAAAGTGGTTAGCGATTGAATATGAATTTCCTGTTAACTGTGAGTAAAACGATGCTAAAAATCCACATCGTAATCTCAAGTAATTTTTATGAATACTAACTCTTATTTATTTGTCTGAATTGGAAAAAACTACATGTATTGTTAACTCTATCAAATACCAGAATCAAGACATTTCGGTCTAGCACTATCCTAGAAATAACAAACGAAACTGGACATATCCTAATAATTCTTAGTTTGACATTCGATATCTTCGAAAACGTTTCCGAATGATATGAGTACAATAAATACAGTCGTATAAATTTTGTGGCTAAAAGGCCTTTGAAAGATAGACATATTGATAGGGAGATATTTCCAGTGTGACATAAGGATGACGTAATGAAAATGGAGAAAGGTCGGTAAGAAGGAATGAATCATTAGACGTGTATGTCAAGCTCTATAGGCAAGGGCAAAAATTGTCAGTACATAGCAATCCTATAAGTTTGTTAACAAACATTTCCAAATAAAAAATGAAGAACATTTGGTTAACTTTAATAAAAAAAAGTCAAGCCAAGTAGGTTTGGATCACATCTAAGGCCATGTAGAATTACTTTTTTCCAGCATAAAATCCGTGGCTGGCGTGAGCACATTGACATGTCGACTTGCATGTTTTTTTTTTATTGGCGTAATACCTACGCATTATAAATTCATATGAAAAAAATTAACAGTTTCAAATATACATAAATTTTGGAGAAATCGACTTTGGAAACATTTGACATTTCGTATTTTAACGTGTCTAACTTGGCAAAACCTCATGTCAAATTAACGATTCACATGATTTTGTGAATAAACATTGATATTTTCTTATATCAACTTACACTCGGTCACCAAAAAAATATTCGTTACTTGAAATCTTAAAATATACATATAACCTCAAAACTTAAAAATGGCCACCCTGAAAAATAGCAATTTTAGACATGCCAACATATTCACGCCAGCCATGGAAATATGGTTTTAGCAAAAAAATTTTGCCTGTCAACTTACTTATACACTACTTAAGCAACTAAAATATTTTTTGTTTTTGTTTAAAGTTAGCTTTCTTGCATCATCACAAAAAAAATTGTGGACATTCTAAAATTTAATCAATTTTTAACTCAGCATTACAAATTATATTTTCAATCATGATTTAAAAATCAAGTTTATAAAAAGCAATATTACACGGAATAACTAGTACCACCTGGTATTGCTACACGCGAGTTCCAACACCACTGCCAAAGTTTGCCATTACTGTTTGGTAACTTATAACAAAAAAAAAAAATGCTTTGTGCTCATGTCGTTTTGTGTGTACTTTCTTCATAACAGGGGTAACATGCTGAGTTGCCGTGCCAACCTATTGGTCACTTTGAATAAAGAGGCCAAGAAAAATAATACTAAAACTTGCACGATAGATATTTTTTTTGTCATTCACACTCAACACATTCTGAATTCAAATATTTTATACTATTTTATGAATGAACTTTCAACTGTTTTACGACCAGTCAAGTCAAAGAAACTTTGACTTAACGAGTGAACCACAACAACGGCCAGACATACATAAATAAAAAATGATGAAATAAAACTATTATCAGACCATTAAATTCCTTGCATACATACAGTACACAAACGTACACAGGTAATTTTGTGACGAACAATAATGACGAAACCTTAACAAAGACAACCTCGACCCGTCAATCGATCTCCGTTGCCCCACGATAACACCATACCTCATACATATTTAACATTAAAGGACGTGCAGTTAGAGACCATTTGTCATCCGTCAATCTCAAATGATTACCATTTTACCCCAATTTGGACAATTTCCTGCAAAGAAAAACCTCTTAGTAAGCGGTCGAAAATGCCTACTTAGACTTTATATGGTTTAGATTCCAGAACATCTTTAACTTGATTGGTTTCGTTTATCATATCCAACCAAGTATCCAAATCCAATAAGCAACAGGAGTTTTGAAGTGTACTTCAGAACTCATGTTGCTTGGCTATCGTATTGTAATCGTCATTTCTTCCTGCCACCAAACAACAACCAAGTATCACCGACCTATGAATACATTTGCCACCAAAGTTTAACCGTCCTCGATATATCCTAACAACTTTGACACACATAATGTGTTGTACAACTACCCTTAGAGATGGGTACTTGTCATTTTTATACGAAAACTATGAAGTGCTAAAGTTTGGTAGTCAACGCAAAGTTGGGCGGTAATCCTTTATGTTAGAAGTGGTTTTCTTGTTGTCATGACCCCATATGTAGTGCTACAGAGAATAATGTAGATTTGTGATTTAGTTCATTACAAGTAGGTATATCATATTTTTTATTCTTTACTATTATTATAGTAGTAATTAAGAAAACTAATTCATCATCATCATTTCAGACAACCACGTCCATTGCTGGACACAGACCTCCCGCAATGACTTCGGAGAATACCGGTGGACCTGCGATCTTTATAAGGTCTGTTCTGTTCACCTTGTTAAAAACTAATTAAGAAGATAAATATTTATTTAATTTACTATACTGGTTTTCATTAAATAGTTCCACTTGCCTGTGTTAGGTAGCACTGGCTGTGTGTAGTACAAAAAGCTCCAAAAAATAGTATTGGTTGTCCGTGAGTTTTTATCGAATCAGTTACTGTATCTTGAAGATTTTATTAAGCTGAGTATCTGGTTTTGGACTATGGACACTTACTGATGGGGACTTACACAGAGAAAGATGCTATTAGCGAAAGAAAACAAATGAACAAAAATGTGTAACGTTCACACTCAACTGTTTGTTTTTGATTAGGGTGCCCCTAACTAAACAAAGTAAAAACAAACAGCCAAGTGTGAACGTTACACATTTAATGCCAGCATAAAAGTTGCAAACCCTTAATCATAGAAATAAAAAGAACATTCCAATTTTATAGGTGGTTAACTTTTTTGTTGCCGCTGCAGCGAATGCTAATGAAGTGAAAAATAATAAAACCTTTTTCATATACCAACTCTACTTTCAAAAGTACGCTTTTAAATTTGAATATTTAAACTCTCCAACATAGTAATACTTGTATCAATATTCACTAACTAACAGTCAATAGTTCTCCATTTATACCTTTTTATAACCCCACTATTCATTAATATTTATCAATCGACCAATAGCATTGCGTTATCGGTATAACATGTCAAAATAATGTCTATTATATCTAACTATACAGTCTACTCTTATTCTTATGAAATAGTGAACTGTGGTATCATCTATTACAGTTTGTCCCTATTTTTAATAAATAAATAAGAGTTTTTAAAGTGGCGACAACATTAGTAAAGAACTGAAGAACTTTTGAATGTATATTTTTTTATTGAGTAAATATTATAAAGTCTCTTTTATAACAATAAATCTTAAGAACTATTGATCACATATAAGAAATCGCATTTGATTTTTATATTAACCATCAGAGATTACAGTAAAATAAAAGTACATCAGAAAATACATATTTACTAGTAAGTATTCAAGTAAAAGATCAGTCGAGAGCTTATTCCACTCACCACCCTTAAAGCCGAGTCAAACAGCGGGCGTGGCGGGACGGCGACGTGGCGTAAGCAAGCTGTAATGTACTACTTAATGTAGAAGATGTCACATCCGCTTCGTGGTTGGTGCTCGGAGCTAATACTTTTTAACCGCTCAAGCCCGCGCCCGTCGACGTCCTGCCCCGACCGCTGTCTGCCTCAACCTTTAACCTTCAATTAAAGCTAACACCACAAGGACGAAACTATCATAAATATTGTCCTACAAGATACACCAAGTAAATAAAAACGTCATTTAAACAACTCTATAAATGCTGTCAATGTGCTGTAATAAATAAATCTCTTCGTAATTCACGACCCACGATCTATTCTATTGAGATTCTATATTGTGTTGAAGAATAAAAGTACTACAATAGCTAATATTTCAAGGTACGATTTATCTTCTTTTACTGACTTGTAAATAACATTTTTATGAACAAATATATTTGGCTATAAAAGATCGGCAACATTTAATATAGGTACTTATGAAACTATAAATATGAACTGAAATCATCGCATGGGAATTTAAATTTTTTATTTTAATTTTATACTAGCTGGTCCCCGCTGCTCCACTCCAAAAGGTCGTAGCATGATTTACATAACCTATATTATTCTTCATGAACCTGACTATCATATACAAAAATTTTTTTCAAATCTGACTGGTAGTTCCAGAGATTAGCGCGTATAAACAAATAAACAAACAATCAAACAGAAAAACTCTTTGGCTTCATTATATTAGTATATTTAATTTTTAAGCGAGGTCAGGAGTACGTTGCGTTTTAAAATCTTTTTGAACAACCTAATACTGTCCAGGAATCTCACAAATCTCACAAGGCGAGAACTTACTTGTTGTCTTGTCTTTTAGTCTGTAATTTTAAATTTGAACACAATTTTGTTAAGAGATCGCCTGGTTGTTGAATTTTCAAAATTAATTAATTAAATTTTTAACCTGCTTGTGACATAGATCGAGCTATAAATTTCCAGTACAGTTGAACTATCATTGTATAGACTTATTGTACCATGACAGGTCGATCATCGTTGACCGAAATAAAATTCCAAATTGTGATATAAATATAAAAAGCCTAATAAAAATATTTTTAACAAAAGAACTAAAAAGCAAAAAATAAATAACTATAAAATTTTTATAATCTAATTTTGAGTCGGCGCCAAACAACCAACTGTACGTAGGTATAATTAATCATTTTATTATTTATTATTTTGACTCAAAATAAGATTATAAATTTTTATAGTTATTTATTTTTTGCTTTTTAGTTCTTTTCGTCGGTTAAATTTTTCGTTAAAAAGATATTTATTTGAAGATTTTTTTTTTTCATCAGCTCTGCTACATGATATGATGATTTCTGAACGCAAATACCTGATAAAGTAATGAAAAGTAAACAGAAACACTATTCGTTCCTACAATTTTCGAGGGTTTCTCTCAATGTTATCAGGATCCCATCATCAGATCCTGACTTCCTTGACATGGGACCACTTTTGAGGTATACCCTATCTAGAGGGCTGAACACACATAAAAAAAACAGATATATATATATATACGGTCGAATTGAGAACCTCCTTTTTTTTTCGTCGGTTAAAAAGCCAAATATGCCTATGTTAATGGATTTTCCTTTCCTAAAGCTTTTTTGTTCACCAATTAACTTAAAGTGCACTATGCGCATTTTGTGTCCAGGATTGAAACATGATGTACTCGATACTCGATATAATGTAAATATGATTAAACATGAAAAAAATCTTACTTTTTTGATGTGGGAGAGCCATGCTTCGGCACGTATGGGCCGGCTCGACTCCGTTCGTTACCACGGCCTCACAGAAAATCGGCCGTGAAGCAATGCTTGCATTGCATTTCGCCGCGTGAGTGAAGTTACCGGAGGCCCTAACCATTCCCTTTCCCTTATTCCCCTCCTTCCCCTCTCCCCCTTCTTCCCACTCTTCCCCCCTCCCCTCTTCTCCTACTCCCACCTTAAAAGGTGGCAACGCACTTGTGACTCTCGAGTTGCAGATGCCCATGGGCGGCGGTAGTCATTTGCCATCAGGTGACCCGTTTGCCCTCTATACAATAAAAAAAAAAAAAAAAGTCTCACTACCCATCAATTAATTTCACGGTTGCTCCAAACTTTTTATCGATTAACCCTGATAAGAGTCACGACAAGAAGTCCAACATATTATAATGTCGTATGTCACTTGTTTTCACCTTTTTCTTCGCATGTTGTTATTATGAATGGTTGTCACGGTGGAGTAGATAATAGTGATATCTACATACACATTAACTTCCCTGAGTACTTATGATGTGTACAAGAAATTTTAGGTCAATTTCCATCAAGTTTAATATATTTTCGTTTAAAAATATTTCTACTACACTTAATAAACTTTCGTGCTCAATGTTCAGTTCTACATAAATCTATCTATGTTTCCGAAGCCGATAAATCGCATTTCTTCTAAGTGGTGGTTTGCTCATGTCGTGTAAGCATACGGCTAAGCCTTTTCTTTGCTCACCGCTCAACAAAAAGTTTCTATAACACGAGTCGAAAGTTCAGTTTAGTTTCCTCCGTAGCCATATTATAAGTGTGTATTCATCGATGTAGATTGCTGATAAAATATTACCAAAACTGAATGGATGGATGGATCCACTTATATTTTTATAGAATATATTTAAAAAACAGTAGGTATCAAAAATAATTTAAAAATACTCCTGTACTACTGCTACTACTAAATTAAACTTAATCCATTTCATGACGTTTGACACAAGAGCCACACTAATGTCTTAATTGACATTTAATGACTGATTGGCAAAAATATTGTCAATATTTTAATAGACGAACTTTTCCGGATACTAATCTCAATGATGTAGGGCAATAAAAGAACTACATAAATAAATGAACACTTTTGTTTTTTATCATCAAAAAGCGAACGACATCGATATGGGGTTTTCCATAAAATGCAAATTGTATCATAAGACAATTTCATAATAAATTTATAAGTGTTTTTTTCTTTTGTGATTGACCTGAATATAAGTTTAAAATATGAAGGTCTCAATTTACCACTACCATTTATTCCAATAATTACTACTCTCACAAACCTCCTAAACAAATGACATTTATGGGTGTTGATATAATGTCTGCATAATGTATGTACCGTTTGGGATATCGCCTATAAACTATCAGTTGGAACACAAATGAAAGTTGTTTTCACTGCTACACTTTATAGGGTGGGGGTGTTTTCCCAGTCGAGCGAATCCAATTTGAGGTAGGACAGGGGAATCTCTGCCTTAACAGCAAGTAGTATTAGCATTCAAGCCTTTACTTAAAGTTAGGAACGAGGACCAAGTCTAAATTAGCGTTTATAGGAAGGAACTTCTTGGATTTTTTTTTTGTAAAATTTGTGTAAATGGTTAATTTTTGTTAAAATAACTTCAGTACTAGGATCGATTATATCATTAAACTATATCGCAGGGTCACACTAAAACAAGTTTTGAGTCTGGATGTGTTGTTCGACTGTGTTTGAGAAGATAAAATTCATAGTAATAACTTTTAAATTTTCACGTTCCCTTATATATATTTTTTTACTTTATTACATTAAAAAGAATTCTTTCTGTGTGTATATCTTTATGCTACCTGACATTCCTATCACTTTGTGACGTTAGTTTACATTAGACACAAGGTGCACTAGCACCTAAAAACACCAATCCTATTCTTATCAAAACAAAAAAGTTACCAAGGATTTTAGGTTGCATGGTAAAATTATATTGAACTGAACTAATGCGGAAATCTAGACGTGAGATAGATCACGGAATAAAGCATGAATTATAATTTGGAAATAACTCCTCTACATCTAGTTACATTAGAGATTGAACTCGTTGAACAGTGTAGGTCTGCATTTCACCAAAAACCCATTTCCAATTTTCCAATTAGCCAGCGAACTCGTTACACATACAGTTTGTTTTCAACATGCAACCACACGACATTCTTATTGTAAACTACTGAATTAGGCGATTCTAATCAAAATAGTTTTGAGTTGTGTTTTGAACAAAGTTCCGAGTTAAAATGGAGTTCGGATTAATAGCCAAATACCGATAGTAGCCACAAATTAAAACGATTAATTTGAAAAGTAATTTTGTTTTTGTAGTTCATAAAATAGAGTATATTTCAAAGTTTTATTTTTAAATATCGACCTAAACAAACTTACACAAGTTTCCTAAAATCAGTAGCTATTAGAAAATAAACAGTTCATAGGTTTTTCATTATAATTTTCCGTTATTTGTTTGTATTGTTGAAGATACGAAATTAATTTAAAGTTTTCATGTAGCTGATGTGCTTCTTTGGTCATGTATAAATATGTATGTATGTATTCGTTATAGAGAACTGGAGCTTAAACCAGTTTTGAAAGAGATTATGTCATAAATATTAGATATATAAATTTAGTTACCTGATATTTTGTTTCACACCAACTACAAGGTCCACTTTGAAGTAGACAAAAGTCATGGCTGCTTCGGATAGTGTCAGTTACAACGCTGTCGTTCCTTGCCATTAGGCTAATGAAGGGTAACCGACCGTTATACTCTTACGTGTCAAAGAACATCCCCAAATGACTTCTGTATGAAATTAACATAAATCCTTTCATTATGAGGCGAATAATGTCACATGTAAATTTTAAAATAACAAACGATACAAATATACCAGCAATAGTGCAGTGTATATTCGAAGATATTGGTATAAAACCTTAAAAATGTAAAATTGAAGACGGGTCTTTACCCCGTGACAGGTCCGTACTCTGCAAACTGACACTGTGGGGAAATGCCTACAAGTCAAGCGGATAAAGTGGTATGTTGAAATTAAACCGACTAAAACCACACTTTCACCACATATTTCTTATGAGTCATACGTGGATGAGAATGGAGTTATGACCATGGCCGATTCCACAATGAACGGTGGGATCTACGTATTGTAACAGGCAACTAGCGTCACGACTGAGTTATTCTGACTGACTGCTACTCCTGACAATTCGAAAATACCTATGATTGGTTTAATTGAAATAGATGATGTTGATTTTAGCCATTAAAAAAAACCAGACAAGTGCGAATCTGACAAACCAGACAAGTGCGAGTCTGACAAACCAGACAAGTGCGAGGATTTCGTAAGCAAACAAACTTGTTAATACAATTTTCTGTACTTTTACCATATTCTACCATTAGGCATGCAAAGCGATAACAAAACAATTCATTTAAAAAATTTTAAACTTACATTGAAATTATTATATTATGTCATATTATGTTAAAAAATAAACTATAATATTAATATCATGTCAAAAGTGTGAATATTTTAGGGAAACAATAATTAGTATTCAGTCATTCAAAATATAAGTGTTATGTCGTATGATAATAAAACGTCAACAATAAAATAACAATGTCCTAAAGGAACAACAATTCAGTGTGAAACGAATGCTAGATAGAATTGATGTTATTGTCATCCAAATATTCTCGAAGGGAGTAGTAACATTTAGCTATAAGCAGTTTTTGAAGACGCCTCTTGAAAAGTTTTGGATTTTCAGAATTTTTTATACAATATGGTAGATTATTGTAAACATGTTAATAAAAGGGTGATAAAAAAGATTACTTATGTTCTTATACTGTGGCTTCCTTGATGCTACCACTTGTTCTCACACATTACTCACATATTCACGAATGTGCATTTGCGTCGGCGATATTTTATCTGAGATAGCCGCGGCTGGGCACATAAATCACGTCGTTTTTCACGCGAGCCTCAGAGGGAAATGAAAGGAATTCATGAGTACGTATTTGAAGTGAAAGACCGCTTTTGGGTTAAGTAAACTTAAATAATATAATAAATAGTTAGGATTATAATTATTATCATAATATTTTTTATTTTATGGAATTTATTCAATACGTTTTTTGATCTATAAACTTCTATTTGTTCTTGAATATATCTCTACTTTGCAAAAATTCCACATCAATGCTAAGTACTCCCTTTCGTATATTCCTTTTGCTCCTGTTCATCACACTAAACCATTTAAATTGCTCTGATAATTTAATCTTTACTTATAGAATAGATACATCTTAATATTGCACCAGTTTTTTTTTCTTTCTTTCTTTAATTTAACCTATATGCAGTGGTCTTAAGAGTAACCCATTTTTTTTATACCAAACGGCAGGTCTTAAGTAGTTGCAGTTTTTCCACCAAATTTAACCATCCCAAATCCATGTGCAAATTTTATGCCAAAAATCAAAATCACGCAGAGGAAATTCTGTCGAGAAACCAAAGCCCTTTGATGTTCTCAAGTCGAGCGGAAAAAACAGGTTGCTTCCGAATTGTGTCCAGCACTGATATGTCTTTATCTACTTTATTATTCCAAAACGGCGATAATTCTAACAGGGACAATTTTAGTCCAATCCCATTAACATTCCTACTTTTTATTATTTCGTTGAGCCAACGCAGCACTTGCCATCCGCAGGAGCTTCTGCCTAAAATCAGAATGGCAGCGTAGTTTATTGGGAAATCGGTAGTTGATCCGGTTGTCTCTAAAAGTTAAAAAAAGGGTTTTTCAAAAGGGCTTCAATTTTTAAGGGCATGCAAATATTATGTTGGTGTTGCAAACCTCTATAGGCGGGATATGTACTTTTTTGCGATCCTAGTAGTTTGTATGACTACATAATATATAGTACATATAACTCTAATATAAATCATTCAAAAACTTTTCTAGTTTTAAATATACATTTTGTTGTCCTAGTATCTCAATGTTTCCAAGAAAGGTAAAAAAGGAACCTCAAAGCAAATAAGCGGACCCAACATTCCTGTACAAAACCTATCTCCAGCTAAAGGGCCGACCGTCTCGCCCATTGACGAACACATGTAAAGACGCACACCTTTATAACGAGCAGCTGGACCACAAATATTCTCACATCTATCTATGGTACAGTTGGGTTATCCCTAGTTCGATTTACGCTTACAATTGACCAGTGGAGGATTGTTCTTACATGCTGTAGACTGGGGAGCACTAATACTCGTGATTTGAATTCGGCACATCAAAATGGAGTAAAAGGCATTCCTTGATTGTGTAAGCTCAACCTGAATTTGCTACCGATTTGCTGATACTTGATAAGTCTAGACTTAAGTTAACTTAGTTAAGTAGTTTAGTTTACTTTTAGGTTTTACCTAAGGAGTGAAATCAAACAGAAGCGATCCTTTGAGAGTATAAAATAATTACTACTACAGTCGTAACATACAGTCGTAACATAAATTTTAAAGTTACTCAAAAGCAACATCTGAATTTTGTCACTTACTGCAAAAATCACCGATATTTGATGTATCAATAAAGCTACAAAAGCTAAATTTCTTTTGCACGTTTGAATAAAAATATAAATTATTTTAGAATAAAAAAATTGAAAACAGTTCCAAATTATTTTGGCAAAATATCTACATATAGTTACATAATTTTAAAAAAATAATTCATGAAATGTAATATTTGTTTCTAGAAACTTCGACGTCTCCTAACACAAAGACAAAAAAAAACCATTTGGCTGCGGTGCAATGTTTGATGTAAGGTTATTGTACGTGTACTGCGACAGTAAGATGGTTACAGCCATAATATGGTTATATCCCTAATATGGCCATATACCATAATATGGTTGAAAAGTTATCAACATTTGGAGACCAAGGCGCTTTAAAATATTCCTGTAAATAATTCTAGAAACAGTGTTCGGAAGTCGAGTAAGAAGAGTTTAGTGCTCTGTAATTCCAGATGTCATGATTCTGGATCTTGTGGTATCAAAAGCTAAAGAGTAAGGGAATATAGATGTATATTACAATTTGATTACGTACTTTTTACTATGGTAATTCGTTGATTCTATGCCTACATATAAAATCAGATTGACTTTATCAATGTTAATTATTTTCACGACTGTGCACTTTTCACGTTGTTTAATTTGGTTGTGATCATTTCCTAACAAAAGCTAAAGATTACAGGTAGATAGAAGTATTGTACTACTTATTAAGATAATTATACATTATGTACAAGATTTTTATAAAGTTTTATGTAGTTATATCCCTAAATATAAGAACAGATTGTTTTTTATTAATGTTAATTATTAGAATTAATACTTATTTGTTTGATTTGGTGTTGTGATGATTGAGTAACAAAAAAAGGTTAGTTGTGCAAATTAAAGAAAATATATACTTAAAATTATTTCACTAGATTAGTTTAGCAAGATAGCTATTTTACTAGATCGTGCTCGTATCATAGGTATATTCCTGGTAAGGCTTCTGTAGATATATTATGGTATATAGCTACATCTCTAGGACTGTAACTATTTCACGGCTTTAACCGTCTAACTGCGACATGTAAACTATGTAATTGTGCGATTTAATATCAGTGGTTAGGATTAATTCGGTTAACGTTTGCCACAAGCGCTATGATATACGTATTAAAGGTATGTAGATACCTCATAATAGTCAATGAGTTGAAAAGAAAAGGTCAACCAGATGCCAAAGAGAGTATTGCAATCTTTCTAGTAATAGCCATACATTAATTTTTAGCCTATTTTAGCAGATATAATCTCAAATGTTTATCATGTTCATCTTGTAGTTTTATTTTTATGAGATCATATTTCAGAGTCTGCCATAAACATAGTTCAATATAGTTAAATCTAACGAAGTAATAGACAGTGCGTCTAGTACAATAACCTTTGAACTTTTGTGTTTATAATTATGAGAATACTAGTTCTAGATAGTGTACGATATCTCAAATAAAGGTAAAAATGACAGTACAATAAAACTCACGTGAATACTGTAGGGTAGATATATATTCTTCCATTTCAATACACTTTTAAACACACGTCCGAACTCGATGCTGGCCACGAACAAATAGCCCGCCTAAATTTACTGTTCTCCCGGGGTAAACATTCGGTGTTGCCCGTTACATTCGTTTCCACTCCCCAAACATGAACAAACGAATACAATATTTCGAATTTATATCAAATTAATATATCTATTTTTGTAAACCTAACACTCGACCATCCTGACGTCGTGCATGTCCTCATGCACGCACGCAAAAACAGCCGTATTAACCTAACACTCGGCCAATAGTAATCTTCCATAGCATCGAATTCAGACTTACAATTTTACGGACGTATGTGCCTTGCGTCAGAAACATGATTATGATACTTCCTTACATACAAGAGGACGTCACAAGTGGTACTTCCTTCCCACAAGCAACAGGTACATACATAAATATATAATAATTATAATCATAAAGGCTGTGAATTTTTTTCTCACAAATCGGGGGACGTCACTTGCGGTACTTCCTTCCCACAAGTGACATATCTCATAACGGCTGTGAACCTTCCTTCTCACAAACCAGGGGACGTCATTTGCGGTACTTCCTTTCCACAAGTGACATATCTCATAACGGCTGTGAACCTTCCTTCTCACAAACCAGGGGACGTCACAAGTGGTACTTCCTTCCCACAAGCAACAGGTACATACATAAATCTATAACAACTATAATCATAAAGGCTGTGATACTTCTTTCGCACAAACCAGTTGACGTCACTTGCGGTACTTCCTTCCCACAAGTGACATGTGTCATAAAGGCTGTGATACTTCTTTCGCACAAACCAGTTGACGTCACTTGCGGTACTTCCTTCCCACAAGTGACATGTGTCATAAAGGCTGTGATACTTCTTTCGCACAAACCAGTTGACGTCACTTGCGGTACTTCCTTCCCACAAGTGACATGTGTCATAAAGGCTGTGATACTTCTTTCGCACAAACCAGTTGACGTCACTTGCGGTACTTCCTTCCCACAAGTGACATGTGTCATAAAGGCTGTGATACTTCTTTCTTACAAATCAGGGGACGTCACAAGTGGAACTTCCTTCCCACAAGCAACAGGTACATACATAAATCTATAACAATTATAATCATAAAGGCTGTGATACTTCTTTCTCACTAACCAGGGGACGTCACAAGTGGTACTTCCTTCCCACAAGCGGCATACATCTCATAATAGCTGTGAACCTTCCTTCTCAGAAACCAGCAGACGTCACTAATGGTACTTCTTTCCTACAAGCGACATACTGGCTGTGAACCTTCCTTCTTACACACCAGCGCGGCGGATGACAACAATTAGTAATCTTATTCATCACTTCGGCCTCGTACGGGTAGCAGAGACATCTTCAACAAACATCAACATATTTCAATCAATTTACACAAAATCTTAACAAATTATATACCTAAACCTTCGTCCTGAATCACTATCTATTAGTGAAAACCGCACGAAAATCCGCCCAGCAGTCCTTCAGTCTATCGCGAACATACAGACGCGGCGGGGGACCCTGCTCCAATATTATGTAGTGATATCTCATCATAAATCATTTTTTTTTTTTTTTGCTGTCTCGCCCTTTTTTTTTATATTATATTATCCATGTAAGTGCATAGTTATGTCACATCTTATTAATATATTACTAGCTTATTATGATAAATCATTTAATTTTATACCAATAGTCTATATTTTCTCATACAATTATTCCGTATCATATTTACAGTTTGTACCGATAAACAATAATTATTGCATTCAGCTGAATGTATAAGGCAGTCACAATAAGCATGCCAGGTTTACTTGGCAGTGTAGGTATAAAGCTACATGAAGGCATGGTAACATACGATCGGCTGCTGTCACATGCACGTTTTTATTTTCCTTGCTGTACATATATATTATGTTTTTGACGGATTTAAGCAATATTTCTAAATTAAAATTTTAGTTACTTTTACGTCTTACCTCATTCAATCGTGGGTCAATCTCCGCATTCATATTCAATCCAAACATAACTTCGGAAGGAGTCCTATCTTTTTGTGGTTAATATTATTTATGCCCCATTGGATTGGTATGGGATGACCCACTTTGTCATCCCAATCTTTTTATCAAAATTGAAATTTCGAGCTGTTAAAGAGCTAAGAGTGGTGCGGTTGCATCGCTAAACCTTCTTTTGTAAATAGTATCTAACATTTGGATAAGGTTAGTTTCAGATACGCTCGATCGAATCTATCTAAACATTCAGGGATAGACTTTTCATAAACAAAGATGACATCACTATTGCCTTGGTAAATCTAACTGATCCTAAGACCCAAGTGTATTTGCTAATCTGAACGGCATGCGATTAATTTCGTATTGACTTTCCGGTGTAACAAAACGATCTCAACGGTTGACTTTAGATCTAGGTACTTGATAGTGACCAGAAGACATGCAAGGTTATGGAAAAAATTAAATAATTGGATACCGCTGATCGTAATCGAATTTCGCAGTCTAAAATCGACACTTATTTAACATCCTGTTTGCTAACCAGAATTAGGACTAGCGTATTCTGAAACCGATTCGTGGATGATGCCAACTTCCATCATTTCTGCAACCATTTCCCGTTCTTGCTATTATATATTTTATATATTTACAAGCTAACCTGCAAGGTGTGTATACAACAGGGCACTTAGTATTTCATTCGATACTTATCTCAGTGAAGCCCGCACATCCTAGTTCCTTCAAGGAAGTTGCGAAGTGCTTGTGCATCTCTAACAAGATCATTGTTCTTGCTACGACTCGTTGATAGAATCACATTGGCTCATTTCAATACCTATCTACCTACGGAGCACTTCTGGAAATTACATGCCTAACGACTCGCACCTTCGTGCCTTTCGATAAAATTTCTCCCATTCGTAGTTTATAAAGTTTTGATGAAGGGTGCACGTAAATATAAACACGACTATTCCTGACACGGTACGTTCCTCCGCTAACGGTGAAATTTGACTCCGGTTTACCAATTTTCCTACTCAAAACGTAATGACTCCGTTCACTAGAGTCTCGACACAAACTTTAACTACGGCTGGACCGTAAACGTCATTATCAGCGATAACTAATACGGTGACCGCCATAACCTCAAAGCATTAAAGTTCTGCATTTTTGTATACCACGATATGCGGTTGCTAGGTAAAAGAAGGACCTATCAGCATCTATCGAAACCTGTTCTCAATTACTTGTGACGTTACAGTAGTTTTAAATTATAAATATTTAAGTCTTCAGAAATACTACCTTTCGAGAGTGAAACGCACTTCCCAAAACCCTTCATAGGTATAGAAGAGCTGTCGTGACTCGGTTCTAATAAACATACTGTGAACTCTTAACACTTCAACAAGCCCAACAAGCAGATATGATGAATATATTGTCTAACTCTGTACTCATATTCATGCAAATGTAAGAGCATTGTAACGTATTATTATTAGTCTCAATAATATGCATGTCACCTGAATAGCAGCGTATACTCGAATATAGTTTCCGTATACATTATTTACATGTTAACTTTATCATCGAAATGTCTGTTCGTTGTGTGTATCGATGTTAGCTCACAAGTTTAATATTAAAGTATAAATACTTACACAATGTACTAACACAGAGTATTAAAGAGATACTGAACACGCCACCACAGTAGTTTCGCTACACAAATAAATGATTCTTATTATTACTATTACCCGGCTACCTAAATCTATAAACCCTTTAGTGTTATACTATTAACGATACATTATTTATTAAATTTGGAATTGGATGCCAACGTAGATATACGAGTTGTTCTTTGCACATCTTCAGGTTTATTAGTGTTTACATTATCACCGGCACAGTTTTCAGCTTTATGAAAAAAACCTTTCGACACTTCCCATACAATCAACGGCATAGGACATGTAAGGCAAAGGTAGTCCTTTACTTAACAATTAAAACAGGCGGTTAGATATGCCAATGCCTATCGCATTATACCGGTACGAAGTTTTGTTTCTGAAATTTTACGGCGGTGGCTTGTAGGGTATCTTTGTAGTAATTAAAACTTTTAGTAGTTGTTCGCGATGAGAACAACACATTGCGTTAGCGTTAGACCTAAGGGTTTAGTCCAGGGTTTATCACTCAACACCTGGATGAAACACTTAATTGTACGTTTACCATCAATATCACATCCGTTCAGTTGAGCAAGTATCTCAGTCGGAGGTTCACCAAACTAACTTTTCCGCTTAAGCATATCCTCCAATGGTTTATTCATAATTTTGTTCAAATGGAAACATTTAACAACATTTCATCAAATATATTCATCTCGACCGAATAGTATAGAGTTTAGACTCTCATGCCACATCCTAGCTAATCCTCATAGTTTCTGCATTACAAGAAGATATGATATCTTTTTTTTTCATCCCAACTGTATACACCTTGGTTAACTTTCTAATTGAAATATCTATGCGCTGGCTTTTAATCGAGGGGTCAAAGTCAGATCGAATGTTTGTGGTTCATCTTACCATTACTGTTAAATGTCATAATTTACATTTCGACTACTTAATGACTTTATTAGATTTAAAATATATTTCGAAGTAAAAATTGGACTGTCTGACCGTTTACTCAGCTTTGAAGTCAATGCGCCGACTTCGACATCTGATGCTCCCCGGAGCCGCTGTACATCGACGTCGCAGCAGCCACGAGCAGCGACCTGGTGTATAAAGCGGCATTTGCTCGCGTTGCAGCAACGGGCTATGTGTACGTTGCAAGCTTCTGTCTCGAAAATCTTCATCTTGTTATCTTGAATGCAGAACCCGTGTTTGTCTGCGACTTTTTCTATTCGAACAGGAGCTCAATATTTCGATAGATGGCGGCATGCTTAACCGCTTTGAAGTAACTACTCTTCTTACAGCATCATTACTCTGAAACTTATACATGGGAGTGTGTACAAGGAGCTATGTAAAATAATTAAAAACTCCTTTTTTCAGACTAAAATTACTGCAAGGTACTTGAACATTATTCGTGATATTTCGGTAACGATCCTTTGAAAACCAATTTTGTTTGCAGTTGCATGGTTCATTGCTTACACTGAACTATTGAGATACCACGAAGAATATTGCAATATAATTTAACAAACAGATGATATACACCAACGGTTACATATATAAAATTAAATTACGCTTTGTGATGTTATTTCAAAATTATAGGGTATCTCGGAAGCAACGCTCCCTAGCTCAAATTAACGTTTAATTTATTTATTTTTTTGGACACCGAAATAAACACCGCTACGTTTAGCAACTAGATGTTGAGATGTGTAATGTAATATTTAAAAACTTATACCATTTCGTACAAAGGTATAACACTAACAAAAATGTTAAAGCGATGGACTTAATTCTCAAATCTCGCAAATCCAAAAATTTCGAAATTTTGATGTCATCTGTATATGATGCCGAAACAACCACCATGCAATCACTCGTATTTTCAAATTGTTTTTAGTTTTTTTTTTTTTGTATTTACAAAAGTAAAACTACCTACTTAGTAAATCCATTACACATGTTTAACAATTATACGCAAGTCCATTTATTTAATAATTTTATCAGATATAAAAATAATGATTACAACAAATATAAGCCCAATTAATAATAGATATGTAAATAATTCTATTTGTCTATGTTTTATAATTAGTAAGGTACTTAATAATTTTTTTTTTTCTTTACCATTTGGAGATACGAAGTTCTTAAATGAAATCATCCGTATTTAAATCAATTAGCCACTATAATCTAAATAAAATGAGGAAAGTGGGCCTATTCCACTTCTGAAATGTACGATATCTCAAATAAAGGTAAAAATGACAGTACAATAAAACTCACGTGAATACTGTAGGGTAGATATATATTCTTCCATTTCAATACACTTTTAAACACACGTCCGAACTCGATGCTGGCCACGAACAAATAGCCCGCCTAAATTTACTGTTCTCCCGGGGTAAACATTCGGTGTTGCCCGTTACATTCGTTTCCACTCCCCAAACATGAACAAACGAATACAATATTTCGAATTTATATCAAATTAATATATCTATTTTTGTAAACCTAACAATAGTATTACATACAGACAAAGGAAATGTTAAAGTGAAATAAAGTTAAAAATAACAGAAGGTATTAAATCACGTACCTACCATCTTGTAACTTACGAAAGAATTTGACACCGCTGCTAGTGCACTCTTAACTTTTGATCTACAAAGTTACTTCAGAGAAGACTGTGCTCTATTGAATACGACATTATTTTTAATGCGTCTACAATCTAAAATAATAATTATTTATTTCCATAAAGAGTGTTCTTACATACCTAATACTTTGGTTTTAATACATTGGATGCTAAAAGAAACATTTAAGTTAAGGCATCTGCATTGGCATCTAAATCATATCACTTGAAACTTTTATTAGCTAGGTATTTTGACACCGATAAGATTGACAGCGTCATTCTGAAGACAAATCCTTCTCCATGAAAAATATTATTAAAATCTAAATTCAACTGGCGAAGATATTGCGTAACACACACACACACATACACACGTTAATACAGTCGACGCGAGAATCTCCTCTCTTCTTGACGTTGGTTAAAAAGCAATCACGTTCTGAAACCGAAATCAAATTACTTGTGTAATCTGCGAATGATTAATATCCGATTTAATAACTATATCGTTACTCCTTTGAAATATCTGTGAGCTCAAGTACATATGTAACGGTACGCATTGAATAATTACTATACATTATTGATTAAGAGGAACTATTTTGACATTAATGACTGCATAACACTGCATCGCTAACTCATCGTCAAACTATAATCATATTTAGGTAACCAACCATCGATCATTTTGCGTTGTCACTTAGCCACAGACGAATTTTTACTGTATTCCTTTATAATGATAACTACTACGACGTCCTGTTTTGCTAAAAATGAAAAATCACGAAGAATTTTATTCGATTTAAGTTGCAATAATTTACGAGTATTTTAAATAATTCACGCCCTACTGCGGGGCATCTCTGACGCTCCGAAACAGCAGTTCCACAAACGCATATTTCTAAAACAGTTCAATTAACAATTAGTAGTAGTATTATTATTAGAGTATATTCTTTGACTACGTAGTATTATCATACGTGTATATCACAAGAGTAAAGAGCATTGAACACGCTTAGTTTAAACCAATAGTCATTTAATCATTTGATCTCCATATTATATGTGATTTATGACAATTCAACCCTGGATTAATATTTAATAACACAGTTTTGGGGTTAGCATAAACTGATTACACATATTTATTGGAGACATTTACTTCTTTTTTTTTCAGTACTGGAAAAACGTTTGGTATCCTCCGTCACTCAAACAATTTTTTTGACATATTTTATAAGACCTATAATAAAAAGTGGACTACTAGGTAGGTACTATAGTCCTAAATATCTCAATATGAGTTTATAAGGTTTACATTTGTTCAAAATTATCCAAATATTAAATGAAAAAAAAAGCTCTAGTATGGCATTGTAACAGACACCTCAAGGCCGAAATAGCGACGAAGGTGGTCATTGCTACACGAGGGAAAATAACGTATTTGAAAAAACGGTGTTCTTAAACTCGACGTGAGCAATGAAATAATAAAAGAGGCTCACCTGGGTTTCGTCTTCTCACCGCCTTGCATAGAGATTCCTTCAGTTCACCCGTTTTCATGCAGCAGGCTCTCGATTTCAGATAGCGAAGGGAGTTCAATTTTCTATTTTCGACGGTATGCAGGGTAGATATTGGATTACACGTCTGTTGCTTAGGACGGGTTTCAATGGAAAAGAGGAGGGGCCGTATGACGCACCCGTATTTAATGAAGTGAACCTGCTCGCGAAATGGCTACATTCGTACACGAGCGAGTTTAAGAACATTTACGGCAAAAAATAGAACGCAGAATATTTCACCTTCGTAATCCGAATGGAGCAATGGAATGCATTCCACAGAATATCACTGTTAAATAGCACTTCTACTGTGTATTACTAAATTGCATTGCTGTTGTGAGTGTTTATATAGCAGACAAACATTTAGCGGACTAAGACTTTTTACAATTTAGTTGTTGGAAAAAGTTATAATAGAAAAGACTTACTTTGCTAGCCTACTATATCATACCTGGCATGAAATTTTTCATAATTTCCCGTGCTAGGTTTGTCGGTGCGCGGTAGAAAATGACAGTGTCAGATTAAAAAATGATGGATCTAAAGCCTCTCGTCAATCATATTCGCTAACTGATCTGGCGTCTATGCTTATATAATATATGTTGATATACGTTGTTGACATGAAACATTGTGTGTTACTTTCACATTACCTGTCTTGAAAAATAAAATCATTATTTAAAATAAAGGCAATGCCCTATTTTCAATAAGGAATAGTATTTTTGTATTATTTCTTTACAAAACATGAAACTGACACAAAAAGCACTCCGACTTATCACAATGAATAAGTCAATATTGTTCCCATATGAGATTATAATACTCAATTGCAGTAATTGGCGAGTCGGGTCACCTGATAGTAATTGCCCATGGACACCTGCAACTCAAGAGTCACAAGTGCGTTGCCGGCCTTTGAGTTGGGAGTATGCTCTTTTCTTGAAGGTTTGAAGATCGTTTCGGTCCAGAAATACCGCAGGCGACAATTTGTTCCGGAATTGACTGAAAAATTGATTATTATTTACAAAATATGAAACTGAATGAATATGTTGCCATATATTATGGAATTATAGTACTCAATTGCAGTAGGCGAGGTGACCATTTAAAACCACTGTGTTATGCATTCAAATACTTTGACTAAATAAAGATTTGAAATTAAAAATTGTAAATCGAATTTCCAAAAGGTACATTATGTTTTATGAGCTATATTGTGAGCTATATAATGAAGAGAAACTGAACTACACCGAACTAACTCAAACTGCATAAATTTTTCAGAAATCCTGTATCCTGTATGTATTGTATAATATCCTAATATAAACCGTTGGGCCGATTGATGTTCGCCATCATTTCATACCTAGTTAGATGAATTGGCATGAATAAAAGAAATACAATATAAAGAAAACAAAATAGGTACTGTTTATACCAATTCAATCAAATAAATGTGTGCTATGAAAAGAAAGATTATAAACATACATTGGAACGACTTCAGTTTGCTGGGCGACAAAACAAATGAGTACTTTCTCTGATATATTTTCTGGAATGGATGTACGGTCAAGCAATTTCATAGATAGGGCGCTGTAGAACCTTCCCAAGGTCATTTCGAGAATAATAGTTACTTTCACATGATATGTCCTGTCTCTAACAAACATAGTGATGTCTTATTGCGAGAAAGTTCTAGTATTCTTATTAGATTTCTTCAATAAACTCATACTTTCCTTGCTAATACATATTAATACATTTTCAGTATTGAAGTAAAACCAAAAATAATATCATCTATTCCTCTTCCATTTGCGCTGCGAACACATTAAAGTAATTCCATCACATTTCAATTTTACTACACTAGAGTGCAAATAAATTCCATTAACATAATCTCTTACTCTTTTGTGTGTTTTCAAAGAACTTAATAGGGTTTGGCTAAGTAGGCTAGGCAGACACTAAAATCTAGCTTTCAACATTTCAACAAAATCAGAACGTAAATGTATTAGGCAAAATAGTTGTCAACAGATTCAAAATTGTCGCACATAAAAGTACAGCAATAATAAATAATGAATTTTTGTCTTTACTTTCCTATTTATTTTTGAGTATCTATGTATAATAGTATGTTTTTGCCAACCTGGTAGAAGTTTTTCTTAAATATTCTTGGACTTATTACACACCGTTATCTAGAACTAAACCACAAATAGGACAATAGCTACTTGGTAACCTAAAACTAAGTAGAGCTTGTGTTATGAGTTCTAGAACACAAATATACATACACATACATTGCATAGAAACACCCGCAGACATATTCATGCATACAAATATTTGCACTGAGTGGGGAAATGTAATGCAGCCAGTTAAAACGTCTACAGGGATTTTGCTATTACCAATGTCAATGAGTTGTTTTGTAAATATTCTCCAGATCGATCATTTTGCAATTCGAAAGACATATACTTTTTGCTTAAATTTAGTATCTTAACGTTTTTCCACAAAATGAAGGACTTTAAACAGAATCACCGGTAATGTTTGACGAAAATCTCTTGCTACCAAAATCATTGCTCCACCAAATCGGTTTTGATTTAACTGTGTCTTTAAACGGGAATTAACGCGATCACGAAAAGGTATTACATACCTCTGAATTGCCTGACGTTTCGACCAGGTTGCATTGGCCATGGTCACAGGCTGATTGGCTCAGCGGTGCACCCTTTTGTCTTTAAACGGGAATTAACGCGATCACGAAAAGGTATTACATACCTCTGAATTGCCAGACGTTTCGACCAGGTTGCATTGGCCATGGTCACAGGCTGATTGGCTAAGCGGTGCACCCTTTTGTCTTTAAACGGGAATTAACGCGATCACGAAAAGGTATTACATACCTCTGTATTGCCTGACGTTTCGACCAGGTTGCACTGGCCGTTGTCACAGGCTGACTGGCTGAGCGTTTAAAAGTCAGTTTTGATTGTTTTGCAGATCTTTCATAGTTCTGTCTAATGCCTCATAAGACTATGTATGTACCATCGTGCATTCATCCCACACTATCAAGTTACATTTTTGCAAAACCTTTGCCATTGCAGAGTTCTTTGAAATGTTGCATATCGAAGTTTCGTTGCTTGCAAATTAAATAAAAAAATATAGTTTGTAAACAAAAACTTAAAAAGAAATATACAAAGTAAGTCCTTGTATATTTTTTAACCTTGAGTTGGCATGAAATTGTCGCGAAGTATATTTGTTGCCCCAAAGGAAGTTATTGGGAAGCAGTTGTTATATTTTTGTATGTTTTGCATGAAATCCGTTCCATTTCCTGAAACCAATGAGTACAGTGGCTCTGGTGGCGGAATCAATGGCACTAATTTCACTTTGCCATTTGAGCAACACAATGCATTTACTTCATTTTTTTATTTCAATGCCTTACAATGTTAACAAACTGAGTTCATAGATCCAATAGCAACGCATTGTCAGGAACTGTAGTCAATTGAAACATCGTAACTGAAAGCCGCTCGTGAAACATTGAAAGCAGCTTGAAAACGACGCATTGCAGGTGATTGGAATATCCTAATCCTTTCAATTTAATTTCCCTCTTTACGTTGCTATGTATTCCGATTAGATTAAAAATTAGCTTGGTTTGTAGCGTTTCGTGTTCTTCGACCTAAATTGCTGAGCTCGCGTTTTATAGGCGGCCTGAACCATTCAATATTTATTTTGGGCAGGCATAGTTTAATATCCATTCAGCCTAATCAATTGGAAGGCAACCAAAAAAAATCCTAACGTGCCTTTGTTTTGTTTTGATTGACGTCAAATGTTTGACAGCTGTGGACATGTGTTTTAATTTTCTCTGTGGTTTGTGTGGGAAAAGAAAAGTGTTGTTTAAAAGGGGAGGACACTGGCTCCTGCAACACAGTATTTACTAGTGCAGGAGTCAGAGAATCCTGACATTATTTTTTTATTTTTTATTTTATTTTATTTTTAAACTATTAGGGTTAACAACAGTCCATAACATTAAATATTACAATCAAATTTCTACAAATAAGGGGAAACCAATTAATGTTAACCACATAAATACAATTTAAAAAACATTATAAACAGGTCCAGATCTTGTTACAGCAGAAATGTGAATAAAAATATAGAAGTTGCAGCAAAAACATGACATATAAAAAACCAATAAATTACAATTCAAAAGAACAAGTGTGAGTGTGTGTGTGTGTGCGTGTACGTGTGTGTGCGTGCGTGCATGTGTGTGTGCGTGCGTGTGTGTGTGCGTGTGTGTGTGCGTGCGTGCGTGTGTGTGTGCGTGTGTGCGTGCCTTCGTGCGTGTGTGTGTGTATGTACTGCAATATACTACACAGAGTTGGATCTCACATACACGGTACACCCATTCTTCTCCTCTTCGCCACCTGTAGTTTAAGTTTAACCTAATCACACTTTAGCTTGAGTGTTCACTATCATGTTCGTTATATGTGTCTTTAATCCAATTTTACTAGTCGAGAATAAATCTATATCTTTGAATTCGGTGTTATAGGTTGATACTATTCTGGAGAGAACAGAGTTCTTGGCATAATTTGTAGAATGTAAGGGCGTAACTAAGAGCTTAGTATGTCTTGTTCGTCTTCGGGGTACATTGAAGTAGATATTTGTAAGTAATTCAGGACAATCAAGTCGATTTCGTACAATATCGTACAGAAAACATACATCTAGCATTCGCCGGCGTTCTTCTAATGTCAGAAGATTATGTTCACGACAACTGTCCAGGTAAGAGGAGGGGTTTTGTTGAGTTTTAAAATTAAGATGCGTAGTGAATTTTTTTTGTATTGATTCTATACGATTAGTGTATATTTTATAACAAGGATTCCATATAGGACACACATATTCTAGTATGCTACGTACATATGCAAAGTAAACAACTTTTAAACTTAGTGAGCATTTAAACGGTTTGCATGTCCTTAAGACGAAGCCTAAGTTACGGTAAGCCCTTTGTACTACCTTTTCAACATGGTCAGATAAAAGCATCTGGGAATCAAAGTATACCCCAAGATCGCGCACCAGATTGACCCTCTCTATTACAATGTTATTAAAATTGTATGCAAAATTAATGGGTTGCCTTTTTCGAGTGAAACTGATAATTTGACATTTACTGATACTAATAGAGATTCTGTTACGTGTATAATATTCTTGAAGTGCATTTAAATCCTGCTGAAGTTTTACGCAGTCATCAACTGTGTGTATAGGTGCATAAATTTTTTTATCATCCGCGTACATTATGTGTTTAGCGAATTTAAAACAGTTAGAGATGTCATATATATATACATTATTGTAACACAATTACTGTCAATAAAGAATTATTATTATTATAACTATTTTCCTTACAATTTTTACGTTTTCTCTCTTCATAAGAACCTTCCTTGTGCCTTAATGAAAATATCTAAAAAAAATTAACCGAATAGGTCAAGTCGTTCTGGAGTTTTGCGGTTGGCAACACATTTGGCGATTCATTTTTATTTATAAAGATCGATAGATGTATGTATTATTTTATCAGAATTGGTTAGAATAGGAGTGACCAAAACAACGTGAACAACTGTTGTTAAGATAATTGAAAGATCAATGCACAGCAGTCAGTCAGTTGATTTCAAGTCGAGCTAGAAACAGAATGCCTAATGTAAACGCGTCCTAACTAAACAAAATTGTATCTTTAAACATTATAAAAGGGTAATAAATCCAGAACGTACTGTTATTACTTTAGTCAAAATTCTGAGGCACTCGAGCTTAATACAAATTTATTATTATTGCACTATACAAAATCATTGTTTTACCAAATAAGTAATGTGCTGTGATAATGTTCGCCAAATTTGAATGTAATGCAGATTGTTTTGTGAATAAGTGTGTCATTACCTCGCTCGTTTATAAAATGTGTAGAAAACAAAAAGCTATATTATAATGATAATTATTTTAAACTTTTTTTGCCCTAAAATACCGAACCTACGAAAACTGACAATGTGAGAATGGTATCACTTGTGCTTTGCCAATCTTATCTTATCCATGTCCTGAAACTCTGGTCTTCTTAGTTATTTTTTTATAAGTAACTTTTTCTTTTTTTATGATGGCAAACGAGCAGACGGGTCACTTGATGGTAAGTGACTACCGCCGCCCATGGGCATCTGCATTTTAAGAGTCACAAGTGCGTTGACAACCTTTAAGGTGGGAATTGGGGAAGGAGGGGGAGAAGGGGACAGGGAAGGGTTAGGGCCTCCGGTAACTTCACTCACTCCGCACTCCGGACGAGCCGGCCCATACATGCCGAAGCATGGCTCTCCCACTCACACTTAACTCACGTGTGTATTTCGGAGATGACCGACTAGTTACGGACCCACCCGACGGGGCCCTTTTTACAAGTAATGATGGGTCCTGGCGCGACGATGGTGTCAGGCGTCACATTGGATTGATGACGTTGCCACCGGTTGTATTATCTTACGGAAGCTACGAATGCAGACGGTTGCATTTCCGTTGCGATGTTGTTACTAACGGCTGCCAAACCCTGGTTATCAGCTAAAAGCAGCTGTCTAACTGCTTTCTACTTCTATTCTTCTTTTCGGTTTTTTCGTGCGTCCAGATGACGGGCGTTGGGTGGGTTTCGGGTTCATTTCTTGTATTTTATATTATTATTTTATGCAAATTAAAGTGCGTGAAATGTATGAAATGAAGTGTCACTGAAGTCATACTGTGTGAAAAATGGTATATGGACTTTTATTTAAATGGCCGCATCTTTTTACAAAATTCACGTGTTGTTGCGTTGAAAATGCGCGTTCATGTAAACGAATGTACGTCAAACCAATGATCTCAAAGCGGGCGTCAATGCCGTAGGCGTTGTCGCCGCTAAGAGCGCGCGTTGGATTAAAACACGTGTTAGCATGTGGATGACTTGAACATAATGCGTGTTCTTGTTGAAGCGCATCAACGCGCTTTAGCAAAATCGCGCGTTCAACGCCCGTCATTTTAACGTAGCCTAATTCCTTATTTAGTCAGTTGTAACAATTTTTTTTTGACATTTCTGTAGCAGTATCTATAAATCTTACTAAATCAGAGAGAGTGATCTGATAAACTTAACTGGATATTCCGATACAGCCTAAGCTTATCTTGATCAAATGGGACGTCCTTTTGTTTGTTATATATTATGTGATGTGAATTTTATATTAGGCTTTCTTTGACCAACTAACTGCTCTCTGTCGCCTGTTGTGGTTGCGATCCACATTCAGCGGGTTTAATTATGTGTGTAATTCTATTAATTAATTAGTAGTAGTTCTGACCCTAGGTATACTTCATGTCCGCAAATTTTTTTATTAATAAGCCAGTTCAGTCAAAGTACTTTTCTTACCTATTATAACAAAAGTAAGATAATGGTTCCTCTTTGAATACGGAACCGTAAACACGCGGTAGGTAACCTTCATATATTTTTTTTTTTTTTTTTTTAAAAGACAACTCCCGCATTAGGAATTACTCCTGTGTCGCGGGGGACTTTACTAACAAAAAAACAACGGACACAAAGAACACCCAGACTCAGGTGGGAATCGAACCCACGACCTATAAGCATAGCGGTCAGGGTCACTAACCACTAGACCAACAGGCCAGTCAATTGTTTAAATTAAATTAAAAACAAAAAATTTAAAACAATCTACTTTTATAATTATTGTACTGGTCACAGTGTAACTAAATATTGATGACCTTATTATTGATAATTGATGACCATTTGATTTTAATTTTCAACCATCGAGAAATTGGCAAAATAAACAAGGCTAAAGAATGCAGTACACAGCCCAATTAATAAAAGAATTCGCAAATAATCATAAGGTGCAACCACAGTAGAAAACAGTTTTTTCGAGCAGATTCAGGTATCGAACTCACGCTTAACCGAATAACCCGATCATTTAAAAATAATGAAAATAAAACAATATTTCAAAACAAATAAACTTACAAATGGAAGTGAAATGTGAACTTGAATAATATTTAATTTGAAGTCAGCCACAGGGTTTAGGGTAAGACCATAAACTCCGCCACGCACCATTTTGCTATAAACAGGGACAGTCGTTTTTTTTCATATGGGAAATTTGTAACAACATGGAAGTGATCATGCTAAAATAATTATCTTTAATTTCGTTCATTTGTATTTTGTTCACAGAAAAACCTAAGTCCAGGTTTGTTTTTGTTAAAACAACTTCACCACTGGAAAATTAACCATACGTCACCGGGGACTTTACAAACATTCATAAATAATGACACACTGTACCAATGGTCAGGCATACTCAAAACAGGTACAAATATTTTGTGACACTAACTAATTTTGTTCCATCCAGGCAATCTGTACTAGATTGTACTGGTAGCAAGTAGTTATTGCTTCTCTTACTCAGCTTCAGGGAGTGGCCCAGTAATATTCTGGTCGAAGTAAAATCGTATATCGTAGATGAGAAGATAGTAAACCGTAGAAATAATGTCAAATAACCAACAGGATTATTACCTGAAGATATGCTCTCCATATTTGTAAATATGCAAAGCTTTAATGTGGTTGTATTCTGGATCTGAATCTACTCAAGAAAGAAGTAAAATACCCTAATGCTATAAAAACATGACATGTTTAATCTTAACAAGGCCACACTTTTAAGAGTTTTAGGTAGAAGTTACTATCGTTTGAAATTTAGAGCCGTACAAATGAGAAACTTGTATTCAAAGGAATGTGACGGGAGCAAATCAAAAACTTGAGTACTAATAAGACCACGTAATTTTTTTGACATTTAAGTTTTGGTCACCTCCTGAGGAAACGGTGTACATTTTACGACAAATCGCTTACAAATTAATTATTTCTATCTATCAACAGATAAAAACTAATTCATCCAAAAATATACAACACAATAATGAGGTGCACGTAGACGTACAACAAATTTACTTTCGTCTTTTGGCTTTTACTGTGCGTCCAAGGAGTTTAGTCAATTAAATTGTCACATATTTGTCACACTGACGTTAAACAAAATTGTTAACGGCGTCTCGTATTTCAAATCTCGAGTTATCTCACTGAAAATATTTACATTAATATAGCCTTGTAAGATGAGACGCCTTCATAAAATAATATAAATCTGAAATTCACTCGTAATAAATTCAATTTTGTGAGTTACCTACATAAATTGAAACGACACTTATCTGGATCATCCAGTTTGAAAAATCATTCACATTTTAAAGCTGTTATTCAATTGACTATGTTATTTATTAACATTTCCCAATATGATATTTACTCATAATAAAGAAAGTATAATTCTTAGTAACATCCACATTTATTAATTTTATTTCGTTTAAAATATGAGGGCTGGTAAAGTCTGATAAAGTCGGGAATAAGATAAACTTTTAGTTTTACTACTTCGTACTAACTTCACTATTTACGATATTAAAACTAATATTAACATGTTTTCGCAAGATGCTACAATCTGAAATTGGTTTATTGCACATAAAAATTAGATTGGAGATGAATAAAGTTCAATGAAGTGTAAATAATGCGTTGACTTTAAATTAATAGGGGTTTAAATAATGGTTATGCTATATTTGTAAGGTCCGGATTTGAGGGAAGAACGTATAAGATTAATTCAAATATTTTCTGTATCCCTCTTAACTAATTCCGTCTCTTCTCTTTTCGCATACATTAGATTACTTACTGCCCTTAACAGATTTTTAAGTAGAAGTCGGTATTGCTGCAGTTGTATCCTTATTCCTTTCCTTATTCCTCACGCAAACAGTGCAGGCTTGCAGGATCTCAGTTGAAATAATTTTGAGCATTGTAAATAAAATTTCTTGGTTTTCTCCACCCTGTTGTATACTGTAAGTACCACTTAATGTAGCTTCTGCCTTATCTCCATAAACGTGATAAATATTATAATTGTAGGCTTATCACGTTGACTTTTTCTTAGCCACTTATACGTAGACCAAAACTAAGCACCTGGACCGTCACCACCATATAATCAAAAGTAACTGAAGTAAAATGGGTGACAGGTATTATTTAATTTACTTTTACAAAGTGTTACAAATAGTTGCTGATAACGATGCAAACAGTATTCTTTATCTCGGTATTGAGCCAATGAAACTTGCCGTAAAGAAGTGACCAATTTTCATCTATTTTTGGTAGTTTGACAAAATCTATTAATCTACACGCTACCGAAATCTAATTTATTATACCAAAGTGAACGGGAATATTTTTTGACGCAAACAACAAATACTCCACGGAACATCCCTACGATAATATTTTTTAAACTTCCATTTATAATAAAAACATGTTTTGTGTTCTAAAATAGCTATTTCAGATGGTTTTAACGAGAAAGTGAAATGAATTTACATTGAAGGGTCGTGTGTCCCAGAATGAATTAGTTTCTGGCATTTCTAAAGCTTAAATTGATGTGTTGGCTTCGTTTATAAAACCCACAAAGCTATTTTTAATGTCAATATCACTGGCATATATTAAAGAAATCTCGACATTTGTGAAATAACATTTTGTATTTGTTGTTTATAACGTTAGTTAGAAGAGTTTTGAGACCTCTTTGGCGGTCACTATTTTTTTTTATGGCTCCATTGAGTTAAAGTATCCCTTAAACATTTAAACAGACACATACACATATTATACATAAATTACCGACAGTCCATGCACAGACAGAAATCGCTACGCTGTTGTACTTTGCACAAACCCAAAATATTCTACGTAAGCTTTGTAAATGTCCAGAGATTCTTGCCAGCAACCATCTTCTTCTTGACAGCAATAGGAAGTTTGAATAAAACTAGAAAATGGACTAAGATAATTGTTGTTCTAGAAACAGTTCTAAATTTTCCATTTATATTTCCAACAAATTTAATATCAATCAAATGCCAGTAGTATCTGATTGATCTTAAATTTACCATAGGTAGCTGGGTATTTCAGTGACAATGTAATAATATGTTACCTCGAAGCTAATAGGACCATGTGACCATAGTTACCATACAACATATTCGTCTTAGGACTTCTTGTATTTATGTAATACTACTTATACACAGCCCTAGATGGTGTCTATAGTCTGATGATGAAGTGGTGACAAAGTTTAGATATTTAAAAAATATCTAAATTTTGTTTTGACAGTATAAAGTTATAAATAAGTATCTAACTCTAACAGGGTTTTTTTTTAATCTAAGTTTACTAATAAATATCGGCCTGCCAGATGCCTGATAAACAACCGCAGCACCAAATTCTGGAGAGAAGATGTTTTTCTAGTTACCCACTTCATCACAATCAGAAATCTGCCGTGTTCTTCCTTGTCTTTATAATTTGTTGCCCATTACATTACGTAAATCTGAAATAACTAATGTATTATTGAACAAAATATAATGCTACAAAGTTTAAAGAAATTTCGATCTTTATTAAATCAGACCCAACTGAACATTAAGTTTTCATCTCCGATAAAACGGGCATGAACACTGAAATATCCATTGAGTTCACGAAAGGCAATTTACTAAATTCTGTTGGGCAAGTGAGCAATTATTGTAGTCTCGAGTTTACTTAGTTCAAAAACTTTTAATTTCACCCATTAAACCAATCCGTCACTTTTGTTCTTTATTTTGAGAGATCCGACGAGTTTTTTATTTCAAGTTCTTGAAATTCAAACCATTTGGTGCAAAGATTTTTAACATCGTTCTGAAATTAAAATATGCTGAACAACTAAGTCTTTAGCAGGTACCTTGATTTAGATTTAAATTGTGTAAAGACTGATTTAAAACAAGATATGATTTAAGCTCGAGTTGGACTTTAATATAATATAAATATGAGATACGTCGCCCGCAAATTCAACTTTGGCAGATCACTGCAAAACTATAGTGACAGGTTAGTTGAGTTTAATATAATTTCGCTCCAAACTCGCCGTATGGTATGATCTCTTTTGCCTTCACAAAATTACTCACTCCACTATCAATGCGCCAGGTTTGCTGTGTGCAGTCTGTATTAACACCAGGCACAGGTCACGCTGTCCCAACGTATTTTTGATACACGTATATAACAATAACACCTGTTTCTGTAACCCTATTGTAAGGGTGTGTCGCACCTAAAATTAACTGAATCGGGTTGAAGACGTGGATATATTTAATGGTAGATTCTCCCATTTTATGATAATAAATGCACAAGGTTCGTAGTATTTTCTTATAAATATAGTTTTATTCTTATATATGCTTTAAATACATGTATTTGAGTGACGTCTTGGTTAATTAAGCGTGGCAAGTATCTGTATTTTGCCGCGTGCCTTGTATTTTGCCTTTTTTCATGTTGTGTATGCTATATTTGGATCACTGTCTTGTCTTAATATGTACCTTATATCCTAATGTTTTCTGTCATATAATGGCAGTAATCTGTAAGCGTACCTTTCACAAATAAATAAAAAGGAACTCTATTCCACAGGAAGACTTCTGAGAAACATTATTAAAGACGTAGTATCGTTATTTTTTTCTACTAGCAAGGTAAGATTGCTCGAGTTCGATAATTGAGGAGAAGTAGGAATGGCAACGCACAAGTGACTCTACTACCCTTATTTCAAACCAAACAAGACAACCAATTATTTGACTACCTACACAATTTTATTAGTTACCAACGTAAACAGCCATAACCAATCCTCATAAATAGGCATGTTGCTAAGAGCTGTTCAATGACAAATAAACTTCTTCTTAAAAAAAAAACGTTCTTAACTATGAACGCTTCACAACTAAATTGATAATCGTTTTACCCAAACACAAAATATGAAAACATTATCTCACTACGTACGCTCACAATTAGGGGCCACTTTAATTCCCCTTAGTTTCATAAGGCTACTAAGGGATTACACCGAAGATTACTGCCGCTATATCCCGATGCCATAATCCAAGCGTCTACCTTGGCACTAACAATAACAGTAGATGGACGAACGGTTGCCAAGCATGGCAATTAGGACCAGATTCCCTTAAGGCTAAGACTCCGTAATCTACATATCGTGTTGATTAACCCTTCCGTGTACATATAATACTGGAAGCTCACACAATTTTTTTTTTGTCGTTTTTCCACCAACTATGTCTCCTTGAGAG
Organism: Euplagia quadripunctaria; assembly: GCA_963859945.1. NCBI lineage: Eukaryota > Metazoa > Arthropoda > Insecta > Lepidoptera > Erebidae > Euplagia > Euplagia quadripunctaria. The sequence continues at coordinate 24,863,185 of OY982566.1, read as the reverse complement.
CGATCACAATAGTAGTAGTTTTTTGGCAGGTTTTGAGATTTTTAGATTTCTGTTCAATTAGAATCATTATCATTTTATAAAAATTAAAATATAATACCTGTGGAGATATTTTTACCTTTTCGTAAGAGGTTCTTCATATATCTATGAGAGTGGGGCGTTGCAGTCACCAATGTACAAGTGACATCCCACTTATCCATCTAATATTATAAATGTGAAAGTTTGGATGGATGGATGGATGGATGTTTATTATTCATTCACGCAAAAACCACTGAACCGATTGCGATGAAACTTGGTACGTAGATAGCTGGAGACTTGGATTAACGCATAGGCTACTTTTTATCCCGATATTCCCACAGGATCGGGACTTACGACGGTGAAACCGCGGGGCGCTGCTAGTATAATATGAAGAAAAGTCTTGGTAAAAAGTCCGTCTGATTGATGATTACATCAAACGGGTCTTTTACTTGTTTGCTAATATATTTTTAGTAAAAAGAATTTTAGAGGTACTTTTCCCTCTAATAAAGGAACTCATCTATAGGGATCAGACTAGGGACAGAGTACAATAAAAATAGAAATCATTTATAGGATCTTGGAAACGAAAAGTATTAACTCTTCTTCAATAGTTAATTATATATTGTTCTCTACAACCAGATATTTAACTTACTATAAATATACTTACGACTTGGTATAAAGGATTTAAAGGAATACGTGTCTCACCACAAACATTTCTAGCTATAGTAAGGAAATAATTCAAGTGAAAACAAAATGAATGTATACACATAACATTGTATTAAGAGAGCGGAAACACGGAAGTAGCCGCTAGATTGGGTACGGAGAAAGTGTCATGAAAGGGTCAACTTCTAAGTGGGACATATAAAATAAAAACCAGTTTATTATTCTTTTAGTCAGTGTTGCCACAATAAAAAAACAACACACATATCCTACTGCATTCTTCGTGATCTTAATTTGTTTATCCCATGCTGAATAAAAAAAGCTAAAAACAAATTTAATAGGCTTTATTTCATTATTACACTAAAAAGGAAGAGGCAAGCTAGGCTTAAACCCTGATAATCTGGTAGTTTAAATACTTTTTTTGATGGCCCACCTAATGTCATAAAAAAAGAATAACATTTGACTTGTATTTAAGGTAACTTTAAAAGCAGACACTGCAAAAAGTGAAAAAGTATTCACAACGATTGCCTAGAGAACATCTACGTTACAAAGTCCTTAAGCGGCTTTTGTCGTGGTGTCTTGCAATCGAAAGGTTAAAAAGATTAGAACGTTGTCTAGACAAACCACTGAACTCAAGCTTGAAGAGCAAGCACTCAATTTACTTTGAATATAGTCTATATTCAATACCAATTTAATAGAACATGTTTGTCCAATAGTAGTTTCGTTTACATGATGTAGTTGAAAGGAACCTGCTTTCGAAAATGTGTTAATTGAGGAATAACCTTACTTCCCAGGCTTTCTTCATATACTAAAAGTAACGTTCAGCAAGAACAATAAAGGGTTTTACATGATTGGCAACACACTAGTGCCACGCTCTACTATTTTAAGCTTTTATAGGGTACAATATCCACTTATCATCAAGTGAGCCTTATGCTCTTTTACCACTAATGATAGTTTATGTAAATAAGCTCAAGACTTAAGAGGTTTATTTATTTATTGCTTTTTAGTTATTTCGTCGGTTTAATTTTTTGTTAAAAAGATTTTTATGTATTAGATAGATCAAAAGAGAAAAGTAATATTCTGAGACATGTTAAATACCGCTATTTAGACGCAAACTAATCATAGCTTGTAATATAAGTCCAGAATACGGTAAAATTAATTACTATTTTAATTTTTTTTTTCAATACATACGTTTATTCCACACCATAATGTTACAGAGTTGTTATAGTAGATGTTTTACTTCGTTATGGAACTGGATCTATTATACTCAACTGCAATCTCAACTCAAATTTTGCATAAGTACACATTATCAGGAGTGCAGAAATGGACAAAGCTTACATCCCGAAAAAAATATACTGTTTCCTACGGAAGCCGCGCGTAAGAGCTAGTATATAATATAAAAACCCGTACACCAATGCAAATACTTGCACTGCTCCAAAATCAAACACTCGGCGTTACGAGGGGTATGTATATTTTTTTAGACCATTCTATAAATGGGAAGGTATGACAATAAAACTATTTTAGCAACGATCGACTGAACGGGACAGTTGGACCATTATTCTATATCGAACACTCCTTACCCCTCCAACATTTCGTTTAACTAAACTCACACGAAAAGCGTTTTTATTATCAAAATATTCTGATTATCAAGACAGTATAACCCTTATTTTCAATTATAAACAAAATGAAATCTAACGACAAACAAAGTTTATTAACACCAATATTTAAATTTACTCAGCACGTCCGAAGTTTGCTGAGTTAAACACTTTTTATACTTAACATGTGTAAAAACAACATTTCAGGTTATTTAAAAATTTTACTAGACTTTTAGTCTCCAATCTATCAATTAGCCTAATGCGGTCCACAGCTGGACATAGGCCTCTAACAATATGTGCCATAATAACCGGTCCCCCATCTTCTGCATCCCAGCTACCTTCAGATCGTCAGTCCATCTAGCTATGGGGCGTCCTATCTTCCGCTTACCGATTCGCGGTCTCCAGTCTAAGACCCCTTTGCTCCAACGGCCATTGATCCTTCTGCATACGTGGCCAGCCCATTGTCACTTTAGCGTGCTTGTTCTTTTTCATTTAGTCTCACTTCTTTATAATTATTAGCAATCCGCCCCGGCTTCGCACGGGTAGCAGATACATCTTCAACAATCACCAACGTATTTCAACCAATTTACACAAAACCTTAACAAATTATATACCTAAACCTTCCTCATGAATTGCTCTATCTATTGGTGAAAACCGCATGAAAATCTACTGATTACTGATAATACTATACTGGCAATGCGCTATTGTTAGTCCTTGTGTTGTGCATAACTACATTCATCAATAAAAGACTAGCATCAAGCTAACGGTATGCCTAGTTGCTACTCTGAATAAATACATACTCACGCCTGCGAGTCTACCCCGATGGGGTAGACAGAGGTGTTTCAAACACCCACGTTTTGACAACTATAATTTGGTTTGACTCACGTTATAGGGGGCAAGCCTATTGCCATCAACCGGGCACTTAGGGAATTAATATTTAAGAAGGGAAGCCAATGGGAGGATAGGAATATTGCTTATACGGATGAATTGAAGAGTGTGAGCAATAACTCGAGCAGGTCAGGGTTGCATACCTGTACATCGAACAGGTGCTGTTTCCGGAAAGTTCGAGCCCCCTAAAATACTAATTACCTATTTCAAAATTTAAATAGAACATCATTATGCGTGTACGTTTCAGAGGTTAAATGACAATATATAACTAGGTACTTTCTTTTGTTTATTTGCAGGTGTGGCTGATTATACCTATATTTCGCTAGTTAGTTTGAGGAACTATTGCCGTGCTTGCTGCTGAGAAGTTTCTAAAGAAAAAAACTCAGTAATAACTTATATTACCTGGGAAGTTAATGACAAAATTATGCTACTTATGGACCAACGAGGTAATCTACTACTATTTTGCTTGTATGAGTATTATGCAAAAACGGAGTACCTGCCAAAACAAGCGGTTAACGTTATTATGTTTGGCTAAGTTCCGAGGTAAGCTGGGGACAGCTTATTATATTTTCGATACTTATATCTAGTAGTATATTGTACGTGACGCTTACGTACTATGCAAGTAAAACCGAGTAAATAAGGCTGAAATCGAGCAGAGATCGACATTAAAATACTTATGCTTCTAAAATGAATGGCGTTCATTTAAATTTACCTACTATATTTATGTGTGTCTGTTAGTGGAGTGGCGACCAGAGATATTAAACGTTTAATATTTCAAATCCATTATTTGTAACTTTATTATCGTCATCGACCTCTTGATCAAGTACGTGGATTTTGTACACGCTAGTTGAGGTGCTTTCAAAACTTCCAAAGTCTGGCCCTCAATCTTATAGCTGCAAAGAGAGTACGAAGTCTAGGCAAACCAACCCCTGTGAAAAATGCAGGAAGACTTTTTCTGGAAATTGAGGAAAATGGATATGTTACACAATTTCCTACACTAGTCTTCTGCTGAGCAGGAAATTAACTTCACATTTAAAAACCTTTTTTTAATACAATGCTGTGCTGTACCTTAATGGCCAGTTTCTGCTGCACAGCCCTTTTTTTAGTTTTAGTAATAAATATTGATGTTATACAGTAGGTTAAACATAATAAATAATCTTGCGATTTAAAAGCATCTTCGAAGTTCTCTGACCTACTAACACATAAACCAAGTAAATACTTTCATAATTCCCCACATCACAAGACTAATCAACTTAACGAAAGTCACCTAATCACTTTCGTCACAAACAAGCCATAAAAAGTTTTAATTAAAGTGCCATAAATTACATGAGCCATTGCCAGTTCTGACAGCCATAAAGACAGTGATTCATACCATGTAGTGAGCAATGTACCGGGAACATTACTGTTACGACCGCCGAATTACGCCGACACCGCGATTTCGGCTACTTAAGGAGTACTCGTAAAAGTTTATGTCATCGGCACAGTGGAAGCGTCGGCGTCGTGCGGTTAAAATTAGCCCTGGAAACATACTACTTGTGAATGATGAAGAAGAAAGTGTACGAAGACTTGAAGTTGGTTTGATGCCTGGAACTTAGACATGTAGTACAAGGGAAAATGTGTGTTCAAAAGCCATGTGGGTGTAATATTTGTTTGTTGGAGAGATACTTTGGTGAGAATTGGGTTGTTTGTGTTCGTAATAGCATTCAATGCGGAGAATCTTGAGAGGCTGCGAGAGCTTTACGTGTTTGTATCGCTATTAGTATACGATGTACGTAATCTTTGAGAAGCACAAATAATACTAAAGTTGACATGGAGGATTTCCTAAATATTGCTCATCAATATTATATTTTACTTAATAAATTATAAATCTAAATAAACTCTCCGACAATAAGTTATTTAACTGGCGCCTGAAATATATTTCAGAAAATTTTGTATTGTCTATGAAAAGTACTTATGTACTTATAATTATTTAGAGTTTGTCTCTAATTACTTGAAACACCCCTTCCAGAAACATAATCCAGTGTCACATCACGTCACATTCACACCAAAGGCATTTAAAATGATCATGGGTTCAGGACAAATAATTGTGTGATGAGCATGATCATTTGTTCTGTCTCAGTGTTCAGCAGTCTAGGTACCATAGTAGAGGCTCTGCCTTGGATGCTGCGATGAGTCTCTCCTACATAACTCAAACCACAGTCACAAGGAATCGAGTTTACACCGGGAGCTCCCCGTCTTATCGGTTACTCCGCGTATGTGTGTCAGATTGGGCTAACATTAAGGCGAAACTGGGAGGGAAAAATATTTCGTGCCGCGGAAAATACGCGCAGCAATCGAGATAAACCGTCGTCCGAATTTCAACAGAGACACTGTCACTGTTGGTCACTGCCGCTGAGTTTTAATGCCGGCTGCCACACACCTGGTGGCCGGCATTAAAACTCACATCCCACGAGACAGACCGTACAGACTTTACAAAAAGTGATACAATTAGTATGGTGTGCATCGCGGAGAATGTTAGTAACAACAGCGCATCACACAACGCAACGGAAACGCAACCGTCTACATCCGCACGTTCCGAAAGACAAAGGATTTGGTGGCAGCGTAGTCAACCCAGTATGACGCCTGACACCGTCGCGGCAGGACGCTTCACTCCTTGAAAAAGGGCCCTCGTCGGGTCCGAAATACAAACGTGAGTAAAACTATATATTATTTAATAAACATATACTGCAGTTCTTACTTAGTTTATAAAAATTAAGGGTCTAAGAGGTTCTAATGCAAATTACATTATGATCAAGACATCACCTACGGTTTCAAGAGCGACACAGGAAACAAAAATTAGTACAAGCAGCAAACAGAACGCAAACTAGAGAAAGAAGAAAGTATAGCCTGGTACCTAATATTATAATATCGTATGCCTGCCACCAGATTCAACCTTTCAGCCGAGATGCAAGATGTAAATATGATGGTGCCAAACGTGAATAAAACCATCAACCAATTTAAATTCAAACCAATAAAGAAATATAGTCATAAACCTATTCAAAACGTGACCTCTACACAGCTCATTGATCCTCCATACACAAAGGACGTAATTCTTAAGATGCTCCTCAATTTTCATCTACACAAATTGTTGGCTAAAACAAATTGGGGGACACAATCAAAATCCTTGCAGCACAATCTCTACAGTATTTTCCTTATACCCTTAATAATACTTTAGGCTTCTCATCTCATACATATGTATGAACGTGCAAAACCGATGTCCATTTCTTACGAACGATGCATAATATAAGGAGTTCTTTGCCGAGGACAAGAAAACATAATTGTTGACATACTTCAATCTCTTTTTGGACTTTTATGTACATATTTCAAGGATATTGATGATGCTAGTTTAGGAAAAATTACATCTGTCTTGTCCACAACTGACAGTTGCAGCTTTTAAATATGTAAGATCGTTTATTTACTATTACTATTACATCAGATAGATAATAATAGTTTGGTTTCCTTTACCACTAGAAATGTATAACTTTGAATAGCGTTTTCCCGGTAGATGAAACATGTCACAATGCCCCCTGTAACATCTTAGCCCCCTTTCCTATTAATTTAGAGTAACAACATAAATACTACGAATGTAAATCTGAAATAATATATCAGAAAAAATTAATAGTTTTCTTACTGAAATTCTTCAAAAGAAAAAGACAGATAAATATTATCCATATTGAATCGGTAAACTCGCCTCTGATGAGGTCAATACCGCCTTTCGACGTAATCCAAAAAGGACAGAGAAATTTTGGGAAGACAGATTATCCCTTCATCGATTTCTCATGACCGTGATTCTTTTAGTAGTAAAGATGTTTCTAAAGAGAAAGAATTTATGTCACACGCACGTACAGACGAAGATGATTGATTTCAACCTCAAAAAAGACTTCTGGCTTATGCCATAGATTTGGTGTAAAACAATCTATCATTATTTTTCCTAATGAATAATTGTGACACAGTATCGTTCAAGAACCGCGTATTTTCCTGGATAAGAGTAGGCTTCCTTCACAAGAAATGCCGTTGGTGCGTTAAGTAAGGACAAACTAAACCGACAAGTAGATGTTCCTATTAATATTGTTAGTAAGAGTCCAAGTCCATATAAACTTTACTTCAAATTTATCTTACAATAAAACATTAGGTATTAATAGACTCTTCGTATTTTTTGCTATTAAATAATTTGTATAAAGCATGTACTCAACGAGAACAATAATAAAAGTTGTTTGTTAGAGGGACTTCCCGGCTACAGTTAGTTCGCGACCCTAACCTGCTCGGCTGCTGCATAAGACAACATCCCTTTCCATTCATTGCCTTCCTTTCTTAGCTATCTTTCTTTATTCTTTCTTTAAATATATTCCTAAGTTTCCCATCTTTAATTACCAAAGTGCTTGGTTGACGGCAATAGGCTTGCCCCCTATTACGTGAGTGGGACCAAAATATAGTCCGCAAAATTTAGGTGTTTCATACACCTCAGCCTACCCCTGAGACGATACAGGAGTGAGTATATGTATGTATACTCTTTATACTCTTTACGTTTTAAATTTATTTAAGTACATAGTTACAATGTGACATTCTTTCATTTTTTTCGTTAACTATAACCTAACGCTATCTGGATCCAAACCAAGCATAACTTGTTCTATAGCTAATATGAATAAATAAATTGAGTTTTTTTTTGTAATTTACATGCCTATTATTTGTAGCAAGACCACGACCAACCCTGCACTGAGCAGAAATTGCTTGCAAGTCTTGACGTAGCACACGAAAACTAGACCACGTTGTCAACTTCTAAACCCCTAAGTTGGTAACACAAAGAAGTAAAAAATTGTTTACGGTTACCCAAGGTAGTTGGGTAGAACATGTTTTCTGAAAGAAAAGAAAATGTTTTCCCCAAGGAACTTGGCTGTGAATCTTAGTGATAGAAAACATTTTTAGAACAAGCAAAAAACAACGTTTTCTCTGCACACAATGTAGTCCAACCCAGCCATAATATTTTCAAAGATGAGTATTGTATTTATTATTAGTTAGATTAATAAATCAACAAAATCCAAGAAAAGGAAAATTGTTACAGATTCTAATTAGAATCCTGAAATAATTATCCTTTTCTTTAATCAAATATGTAGTTAAAGGAAAATGTTCCTTCATTTATATTATTTATTTAGTTCTAATTAGACCGATTTGAACGGAGTACGGCTTTGTAGTGTTCTCAGTAACATTTGTAGTTATATCGTTTAATGCTATTGTACCGTCGTGTTTTGACGTTATTTTTTTGTCCATTTTGCTACATGTATTACTTTTTTGGGGGCAAGACAGACAGGGAGATTTACATATAATAAGCATATTAAAACTAGCTAATATTTTAACAGCTGGCAAAGATACTGGTCACTGAAGTAAATGATGAAATTCACAGAAATTAAGCGGAAAGTGTTCAACATGCTGCTTTCTACCTTGCCTTATTTATGGATATAAAACTCTTTAAAAACACCACAAAGATATGGTCGAATACTGTCAAAGATCCATGGAAAGAAGTATGATTAGTATCAGAAAACAAGACAAAATATGAAAGACAATTATAAGATTATAGACTAAAGTAATAGATGTGCTTACAAAGATAGATACATCTAAAGTGGAGATGAACCGGGCATAGACTGAGAAGTAACCAAGAAAAGTGGAGCAAAATTGTCACAGATTGGTATCCCAAAGGCGGTAAAAGGAGAAGAGGAAGATAACACAAAAGATGGGAAGATAAGTTAGTTAACCACTGGTCCCAACTCGAGAAGGGTCGCTAGGGACAGAAACCAATGGAAAATGTTGGAAGAAGCCTTTGTCAGTAGGTACACTGAACTCAGATATATACTTATAAATTTCAAAGAAAGAAAGCAGTTAAGTTTTCTTTCTTTTCAGTTCAGGATAAATGGGCTTATGGTATTGTATAATGTTTTAACACAAAAAGTGTTTCGAGGAAACCGGTACAATAACCGAAAATATAATCCTTTTTCAAATGTTTTTAAGTAAAAGAAATATTCGATATTTTTTTAAAAGGGTCTACAGTCCGTCTTCGTCTTTGTGACGAAGGTAAGGCACATCCCTTACTCAATTTAGAAAAATAAAGTCTTTATAGAAGGTTCACTTTCCCTACAATTTACTATTTCTCAAGATATGAAACAATTATTTTAATATCTTACCATTTTCAGATCTTATATTAGAAGATAGATCTATCTAGATGGAATATTCTTTATTGTACACCATTAATAATATACAGTTGAAACAGATCTCATATAAAATATTAGAATACAAGAGGGCGGTCTTATCGCTAACAGCGATCTCTACCAGACAACCTTTAAATGGAGATAATTACAGAAATGTGAAATAAAAATATACTAGTTGATAGCGTATTTTTGAATATATAGACAATAATTGACACATATAGATATAAACATTAATATATCCATTTAGTAGAGATTACACAGTATTTTTCTAAAGTAATTATGATCTTAGTTATGTAATAGAATAAAAAAAGAAAAAAATATATTACAAAGACAGTGTTGCTTGACCATATTTTTAAAGACTGTAAGGGTTTTAGCTTACCGTATTTGTACTGGTAATGCATTTTACAAAGGAACAGCCAGGACCGTAAAAGATTTGTCATAAAAACTTGTTGAATGCACTGGCACTTTTAATATCAGATTTTCTGATAATCGTAAGCACTTCGTATGGGTGATACGCATACGAAGTGCTTACTGAAGGAGCTCAAATCGTCCTTTTAAATAGTAAGGTGTATGAGGGTTAAACAGTATGCTGTATAGCAAAGAGAGAATATGAGCATTCCGTGGAAGACGAATAGGTAACCACTAGGAATAGGCACCACAGGAGCTTATTTTGGAATTCAGAAACATGATCATGTTTACATGCGTACATATAAAAACAAATTAATATACATTTTCAAACCAAGACTTAAGATGAATTAGTGTTATAAATTTATCATATGTATCTGTGCGTCTATCTGTGGCAACATACTCATAGTCCCTAAACGGATATACCGATTTTCATTTATTTTTTTGTTTTTGTTTGAAAGGTGACTTGATCGAGAGTGTTTTTAGCTATATTTCAAAAAGGCTGTTTATCTCTGTTTGAAGATCATCGTTATCTTCTAATCCTTACAGGAATGTGAGCAACTTCTACTAGTCTGATCGATTTAATTTTACTTACTACCTTGTGACTTCAATAATGTTATAATAATATGTAATTTTAGCAATTTTAGCAAGGATACCCAACTCTATATCATTTTATAGCAGAGATATCGTATTTGAGCTCATTAGAATAGTCTTAATGATTAGGTTATTGATAGAAGATATTTTGTATTATTTGATATTTATTTGTTTTATTGACACCAATAGATTCCACGGATGACAACAAATTGCTCTTATAATATGATAGGTGAAAGATCCCTGTTAGAGTATTAACTATTCAATTTTTAAAATTAGCACTCGACGACGGCTTCACCCACCCTTTATCTGAGTGCATTCGGTGCCCATAGGTATATTATGTTTCTCCAGGATACAGTATATCTGTTCAAAGGTTAGGTTTCGATTGACCAGCAATCTAAGTTCCCATCCTTAAGCAGTCCGCGAAGTTCAAAGTTCCTGGTGCCTTTATATCAATGCAGGACGTTACTTCTTCATGGTGGACGGATGGATTTGGATGATATTTCTCACATCTGTAGATAATGATAGATGTACCAAATTTAATTACAATGACACACTAGTGAAAATTACCGGGATTATGGTACACTTATTATTCAAGAAAATATGAGGGTAATAAAATAAAAAAGCTGGTGTTACCTCTGTGCTAAATCTATCAGAAGGCGTAAATATTCAACAACACTTTACAACTGAGTTGAATATTAAATAGAGATAGACGGCGAAGAAAAGAAATATATCATTGTATCGTTAGAAAGAATTCTAAACAATTCAAAGAAACATACTTTAAGATTGTTTTAGTAAATATTTATTGTCGTAGATTATATTTATTTCTCAACTTGTCTTGCATTTATTGAAATTATTATTTATTTGAAATTTATTCTGTTATGCAGTATAAGAACTGAGTGATTGTCGATCGTGTAGACACCCGCACGATCATGGCCGAACTTCCTTTGATGTTTGTCCGAAAAACCGACACAGCGACGATTACGTTTGATTATTACCGATCATAGGCAATTATAGGCGATTATGGCCTGTACACGCTCGTGATCGCTAGTTTTCGTCCATCATGGCCGATGGTGTGTAGGCCCCATTAATTAAAAACAGTTGCCACGAGTATGAGAGAGAGGTCCCTGGTACGTATGCACAAACATTCAAAAGTGGGTTTCTTTTCTTACCTTGGTTAAAAAATGGTTCTCCAGATAATAATAATAATATCTTGACACACCTTATACACGGACGTCTGATCTCAAACTAGGCAGAGCCTATATTATGGTAACCAGGCTAATGTCATTCTTAAGCTGTGGTTAAAGTACTTTTCTTTGCATCACCTAAAGTTTGAGTGCGGAGAGAGAATGCTTTAGGCATTTCCGTCTATGTATCAAATGTCCATAAAGTTTAAATAAATAAATAAACCAAGACCTGTCAAACAAGAAAATCAAGTGATGTTACACTACTTTATGTACAAAAAAAATGTAAGCTAACCTCTAAGGAAAGCAAAGATGCCTATACAAATTCAAAGGTGCTCACACAAACTGCTAATAAATGACAGCATTTGCTAGCTACTTGTCAGAAAGCCAACTCTTTATACCGATCTTAAAAAGTTGGTTACGAAAATGCTACATAAGCACTTTCAAATGGTAAAAATGCTGTAAAAATATTGCCAGTTTAAGAAACTGGTCAACTTGCGACTACACAAAAACACGACATGAACCAATAAAAATAAAAGCGGTGAGTCTCAGAGAGTTACGACTTGCGAAAAATTGGTTTGATGATGATGGTAAAATTTTGCAAACAAGGGACAAAAATCACATTTAGATTCAGAACGACTATCAAAAATTACACAAATAATTGTCTCACATGGGGAGCAAACTAACAACACTTAATATGGTTAAGTTGTCCCTTAAAACTAACACAATTAAAGTGTCCGTGCTGCCATAAAATTCTGTTACAATATTAAATCAATTTAATATAGGACTAATATATCTACATAAAATTACTGAAATAAATCAACTCCAGAACCGTAATTAAGTTACTAACTTGTTGTTCCTGCCTTTATAGTTATTTGATATTTATACTAACTATGCCAATTCGAATAAAACTTCACAAGTGGAAAATTTATACGAACCTTTGTTAAAATTGTTATATGTTATACATTATTAAGTATATTCCTCTAATAAAGGCCTTACAGGCTTTGTTAGATGAAGAGAGGTGTAAATACGAAAATTATGCTTTGTTTTAATGAAATAAATTGTACACAATTAAAACTTGAAAATATCAGCGGGATAAAACTAATATGAAGCCTAACTAATTTTGATTGCGAAATTACATTTTATAATAATAATAAAAAAGGTTTATGACGAAATCAACTCTTCAAACGAGGCTCGAACACCTGACAATACCTAACCATGGTGATAGTTTGACCAATTGAGATATTTGAGACTGGTCTTGCTATGTTGGTAGTATATACTTGGTAACAAATCTTAGGTGGCGATTTAACCATCTACTACTAATCATCGCATCGAATTAAAACATCAACAATAATTATAACAGTTCTAGTAAATGTGTGAACAAAACATCAGAAATACTATAGGATCAGCATGTTTAGCGTGATTGACATCTTTATAATTATTTATATAAAATAACTTAGTCACCGTACGTACTCATCATAACATTTATACAATTTATATCATATCGTGACATCATATTATGTGAACCCGTGTCTTTATATTTTCAGAATTATTATCCCCTCAAGTATTAATTGCCACGTAACATTAGAACGAGCCTATTTTTACTGATCAATTGGTAGGAAAATATCTTCCTCACAAAATACCTCAGAATGTCGAAACTCACATCTAACAATTCTATTTAACTAGGCACCGTTTAATATCAATTTATCAGGATCGTCACCACTTGGCCTCAGCTCCAAATGAATGATTACTCTATATTAGGCAGTCACATAGACGAATGCCCAAAATCGTAGTGGGTTCAAGGGGTCCCCGGCCAATTGTTCCCTTAAATCTTCCTTCTCAAGTTTAGGGACTGAATTTTATGAGTTTTCTTTTGTCTTTACATCTTCAAGTCCCCTCTCTTTTAGAAGTTATTTGCCATTTGTTATTGTATCTACGTATTTACGAGCATTTAGTTCAGTTAATGTTAGTTTTACGTTTGGTTTAGCCGAGTTTAGAAAGTGCTAGGTTTTGTCTGTGTATACAGGCTGAATAAACCTTTGCAGTATATACTACTAGGGCAGATTCAAAAGTTTATTGTAGTCTGTTTATATTACTATTTAATGAAAAATCCTCCCCTTTCTCGTTGGGCACTTTTCATGAGTTGGAGCGCAATCGTGGCAGGTTCAATTCCTGGCTCCAATAAATTGTTATTAAGATTTTATGGTAGAAAATCCTCAGTCACGTCAGTCAGTTCAGCCATATGGATTTCGGAATTTCCATAGAAAATGACAATAAACTCTCCCTTCATTACGTGAATTCTAATATGAGACCGGCGAGCGATTTTAGAATGTAGATGAAAAAATGCTGAAAAAATAATTAAGTTATTATGCTTAGAAAATAAGTTTAATTTTTATACATAAAGTTTAGTTGATCAATGAAAATATTTTTTTTATCATCGTTGTTTTATGACAGTGAAGTAGGGATTGTTTTTTTTAATAAATAATAATTTAACTTTATTATTCACTAGCTGTGTCCGCGACTTCGTACGCGTGGAATAGTGTATTTATATCGAATCAACAGCCTAATAAATAAGTTTCAAGCTTCTAGCTCTAAATATGACGATACTTCCATACAACTTTTCAACCCCACCTTTCAACCCCTTACACCGTTTTTTTTTTGGCAATAAAAAGTAGCCTATGTCCTTTGTCAGGCTCTAAACTATCTGTGTACCAAATTTTATTTAAATCGGTTCAGTGGTTTTGGCGTGAAAGGGCGACAGACAGACAGACAGAGTTACTTTCGCATTTACAATATTAGTAAGGATTAGTGACATTTATTGTAATTTGTTTTTTTATAATTAGCGACTTGCATGCATATAAGATGTGTAATACGATTGACCAGCACCTTGTAATATGATTCCAATCCCGTGTCGGACCTTTCGTGCTATCGGCCATATTGTTGATTGACACTGAACTACAGTACTGACGGATTCAGACCACTTAGAAACATCATAGCCTACTTACCACCTACTGACCACGTATTAGACGCGCGTATATATGCGCTAAACAAATATTCCAATAAGTAGTTAGAAAATGGCTACAGTCCTTACTACGACTGAATTATTGATTTTTTTTTACTTTTCAACTCGTTATAGACATTACTGGAATCAGAAACAATCAGCCTAACGTCTACAATTTTCTAGGTCACTTCATCTAATTTTATATTTCGTTCATATTTCTCAGTATTTCAATTTACTTGGAAAGATTAAATTTCTGAGCCTTGCTACCAAAGAAATGCTAATGAGACCAAATAACTGAAAATTTCAACTTACCGTGTTCTGTTTGGCGTGCCTTTTTTGCTGTTTAATAGATATTCCTTTGACAAAGTAAGGGTGAGAGCCTTTAACAAGTTAGATCACAAAAATACTAATTTTTGTTATTTCTTTCGAACAATAAAGTTGTGAGGATCAAAGGATTATATAAGATGGACCAATTGCTCTCAAATAATTCCATTGAAACTAAAAACCGCAAGATTACGACTCTTTGTCTTTTGTTTTTTGTCAATCGTGTGGAAATCGGTTTTCTTTTAGACTTTTCTATGGATGTCACATTCAGAGATAGTTCCGACTTACTTAGAAATAAAAATAATGTTGTGGTTTATTAAGGTATTTACCAATAGTGAGTTATTACAGAAAATAAATAAAGATCGTGGTCAATAAAATAAATACTCTCTTTTCTACGAAAGTCCCCGTACACATACCGACTGTTTCTATAGCAAATATATATCGTTTTGAGGCCTTAATAGGTAATTTGTGTCTAAACGAGTATGAATTGATATGTGTAATGGTGCGTTGGTAGTCGTGTCTATTAAACAACGAGGCTATTCTAATACAGAAAGCGACAAAAATTTGATATATTTTAGAAGAGAGATTCGTATCGCTGTGACTTAATTAATAGCAGTAGCTAGTAGTGTTGTCTAAACACAGGAATCTTCGCGATGGAAATATTACATTTGTGGGGACATCCACATACAGCGAAAATAGGTATATTTTACTAATATTATAAACGTAAAAGTTTGTGTGGATGTATGGACGTATGGAGGTCAGTTGCTCTTTCACGCAAAAACTTCTGAACCGATTGCGATGAAACTTGGTATGTAGATAGCTGGAAACTTGGATTGATCCGTAGTGTAAATGTATTTAAAAACAAATTAAAGACGTACCTATTTATTGAAAAAAAGTTATTATATTATTGAAGAATTTATAAATGACAAATGAGTATTTCATATTTTATTATTAGTTATTGACATCGTAATGTACTTATTAATAGATTTATTTAATTAGGAAATGTAATGTATTGTTTCAACACAAGGTATTTTGTTAAGAACTAAATGACTAATGACTTACTTATGACTTATGACACATAGGCGGCTACTATATTATTATCTCGACATTCCCATGGCACTGGGACCGGCGCAGCTAGTAATTAAATACTCGTATATATTATAAGTTCAGTGTTGCACGCAGTCACATACATATTTTGTTTGTTATGCTTTCAGGCCTTAAATACTCAGTCGATCATCATGAAAGATTGCAAGATTGCATACACGTTACCTGGGGTGCCCCAGGCAACGTGCCACGAGTTCTATAATAATATATTGTTTAATAAAAACTTTCGTGAGTATGACACCTGACACCGTCGCGGCAGGACGCTTCACTCTTGAAAAAGGGCGAAATACACACGTAAGTATGACCGTATTTCTTTAATAAGTGTAATAAATTTTACGCGAGCTTATAACGGATGTGTAACGTTTGAAATAATAATAAAAGTTCTAATGATCATATGACGTTTAATTTAATATACTTTTTTTTAATATAACGATCATATGATATAATTAATTTTTGATATAATTTCATTTTACCTAATTTTATATGGCTTAATGAACATTTTCTATAATGCACATTTGAACTAATACTCATTTAGTATTATACAGTTATTATAATATTCAAAATCTAAAAGTAACGTTTAATATAATTTAGAAGCGTCAGATACCATCTACTGGTATTGAATAATTTGGGTTAGGTTAGGTTAGAACAGTGACCATTAATGCGCCAGATTATCTCTATTGTTGATGAATCATTTGGTTTAGATGAGGTTATAACAGTATGATGTTTCCAGATATTTACTTATTCATTACAGAACTTTGGCTGAAAATGAGTAAATGTGAAAATTTCAAATTAACGTTATATAAGAAAAGCATTATACGAATAGAAAATTATATAAAATGAACGTTATACTAAATGTTATTAGAGGAAATGAAGGTTATATGAAATATAACATTAGACCACGTGAAATTAGATTATTTGTTTTTATAGCATATGAAAATTATATCATGTGAACGTTATTTCAAGTGATATTATGCTATCTGTTATTATGCCATATATTACACACCCGCTTACAAAATAATTATAAAATAATAGCAATATAAAAATATTTGTGTAGATTACTCGCTCCTCTTAAACTCAGATATACTCAGAACAATAAGGACAATAATTCA
The DNA here is from genome assembly GCA_963859945.1 of Euplagia quadripunctaria. Taxonomy (NCBI): domain Eukaryota; kingdom Metazoa; phylum Arthropoda; class Insecta; order Lepidoptera; family Erebidae; genus Euplagia; species Euplagia quadripunctaria. Next base: position 24,846,076 of record OY982566.1, on the reverse strand, counting down.
GAGAAATCGGCTTAAAATGTTCCCTGAGTAGGTCCCTACGCTAACTGAACGTATTAGCAAAACGATTGAACTTGCAAAAGTCTTTTGCAAAAAGATTTTACAGTTACCTTCAATACGTTCTCGGAGGTTTTCATTTATTTCTTTGCTTTGTTCTTTTAAATGTAAGTTAATTTGTTTGAACTGCGTTTGAATTTGTATTCCTGATTTTGTACCTTCCTTTATGTAATATTGAATTGAACCTCTGATTAGAAAGTGCTATTTAAACTGTAGCTTAATGCTTTCAACGTATACTTTTGGCCCCATCCTTTCTTTAAATTGAAAGAGGATTTGACTCCCTTCCCCTCTCTACCCCGAGGTCTTCTGGAGGTTAACTAATTTCAAATGCTTATTAACTTTTTACTGGCAATATCACAAATTTATTTATTACTTACTTTTGCCCGCAGCTTCCATAGCGTAACACTGATTTTTCGATCCTTTGGGAAAAGTATTTTTTTCTGAGTGAAAAGTACCCTATATCCTTCCCTGTACCCCTAACAACGTGTATGAAAAAGTTCGTAATAATCGGTTGAGTAGTTAAGCGTGAAAGCGTAACAGACAAACAGAGTTACTTTAGCATTTATAATTCGTCTGCGAGAATAAGTACAGTACTTTCGGTAGTTTATTTTTGTCAAGGTATTGTTTATCTCTATACTAAAGTTCATCAAAATTGGTTTAGCACTTTAAGCATGAAAGCGTACTAGACAGACACACATAAAGAAAGACAGGCAGAGTTACTTTCCCATTTATAATATTACTAGGAATCCGCCCCGGCTTCGCACGGGTAGCAGAGATATCTTCAACAGTCATCATCATATTTCAACCAATTTACACAAAATCTTAACAAATTAATATTATACCTAAACCTTCCTCATGAATCGCTCTATCTATTGGTGAAAACCGCATGAAAATCCGTTTATAGTTTTTGAGTTTATCGCGAACAGACAAACAGACAGACGCGGCGGGGACTTGATTTTATGATATGTAGTGATATGTAAGTGTATATGTATGCAAAATATGGATAGGATGTGTGTGTGATAGTGAGGAATCATCTTATTTCTAACTTTTAAGGAACCATGTTCCTTATCGCAACGTTATACTCCAGACGCTCGCTTTAGAGGACGATGGATAGACCGCGAGTTGATTTATTTCATTTAAGCCATCCGTTGATTCTTCGCGATACTGCTGTACTTTGATGTTGTTGTATACTAATTATCCATATTCAGGAAATTTACAAAGATGGCGCAATTTCACTAAATTTTGATACAATTTATTGAATCCATTTTAGACATAGCGAAACGAACTTCGTTCCAACCGGCTATTCTAAAAATGCTAGATGCATTCGACCTTGCCTAGAAAAGAGAATGCCCATTCATGGTTTCACTGTTAGACCTTCGCATCATTATTTCAAATGTAAAAAAAAAAATATTGATTTTAATGTGACTTTTCGACCCTGAATCTCTTGGGGTTTGACCGTTTCCAATTTAAGTGAAATGTTACAATTATATAAAATAAACCATTAATGGTTGAATGCAAATAAACATCGTTTTAAAATAAAATGGTTAAATAATAATATACTTGATAATAATTCGTAATGTCACATTAAATTATATTGCAGTTTACGTAGTGTATGTATACTTCAGTGTTAGTTTTGCCTTAATTTATACATGGTATCTCTGTCACATTCATTTAAACATGATGCCACAAACACTATTAAAAAAAAACTCTAACGCCAGTGTCACAATATTTTCTCGTTATTGTTATTGTAATTATCGTTATTATTTTTTAACCTAATATTCGCATTTAATTTCTTAATAACCCCAAGTTATGTTACAATATACGTTTATATTTCAGATAATACTCAATGCAAGCTTAACAATGCAGTTTATACATATTTGACGCAGTATAAAAAGTGTGAAACTAATTTTTATACTGAAATGGGCATTCTCATTTAATAATAATCGAACACGCAATAAAATACGGGTTTGTGAACAGATTTACGAGTAGGCTATACTTAGAATATCAATTTCACGTTCTCGTAAGCATACACGCGTGTCAGTGACGCAGAGGAATTTAATTTTAGGTATTGGCGTAGGTCACTACAAGGTTTTTGAAGGTTATTAAAAGAACAAAGCTTATAATATTTATAATTCCACTATCTTATAGTCCTAAGTTGCCAAACAAACACACCGATAACTTACAATAAATCGGTCACCGATATACAGAATGTTATAGAAAGGTGTGGTCAATATTTAGGACTGTTATGTGTAGCCGAAAAATAGTTGATGTAGCTTGAAAAAAATCGGTTTAAAAAAATTATATTTTTCTTCGAAAAGGCTTTTTCTAATGTATGTGCACATTTCCAAATAACTAATTATGAATTTTTATGTCAATTTCAATGAATTTGTTTTTTTTTATGGAGACATTTTCAGCAACATCTGGACATTTCATCAACATCCTTGTATTAAATACCTGTAGTTTCGTTCATGTCAGCCCTTTCACAAACGAAGTATTAGCTTTATCGGTAATTTTTCAGTTTCGAAATAATATTTTCATAAAATTGATAGCGCCTAACATAATTCACGGGGTACTAGACAAACCTAAAATATGACCACACCTTTCTGTAACACCCTGTAGAAAACCAGGCGTTTCTCAGGTAGTATCTACTCTCCTATGAATTATGGTCATCCAACTTCCCAGCAAAAAAGTATTATTTGTTACCGCTAAAACCTTTATATTAACGTAAAAAACATTTTCCACCTTTGCCATAATACTTTCTTCTTCAGTCTAAATACGTAGAAGCAAGTGTGGATTTTACAAAAGGTTGCGTAGGTTCACTGTTGGATTTAGCCCTCATAAAAAATATAGTTTCCAAAATGCAACAGAAAAACTTGTGGAAGCATAACATTTCAAACACACGCACACACACACACTCACACACACACACGCACACGCACACACACTCACACCCACACACGCACACGCACACACACACACACACACACACACACACACACACACACACAGCACACATGCACACGTTAGCACATATCCATACATTTATTACTCTATTACAGCTATCATCGTTTCCATTTTGTTTGGTATTGTATATTTTTTTAGTTCCAAATAAACGTTTATTATTATTATTGAAAACTAAACAAACACGGTTTTGTGGCGAACCAAATTAAAAAGATAAAAAGAGTTTCAGTCCACCTTTATTTTCACCCTTAATTAGCTTTCTATCTATCTAAGTACCTACCTACATTATTTTATAAACTAAATGTCATTTAACTACAAACTAAACTCGTCTGTATTTCACTAAGACTAGGACTGCTCTTATATATTCAGTTAATCCCTGGATAATCTAGTAAGTTTCATTCAAGGTTCTGTGAGTTATTACGGCATTAGAGGCAGATTATTCCACGTTTACTTACCGGTATTCCTTGACTTGAATAGGTCCTTGGAATAAGGCGCTGCTTAAATCTAGAGAAACTAAGATTATAATAATGTTTCATATTTTAAAATGAATTTATTCAGTGCTATTATAACTAAATTAGTTAATATGTTTTATTATTCAATTTAATTTTGGAGTTTAGCTTTCAACTAATACTCGTCAAGTAAATTAATAGACATTCTTGATCTTCAGAAATTGTAGCAGTTCATTTTAAAGATCTTTTTCCGTTTGAGAACAGCTGGATTTACAGACAGATTATAATAGATTTCGGCCCGAATGGAAGCCACCTGATTGGGATAATAGGTCATAATATACATGGCAGAATATGTCAATCTAAATAACAAAACTACAATTCTCAAAACCAAAACTCAGGTTGTCTGAAGCCTTTAATCCTATCATATGATCTGCTATACATAAACTTTAAGTATTACAAAATTTATTGGTCTTGGGTTTGCCAAATTTTCTTCAAAATGCCTACAAAAAGTCATTGTTTATATATAGACGTATTAATATATAGATATAGATACTACAACCACAAAGTAAAGATACGATGTGTTTGGAATGAGTTTATTAACTTATCAAATAAAATAGCATGCTTCTATGAAATCGACAAGCATTCAACTGAAAGCTTAAAGCAGCCATATATTTCAAATAAACACTCAACGTGTTTATTCATTTCATAAACACTTATTCATCTAAACTGGAACACTTGTAAAATAAGTAGCATTTAAGCAGATGAAATCCAGTTTATCATTTGAAAGGCGAGAAAATTATGTTATTAAAAGGCAAAACAAAAACTGACTACAGCGATGAAAATTTAATTCCACGGATATTTACAGTAAAAGTATAACATCTCAATTCTTTTGAATTATTTCGTTAGAGTTTCACAGTTAGTTCATTATTTTGGGATTGTATTGTCCTCCCTCTGATGTTATAAGCGAAATATAATTATGAGGCCGCCGCGAGCTGTTCTACGCACACGGAAAACGGTCTCGTTTTATCTGAAAGGCATAAGGAAAACAAAATAGATTTTTTTTAAACGTATATTTTCTCTGGCACGTTTCGGAAAACAGATAAGATTGTATTATTTTACGAGCGACCATTTAACACATAATTTATTAATACCACGTGTTGTGAACATAACATATATAGAGACATAATAAATATATATGTTTAAATAAGTATTGCAATAAACAAATTTCTGGAAACTATTTACTAAGTATCGTTACGGTAAACAAAGTCACACTGAAAGTTTTTAGAAAATAATAAACGGAATGATATAGAAGCCTGTTAATATTTTTAATGCTTTTCGAAAATCCTTTCTAAGCACTGTCGCATGCGATGGAACCATTGACTGAAACAGTGCGCCCACTCTTCTTTAGGGATCTCTTCCACGTTTTTTCAAATGCAGCTACGGCATATTCAGGGTTCATAAAACGAATTCCTCTAAGTTTATCTTTTATTTTTGGAAATAAATAAAAGTCCCAAGGGGCTAGGTCGGGACTGTAAGGAGGATGACTCACTAGCTCTACACCTTCGATAGACAAATATTCGATAGTCCGACTGGCGGTGTGAGCTGGGGCGTTGTCGTGGTGGAGGAGAATCCTGCTTCTTTAGCGCTGTTGTCTAATATTTTCCAAGAAAACTAGTAGACAATGACTGACATACCAATCTGCAGTAACAGTCATTTTATTTTTTAGAATGATTATTGCGAAATGACCCGTCCTTCCAAAGAATGAGACAATCATCTTTTGCCCGTGACTTTTGCCCTTCTTTACTTTTGTCGGCAAATCTTCGAATGGAAACATTTATTGCGCATTTTGTCTTTTGGTTTCGGTTTCGTAACAATATATCCAGCTTTCATCACCTGTGATGATATCATATACGACATTCGAGTCACCTCCGTCATACTTTTCAAGCCTTGGGCGGCACCAATCCAAACGACGGCGTTTTTGATCTGCTGTCAAATTATGAGGTATCCATCTAGTACAAAGCTTTCTGACGCCTAAATGTACGTGTAAGACTTTTTGTACTTGACTCATACCAATGCCTACTGCAGCCCGAATCTGTTGATATGTTACCCTTCTGTCAGCTTCTATCGTTAGCCGCACAGCACTCTCGTTATGTTCAGTAGTCGCCGTAGAAGGACGTTCTTCTCGAGAATCATCAGTGAGTTTGTTTCAACCACGTTTAAACTCATTAAACTAATTGTAAACAGTGGCACTAGAATGAGGCTTCGTAATGAAATATCTATCGTAACATTGTTGTTGAGTAAGACCGCAACGAAAGTCGTAATAAATCATTGAGCGAAAATTTCCCTAGTCAAATCCATTTCGATACACGACAGATACTTTTTAAATTGCCGCCAATTTGTAAAAATAAATGACATATATTATGAAATCATTAAACATCTATAGATTCCAAAGAGTTCATAATTCGAAATTTAACTAAATTTTTCATCGGCTGCTTTTCTTACTGGCCTATTCTAAAAACGTTCAGTGTGACCCACGTAAGTAGATGTTTTACCTACTGATTGATTGGACATAATGTAATCACTTTAGAAACTATGACTATCCCATATCAAACCTTAAAAGGAAATCAAAAAGGCAATAATATGAATTTTAATATAAGAAGATATTAAATATAACAAATGCATTAAAACTCAATATTTGAATAGGCAAAGACTGACGAGCTTTAGTTTAGACGAGTTTTCCTACATTCGACGAAACTTTATTATTCTCAATAATTTTATGAACTACGGTCGAATTTTGTGACCTAGTACTAATTAAAAAGCGAAATAATTATTAGATTCTTCACAGTTGTTGGAGTGACATAGGTTATCTATGTCACTCCCACGACTTACTGAATTGTTCATCTGAGAACTGTGTAGTAATTCATTAAGTTACTTTTTCTATATTGCCTGGCAGTTCTAAGTATATCTGCTCATTTACAAGTCTTGTCTTGCCAATGGTGGCGTGTGTGTCGGATTGTTCGGCTCCCTTCAATATGGATGACCTAGACGATGGTTGGCGCGTGGGTCATGCTCGTGAACGGGTGCCGGTAGTTGGGGCTGGTCATCTCTGGACAGCTATTTCTTAACCTACAGTAGTGATTTCCGGGACTTTTTATACATTTTCAGCATTACGTTACGTTGTCGTCACATATAATTTCCACTTTTATGTAATGTAACGAAAAATTTCAAAAGAAAAAATGTTGAATAAGTGTCCTTGGAGTTTCTTGCCTGTTCTTCTCTTATACTGACTTACTCCTACTCCGGACAATTGAAAAATACTTAATATGTAGGTAATTGGTTAATAAATAACTTTGATTTGACTACTGGAACGAATGTAATGACACCTTACATGTTTAAATCTGTCAAACTGTTTAGGTTGTAAAGCGTGAGAATAAACATAACTAATTTTCCTCATTAAAACCATTAAACTCCTTCGGCAGTCGAGTAAAAACGGAGAATTTATCTTTCGAAATTGAGGTGTTCGCTATGTAAATTTATTACAACACTTCTAGGCGCACTCTCGCCGCCCGCGGTCCATAAATACGCTTCGGGCATCCTGCGATATTTAAATCAGATAAAGTGGGACACTTGCCTTATTGTACGTCTCAATAGTTGCTCCCAGTTTGGATTATTGGATCACAGGCTTTTTTGTGTACCTTTTTTGTAGTAGCTGTAGCAATCGAATAAATACGAGTCTTGTATGTCTGCGTTTACGGATCTTGAACACAAAAGCCACTTTGTTAGCTTTATTTTTCACTACAATAAAATATTATAATTTTAGTGAAATATTGTGTTATTCAATTAAAATATGTCAAAAAATATATCAGAAAAAACCCGACTCCTTTAGCCATAAAGATAAAGATACATTTATTTTGCAAATATAGGTATATATATACAATGCATACACATGGTGTCGAACTAACTAAAAAGCAAAACGTATATGTCGCATTGCTGTCATTAGTAGATACGAATGCTTAGAGCACCTCTGTTATAAATTCACCAGTAAGAAACACAAGCGCCATCTATCGGCGTTACGCAGAGTCTAGGCGGAGAGGGATTGACGTTCGAACCGACGAGTTCACTTTACGTTTGGTCGCCACCGAGTCAACACTAGCCTAAGAGGTACAGTGTCTCTTTCCGTTTAAAAAAAAACATCAGTAATTAAATATCAAAAAGGAGTTTTATCGCCCACTCTGTGCCCACATTATGTTTCATCCTGTGCCTGAGAATTCTACATATATCGCACACCTAGATCTAAAGGGAGCTAACTCAAAAAGCACTTTTTTTCAGAAAAGGCGAAAAACTAACTGTGCACTGTGGGTGTTTTGGAGTTTTATATGCAGCTATAAGAAATAAATTGCAGGAATCTTGTGTTTTAATCATGTTTTGGGGTTGAAATTTTAATTTTTGTAGTTATTTCCCTATTGCTTAACTTATTGTATTGTTTATTTTTTGAGTTGAGCCCGTGTTGGTGAATTTAGCGTCTAGCGTCGAGTAGTGGTGATATTTTTAAATTTGGTTTATTGATCGGTAGGTATTGAGAAAAGGAATTCGATGGTGTGCATAACTTAAAAATTGAAATTTTTGAGTTAGCTCCCTTTGGATCTAGGGGTGCGATATTATTTCTGTGTCATTCCCACAACTGAGACGAATGTTACACATGTGTGGATTCCGACAAATGGTTTAAGCTGTAAAGCTGCCAAAGAATTATACATATATACATAAGCTTAACAACATTACCCTACTTGTGAAGTCATATAAGTATAAAACTACAGTTGTATTGTAGTAGTATCTAGGTTTCATAAAGGCACATATACATATTTCCTATCATACATACATAGCAATTATGCCTTCTATTGACCGAAGCTTAGAACTAACAAGTGAGCTGTGAATAATCTCTAGCTTAAACAATAATTATAATTACATTAAGTAGGTGCTTTTCTTATTTGAAGCAACGTAGCCGATTATTTGACCAATTTTGAGACATGAACAGCCAAAACAAGAACACATACTGATTCATTAAAATTATAATATAACAAAACACAAAATAACAAGTATAATTATGTATTTAAACGGGAATTAACGTGATCACGAAAAGGTATCATATACCTTTGAATTGCCTGACGTTTCGAGTAGGTTGAACTGGCCGTGATCACAGGCTGACTGGCTCAGCGGTGCACGCCCTCCGTCGTCCGGACGCCGGAGGGCGTGCACCGCTGAGTTTTTAGTTTTTTTAGTTATACCATGGAACGCAAAAGTTTAAAAGTTAGTAAAATAACAAGTGTTAATAACCGTCTCACAACCACTGCTATAAACTATGAAAATTACTAACTAACAGTAACCGCCATGTTGTTCGTACCTCTCTCCGCACTCAAGTGATTGTTATCAACTTATAATACATTCCTACCCTTTTATAACCCCACTATTCATCAATATTTATCAACTGACCAATAGTATTGCTTTACCAGTATCCAGTCATAATAATGTCTATTAACTCATTTTTATTAAGTAGTGAACTGTTTTATCATCTGTTAGCAACCCGCCCCGGCTTCGCACGGGTAGTAGAGGCATCTTCAACAATCATCATCATATTTCAACCAATTTACACAAAACGTTAACAAATTATACACATAAACCTTTCTTATGAATCACTCTGTCTATTGGTGAAAACCGCATGAAAATCCGTTCAGTAGTTTTTCAGTTTATCGCAAACAGACAGACATGTAGTGATTATAGTTTGTCCCTATTTTTAATAAAATAAAAAGGAGTTTTTGATGTGGCGACAACACAAGATATTTTTATGTTCTCGTTGGAATATTCAAATTACCTCTGTGCTATAGAAGAAAAATACGAAAAGAAAGAAATAAAAATACCCAGAATTTTTTATAGTATAGAATGGACGATTTTCCGGTTGGGATATTCAAATTGTGTTTGTGCTCTAGAAGAGTAAATTTACTTAGCACGTAAATTACACAAACGTAAAAAATAAATGACGATATTGGGATTGACTGTTGTCAAACCCACAATAGCGTTTTATTTATACATATGTACTACATATATTGGAAGTGAACAGTGATGTATGTACAAATCAAAATATATTTAAAACAAATAAAAGTAAACTAGCTGCGCCCCATCGTTTCACCTGCGTAAGTCCCTCGTTAAGTTTTCTTAAATTTTCTAATTTTCCGCTCAAGTTTCTTATTTTTTTCTTTCAAAAGAACCTTCTCCTGACAATAACAAACACAAAAAAAAATTACGAAGTCGGTCCTACTGTTCACGCGTGATGCCGTGACCTAGCTCAATCTTTATTATATACTGAAATTATTTACTAAGAACTACTATTAAATACATAATAATAAACTTTATTAATATCGTTATAGAATATCAGGTAGGGCTCAATAAACTTGTGTTCTATTGCCACAGCAACGGTACAAGTTTATAGGTAGCGATTACCGCTTACCATAAAGCAGGCTGTAAGGCTGTTTGTTGTGTGTGATGTTGCCTTATTATAAGAACACACGACACTGGCTATAGAATTAATAATTATAGTTTATTAAAACTAAAAAACACACTTTAATGGCGAACCGTATAATACAGTTATTAACCGTTATAAAGAGATCCCCTATCGACCTGGCTTCATCATCAGACCTTCGTCACTTGTACATGGTCCGGAGCGAGAGTGCATGGAACGCCGTCGCCGCCTTCTGCGAGGAGGTGATGTCCGCAAAGGAGGCGGCCAAACGGGAGAGAGAGCGAAGTACAACTCTCTCTGCCCGCAGTAGACACTCCGGATGCCGGACTCAAAGTAGATCTCCGGCCACCGTAGGAACCGGCCTGCGGGCGACGAACTTTTGGGGAAGTCGTCGTCCGAACAGGTACAGGCCCGAGAGGCAGAGCGCAGTGTTCCGCGCGTGCTTCTCAGAGGAGTGGCGGGACCCGTTTTGGGTGAGACGGGTCAATGCCTGTCGGGGGTTGCGGAAGAATGCAATGGCGATTCTTGCTCCCCCGATCATGGGCAATCAGGAACACCGGTGTGACCGGGGTGGTTTTTAGTCGGTAAGAGTCCGACAGACCCTTCACCCCAAGGGCGGAGGATATCTGTGAGGATCTAAGCCTAATCATACAATATGTGGTTACAAGTAAAGTGAGATGTGCTTTTTACCTACAATTACTTATAATTATTAATAGAAATAACTAATCCATAAATAATATTTTTCTATTAGTTATTTATTGTTACGTTTCGAACTCATCCCACTGATTTAGCTGTCATTATAATTCACACTCGTAAGACTATATCTCGTTTGTTTTGCGTGTTCATTCCCACATGAGTGATCATTGTTCACAACTCAACAATTAGACGTTTTCATTACATATGTAATCCCTACACACTCTCTGAGATTTGCCACACAATAAAACCAAGTGCTTATTTTAAAGCGATAATATAAACAAATGATTTTTCTACTCTATGAAAGCATTTTCTTCAAACAAAGCTATCTTGGCATAAACGATTAAATCTTGTAAAAGGATAAAACTGGAATCAAATTCAAAGTGTGTCACCAGGGAATAATCCTTTTGCTTTTAAAATAGACACTATCGTCCGAGCCGGTGGGACATCCAGCAATTTATTTCTTCACAAACATCGGGTCCGTTCGGCACCGCTTGTGGATTTTGTTCAAGGTTTTTTTTTGTGCACTGTCATGTTAATGTCTGAGTAAAGAGTATCTGTGATCGGGAATAATCCAAACAGAAAAAAAAACACTTTTTAGGGCATTGCAGTATTGTTATAAATATGTATGTATGTTCCCAGTCTATTACTTTTGATTTCCATTTTATACTTGCATTTATAGGTATCGATGTTAAAATATGTGGTTGTAGGTTCAATTCGATTGTCGCACAGACGATTTGTATTTCTTTGCTGGCAAGAAATTATGATAGAATGGGAATTAAAAATATAACTATGGATGTTGATGATAGGTTATACTTTCAAAATAGTGTCCCAAAAACTTTTGAAATTCAAAACTATTGGGAGAAAAGTAACTGAAGTTTGTAGCAACAATATTTCAGTAGACTGACGCGGTTTTTTCAATAATGATGAAAAAGCCAAAAGTGAACCGAATATATATGTATACTTGGCTGCTACTTTTTGAACGTGCATTCCCCTTTGTGCCTTTATTGAGTTAAGCGGTAAACGAATTCACATAATACCAAAATCTAATTACGCTGAACAAAATATAACGCCTTGTTTAACCTTTTTATTCCTATACCGTACCATTCTTCATTTATAAGCTTAACAGGACTTACAATACAAAAATCCGCTAGTATATTTTACAGACAGACTGACGTACTTGCACTTCATTGCGGATTCCACTAGCTCACAACATTTTATTATAAAATACATGTATTTTTCATCCCGCGCTGCATTCAAAGCACTTAACTCAGTGATAACAATGTCCCTCCTTAGAATTTAAAGAGCTACTTACGAAATAAAAGCTTTTTTTAAATGACTTCATTTGTGATTTTGCTGAAATGTCTCTGGATTGTGATGTTTGCCAAATTGTTAAGGCGTTTCATTATAAATCAAGTATTATACCTGGATAATCACGCTTAGATTTATTTGTTTAAAATTAAACCTGAATATCATAAGTGGATTCACAAGCGTGTAAATGTGTATGTCAATATAACCTTTTGTATAAAATGAAAATATAATGTTAATACCGTACCATGCTTTTCCAAGTGACCATTGGACCAAAGCTTTGGCAAAAACTCTGGATTTCCCTGGCGTTGTAATTGAGTAAGCAAGTTCTACGTCAACCACATATAATTTATTAAAGAAGGAATTATTTAATTGACACCGCATCCAATGTTGCAGAGCGCGCTCGTTTGTTGGCTGTGGGAGAATGGGAATCAGGCCTATGAATTCAGGTACTTCCATCGCCCAACATAGGCACCTTGTTGGACGATAACACATTCCGCCTTGCCACTTGAGTTCGTTTAGGAGCTCCTTGTGTTTCTCCGCATCTTTGTCACTGTGGAGAAGCTGTCGACAGTCTCGGACACCATGGCCTTTCTTGTAGCAGAAGCGCAGGCCGTATATCTCGACATGCCAATCTTAATGACATAATCCGTCGTGCTCACAAGAGCACGTACGGCTCACAAGAACACGTACGGCTGGTACGCCGACGGTGTTGTCACCACCGGCGTGCCAGCCGTACGTGAACCTAGTGGTCTGGTACGAGACGATGGGAAGAGACCAGATGGTATGTCGTTACTGCCATGGAAGATGGGTAGGCCTTTGGTGTGGGACGCAACCTGCGTTGACACCCTCGCGCCATCACATCTTCCAAGTACAGCTGGTTGTGCTGGCGCTGCTGCTGCATCAGCATAAAGCCTCAAACGGCGTAAATACAATAATTTAGTTGGTAACTATGTTTTTGAGCCATTTGGGGTCGAAACGCTTGGGTCATGGGGTCCGAGTGCTCGTTCCGTTTATAAGGAATTAGCTAAACGACTGATCGACACTTCTCGTGACCAGAAGGCGGGCCTTTTTCTTGCACAAAGAATTAGCATTGCCATTCAACGTGGCAATGCTGTCAGCCTTCTGGGAACACTGCCAGTAGGCGACGATGTGGAGGAATTTTATGACGCATGCATGTAAATAGCCCATATACATTTCTTTTTCTTTTTTTATTTGTTTTAATGTGTATGTATGTGTGTTTTAATTACGAATAGAATCATACTTGAGTATTGAATTAAGTAGTCACCTCGCCAACTGATACCATTTATTAAATAGTAAAATTACATCATACTTGACTGCAATAAAGGAATAAAAAAAACATTTTCATGATGTTACCAGTACTCATTAACTCTGACAGGTGTCCTGTAGGGGTAGAGCTTTTTTCTTAGTAGGGTGGTTTCGATTCGAACAAAAGTTTGCAAGGGCCCTGGAGCATGTGCATATACTCACTGGTATACATCTTCTTCGTCATGACGCTCTTGGCAGAGTGGTCGTGGTCGTACCATCAGGGATGGTGGCAAGCTTTACAATCCGTCGCCATCCCTCCCGTGCAGTAACTCTTGTTGTACATTGGTATACTACCGCTTAATAAATCCTTTTGTTTTTAGCTTACACTGAAACAGAATGTCTTCCAGTACAGCAATTCTTACATATGTTTTTCGTACTTCCTTAATTATATTGAAAACTATTACAAGCTAAACCATGTACTGATCAACCAATAGTGATGCAGTACGGAGTGAAGATAACCATTACAAAAGGAACACAATATGCTTAAGCAAAGGGAAGAAATGGAGTCGTTCCTTTTAAACATGTTTACGTAATGAACAGGAAGAAGTAAATGCAGGTAATTTATTTCTTCCTATGGTTTAAATGTGTGTATGCTTTGACAGATACAACGTAATATGTTAGCTTTCGTATTTTTATACTTAAATGATTTGACATTACACTTTTGTTTGTGATTGTGTTTCGGGTTTAAATTTTAAAACTTGATAACAATCGGTTTTTAGAAACAGACGAGTTCTTGAAAACCCAACTTGAAAGGCCAACTGAGAGTTAAACTAGCGTGAAGAGAACCTATATTTGTAATTCAACATACGGAACCCCCGTATGATGAATTGCAAATATAGGTTTGTAAGCACAATATTCAGAGATTTTTCCATGTTTACATTTAAGTCTTAAAAACTTGCCGCAATGTAAATAAAGAATTATTTTCTGTATTTTTTTAGGCTTGGTAGTTTCGGTGGTAAGGGGCAAGGAATGGTAAATTTTCTTTAGTTTTAGTGATTTAAAATTGTAAAAAAATATATATTTAAAACCATCACAACAAAACACACATACATCACAAACACAAAAAAAAACAAATTGAAAACCTTAATTTCAATTTAATTCAAAAGACAAGCCCTTTCATCTGATGTCACACGGTACAGTTTGCAATTTATTTATTTTGTCTAACTTAGCGCTCAAAAGTAATCCTTTTATTCAGAATTTCTTTATTTTCGTTGCACGTCTTTGTTTGGGTTTCAATTCTTGAAACCAAACAAAGATTATAGAATATGTGTAATATGTGTGTGTGTGAATATGTGTTCAACTTAATCGGTTCAGGAGATTCGAAACAAACTGGCTGTGACATACAAACGCACGAGTAATCTATAAGGGTTCCATTTTTTATTCGGCTGTATGGAACCCTAAAAGTTATGTCAAAATTTAGCTGGGTTTTGATTTTCATATGCTAAATAACAGAACACATAGAATATAATTATCATTTTGTTATTGGATTGTTGAATATAGGCCATCTTCAATGACTGCCAATGAGACCGATGTGAATATAAAAGTGTAACAAAAACAAAAGGTCAGAACTAACTTAATTAATCAGTTTTTGGACTGAAGGCATTGATATATGGCCTTTCTATTTCATTCAATGTGCTATCAAAGCTCTGAAATTAATTAGTTTCTACCGGTTTATAACTAAAAGTTTACCCGTTTCTACTTCTAGTTTTACCATTTAGGTTTTTTTTACTTAAATATTTTGAACATAATTATATTGGGTGCGGGACAAGGGGATCATTTTCACACCCTGTTGTTTTATTTTCTTAATTATTATTTAGTGAGGTCTCGCACAATGATAGTTATGGTCACTTTAAAGTTACATTGTCTGTAGTGGTTTGATAGTCGAGTCGAATGCCTGCTTTAAGATAACCCTTCCACAAGTCATGTAAGCGATTTAAGTTGGGGTTGGCTTTCAGTCTAACAACGAAACGTCCAAACATTGATATTTTACGTGAAGCGACTGCCATCAGAGCTCCAAGAAGTTCTGTAGTTAGACCAGGTTTTCGGCCTTTTTTTAGGGCTCCAACTACCCGTAACGAATGCCACAGATGTTCGTATGGCAACCGGGACCGATGGCCTAACGTGCTCTCCGAGGCACGGAGAGGTCTCAGTGTGTTAAGAATGGTCACCCATCCTGAGAATGACCTGGCTAGGATTACTTCACCTACGTGCGAACCTACTCGATTACCAATTAGCCACAAGCAGACTTAAGACAACAATTAAATTTAATAAACTATTATTCTTAAGATGTAATGGCCATAGCACATGAAGAAATCACAGCGCTGCATGAAGATTGTACACAATAGCAATTCGAAAAGATAGGCCACAAGTTTTATTGACCGGTTCTTTCTTATGCCCGGTGCCTATAATCAAAAAACGCATCGTTTTGCTTATGGACGGTAAAAAATGTTGGTTTATTTTTATAATAATGTAGTGGAAAAAGCTATAACCATGGTTGAAATATTCATGATAAAACTAAAATTTATCAGTGGACTCATTTGTAGATGGTTTTATCTTACCAGCTTGCGAAATTTGGTTTAACCGGGAATTCGTTTGCACCAATTAAGTATTGTAATATATTCCATTTAAAGTGTCTCATTAAATAATTTCATTAGTGAGAGAAGAAACTAAGAGAAAATATGAAAATGTAAAAATGTAAGCAGTCTTTTATGCGAAAAGCTCGATCGTAGCGCGCGACGAGATCATATTTTATTACCATCTATTCTGTGATATTATAGTCTAGGTTTGGGGTTCAGTAAATTTAAAATGGATTTCCTTTGTTGTTTTCCCGGAGTAAAAAAATTTGAGTTAGAACCAGACTAGAAAATCTCTTATACTAGAAGAACTTAGTGGTTTCGTGACGTTCTATTTTGAAAAGTTCGGTACCACAGGTTTTTGTTACGAAAGCGTATTTAAAACTGTACTTACATTATTTGTGGTAACAGCTAAATCATGTATAAGTACCTACCTACATATTACTAGCTGTATAAAATTGTAATTGTAATTTGTAATCCTCCGACCGTTTTCGGTCATGGCGACCGCTGTCGACTCCTACGTCACGTTTCGGCGTTCATGCGCCCTTACGTGGCTTACGTAGCCAATTTTTGCGGTGAATTTTCGCGCACAGTGCGGGCATGAAGGAACACCGTTGAAATAATTGTAAGTTATGGCCGCTGTATAAAATATTATACATATAAAACATAGAATAAATAATATAAAAAGGTTGAGAAATATTTTGCCAAGAATACGTAAAACAATAGTAAAATTGTTATTTTGACCATTCTCTATTAATATTTATACTTATGTTTTATTTATATTTATACTTATCACTACATATTATGAAACAAAGTCTCCCGCCACGTCTGTCTGTGATTCATGAGGAAGGTTTAGGTGTATAATTTGTACCCGTGCGAAGCCGGGGAGGGTTGCTAGTTAAAAATAATTAAGTTTAGCTACGTTTATTTAGCTATCACAGTTTTAAGCGTATGCTAACTTTTAAACTTTCGCATTCCATGACAATATAATTAAGTTGACAATAATTATGTTGACTATAATTACCTCACGGATTCGATGACAGAGGGCGTGCACCACTGAGCAAGTCAGTCTGTGACCGCGGCCATTGCAACCTGGTCGAAACGTCAGACAAATCAAAGGTATATAATACCTTTTAAATAAGAGATCGCGTTAATTCCCGTCAACATAATTATCACTACATATTATAAAACAAAGTTCCCCGCCGCGTCTGTCTGTCTGTCTGTTCGCGATAAACTGAAAAACTACTGAAGGGATTTTCATGCGGTTATCACCAATAGACAGAGTGATCCATGATCAAGGTTTAGGTATATAATTTGTTAACGTTTTGTGTAAATTGGTTGGATTATGATTGTTGAAGATGTCTCTACTACCCGTGCGAAGCCGGGGCGGGTTGCTAGTATTATAATAAGCACATGTACTTGTATATTAGTCTGTTTTATTCTTCAATACTTTGGCATTATTGTAAATATTGTCAGTTTTTTTCTTTTAACGCTTGTTACACAATTAACACAATTCCTACCGTTTATGACGGTAAATATTTTTCTTGTTTTTCAGTTTCAATATAGATCAATTAAATATAATAGCTACTTGATCTTACTATTCTGTTGGTCTAGTGGTTAGCGTTCCTGACTGCTAAACATACTCATATTTTTTTTGCGATCTTTAACAGTTTTTAATACACTAATAAAATACTTCATTATAAATTGACACTGATAAGGCAAACACTATTGACATTTTTTGGCTTCTAAATCCTTGAAAGGAATCACAATTTCGTTACAAATTTTAAGACAACGACGTTCTATTGTTTATGGCATTTCTTGCAATTACGTAATCTGTTCTTGATTACCTCTTTAGTAATGACATCGATCATTACAAAGAACTTTAATTTTTCAAACTAAACGACACAGTCTTCGATAAAAACTGCAGAACCGTGAGTCTAAGGTCTTGTACGTACCTGACAAACTAAGCACAGCCGGTACGCCATGCAATATCGAGGCGCAGCTTTTTAAATTAAATTATTTCAGAGATAGAAGGATACAGATACAAGGAGGGATACAATTTCTTATCATTTTCCACGTTCTACACTTAGTCCTACGTATATATACAAATATATGTATTACGTAATGTGAATTTACAATAATTTGTATTTTAAAACAATTTTTAAAATACAAATGGCTCAATAGCCAACACCTATGGATTATAGGAGTTCCGATTCAGCATAAAATTGTAAATATAAACTGTCTGATGATTTTACCATAGACCATGGTCATCATGATGATTAGTAAAGAGGAGATGGTTACGAGGGAAGAATGATCTGATGGAGATACTGATCCAACTTTGGGGAACAACAACTACAACAACTACTGCTACATTTTTAATCTTAATGATTGTCCACATCTTATTTTATTAGAAATCTTTTTTATGTCACTTGTTTCCTTTAGAGCTAGGTTTTAGTTATGTACCTTCTGCTTGGTCGTTAGTGTGTTTATACAGGCTGTTACAGAAAAGTGTGTTCATTTTAGGGCAATATAGTAGATCCCATAAATAACGTGAAGCGCTAACAATTTTAATAATTTGATTTTTTAAACAGAACTATTATTTTAAAACTGACAAATTGAACTTGAAAAATGTCAAATAAAGCTAATATTTCTTAAGAGAGAGGGTTGACATTAATGAAACTATGAGTATTTAATACCAAGGATGTTAATGGTATGTCCAGATTTTTAGACAAATTCTAAAAAAAACCAAATTCATTGAAATTGACATCCAAATGCATGTTCATATGTTACTTACAAATGTGTACCTACACTAAGAAAAGCAATTCCAAACACAAGTAATTGACTGTAATAAATATAGAATTGTTGATCTATCTTGTAGTTAAATAGTAAAATAGTAAAATTTTATTAAAATCAAATTAATAAACTAAACTAAAACTAACATTTGCTCATTAGAATGTTCTGTTTTCTCAGACAAAGGGCAACTTTTCTGAGAACATTGTATTGACTGAATTTCTACAGAATATACTAATTATACCGTAACAGTTTAATTATTTTATTAAATACTTTACTAGTCAAGTCAAATATTTTTATTTCATAAAATTCTTTAAAAATTGTTTTATAAAGTTCTCTTTTTAATAAAAATTTAAAAAATTATAGATTATCACAATGTTAATTTTGTAATAAGTAACCTTACTCTAATTAAATGAAAACGGGGTTAACGCTATGATGTTCGCCAGTCAAAAAAAAAAGTCCGTCGTAGGACTCGTAGGACTGCACGTCATAAGTAAAAACACACACACAAACATCTGTATATATGTATCTGAGCGTGACGGTCATGCGACTTCAGTGCTTTTTCCCCATACATAAAAAGGTTTTCACTTCAAAAAAATGCTATCTCAATTTCAACCATTCTCTTAGATGAGAAACGATCAATAAGGAAATAACAATGGCGAAGGAGCGAAGGCAAAATATATGTCCAGGATGAAATGCCATATCGTGCCAGCAAAATATTAATCACTAGCTGTTGCCCGATATTTTGTTTGTGTGAAAGTTTTGGTAAAATCTAATCAAACAGTAACCGTACATTTTTCCGAGATAAAAGGTAGCCTATGTGCTCTTCCAGATTATAATCTATCTTTGTACCCAATTTCATCCAGAGCCGTATTTGCGTGAAAGATTAATAAACAAACATTCATCCATCCGTCCATCGAGATTACGGATTTTCAGATAACGTACAGAACTGGCAAGCAAATTTTATGAAGTTTTAAGTTCGAGTTTCATGTTTTCTGTGTTTCATTCATGTTGATGCTACGCTGTTGCCCACCCAGTGTCAAAATTATAGATTTTTTTTATGGTATAGGGGGCAAACGAGCTGACGGGTCACCTGATGGTAAGTGACTACCGCCGCCCATGGGCACCTGTAACTCAAGACTTGCCTCAAGACATTGCTTCACTACCGTCTCTCTGGTGACTATTTTTAATTTCATTAGACTTTGCCAGCACTCATAGGAACACAAAACCTTGAACCTTATCTACCTTGAACAATTTCAAAATAGTTCAATATGTTTCAGTTTGTAGTACGTAATATTTACAAGCTACTGTGCAGGTTTTCGTACGTGATGCTCTTGTGTCGGTAAACAATGCCGATGGAATACACTAGTTACTTAGATTGGCAACTGTTCCACTTAGAATAGAAGGTACACGTGTCTTACTCATGCTTGCTATTATACATTTTGTTCCGGAAATTCGTGGGTCGTATTTTAGAAGCCTTAACGTACAGAGAACAATTAGATAACGTATGGCTAAAATGTAAAAAAAAATCAGTTATCGTAGGACTGCACGTCAGAAGTGAAAACATAACTTCACAATGTATTTGCATATACATACACACACACACACATATGTATATATATAATTAGGTTAAAATTAAAAAGTAGGTAATAACAAGGTAATAACATATCTAAATGTATACACAGGGTACACTGGAAGTTCTGCGCTCCTGGCCGCTCATAAATGTTTGAATTTCGAATGTTATATTTTTCTAAATATAAGAAACTCGGCTCCGTCTTACGCATTTTCGATCAGGTCATGTGTCCTGAAGCGAGTTTAACATTTTTACCCATCCCAAAAAGTGCACAACGCCGTTAAAGAAGTTTTCATTTCAAAAATACAAAATCAGTTCTTTCTGTTGTGAATGTTAGTTGAACGAACATTTTGCAAACAATTTGAACCTTGAACGATATTCAAACAGGAAATAAAAATCAAAAATATGTATTCAGTCACTATCTTTATAATATTTTACACTAGCAGTTGCTCGCGACTTCGTTTGCGTGGAAATTCAAAACTATCCAAATGGAATCGCACATTTTTTCCGGTTAAAAAGCGGCCTATGTGCTATTGTAGATTATAATCTATCTCTGTACCAAATTACATCCAGATCCTTTCAGCTGTTCCGGCGTGATTTAATAACAAACATCCATCTATCCAAGCACATGACTTATTTGTTTATAACGGTTTATTTTTATGGTGGTAAAGTAAAAACTAAGTTGTCGGACTTGCGATCAGTTAGTTACGGGTTCAAACATTTGCACATTGCAAAACCGTTGTAAACCCATTCCAGGCGGGGCATCTTACAAATAATCTTAAAAATAAAATAATTTTTAAATAATTTACCTACTAGTATTTTATTTTTGTCTTCGAATACAATAGTTAGTAGATTTTTTTTTTTCATTTTGTAACTTTTACACAACGCAACTCTATTAGAAAAGGAATATTTGTATTAACTTCTATGAGTAGGATTCCTGGAAAATCCAGTAAAATTAGAACAGCATTTAGAAAACACCTTTATCTGAAGATTCTAGCATTTAGCATTAATTACTACATTAATACAAATACGGATACATATTACAACCGTTTATATATCCCAATCAACTTATCCGGTAGATTTAGTTGGATTTAAATTGAATTCAAATTCCGGGACGTCTTGTACGTGATGTGTTTCTATCTGATGGGCTCAGGAAACATGTACATGTTATGTTACCAAACTTATATGTCATATTGACGCTATTGGAACTGTCCTGAACATTAAAGATTACACTACCTCGTGTGATGTATTTTAACATATTTAATTTAATTTTGAAAATACTAAAGCTACTCGTGGACGGAGAAATTTTTCCAATATGTTTTCTAACACTAATAGCTACTAACCAAAAAAAAAGTAAATTGGTAAACAAATAGAGATGAACAGGCACTGAACCATTTTGTCTTTGACTTTTTGGAGTTTGAAAAAAATATTGAATTTTTAAAATTATAATTGAATTGAATTAAGACATCAAACGATCAAATATTGAATCAAAATTTTTTTTATGGTATTGAATCAAATACCAATTAGTTAACTAGATTAAACAGTATTTTTTTCTATTTATTGTATACCACTTTTTGCCCGTGGCTTCGCTCGCGGAATGTGGATTTTGTCAACCTCGGGAACAGTACTTGATGATGAACAGTACCCTTTGTTCTTTTCTGTACCCCTGTTTTGCATTTTAAGTAGGCGTGAAAGCCGTGAAAGCTGGGAGAGTCAGGCTTCGGTTCGACGTTAGTTAAAAGTCCACTAAAACATTTCTCGATTTACTTGTACTGCAAAATGAGCAATCTATCATAAAAACAACTGAAATCGATTTTAATCAAATACAAATATCTTATAAACTATTTAACGACTACACTTCGGAACAATAACCACAATCTATACGCTCCAAACTTCGAAGTTATTTGCATACATAACAGCATATATAGTGATATTACAATGATGTTTGAAAACAACAATAAACCTGTATTGTCCGTAAAGTTCCACAACGTTATAAAGACATCACAGGTTTGGAGTTCGATGCCTCTACGATGTCCTCAAGTTAGTACTACTTTGCCAACGTATAATGGCGGTAGTAACGGTTATGGTTCTTAACTTTCTGAGATGTTCTATTTCATGGAGAATGGGTTGTTATGGTCGTTAAAGGATTATTAAAGGAGACAGTCTGGGTGGATTTCAGAGTTTATCTCTTCACTAGTAAGTTAGGTAGTATTGCGATGTATACTAAATGTAAATACTTCAAAAGCTCTTGGTACAATCTCAATCTCGAGTTAAAAGGCTTAGGAGCATCAATAATGCTTATACCATATTATACATAAATTTACATCGCTGCATTTGTTACAAATTTATGTATGCAATATTGCTATACATTTCGCATGAAAATATTTAGTGAATGTTAAGACTTTTATGTAAATTCAAACTATCACTTTATTATAAATAACGAAAATGTTTTACTTCATTTACGGGGTTTACTATACGACTTAATGATATATCTTGTGTGCTATATTGTTTTGTATTGTTGACTGGCCTGTTGGTCTAGTGGTTAGAGACCCTGACTGCTAAGCCAGAGGTCTTGGGTTCGATTCCCACCCAGGACAAATGCGTCGCCTAACTTCAAACGTAGGTAAATCCATTTTATGTCATTGCGAGATATAGGTAAAAAATCAATTCTTATCAAGATTTAGACTTTTATGGGAAAAATTAAATTATATTTGAGGAAATAGATAGTAAATAATTGAATTCTGTAATCAAAATATAAATACACATCCCAGAAAACAAGAAATATGTGTACTTTGGAGTTACCCTTGTTCGTTAGAAGAGGGTGAGATTTAGCCATTATTGAAAAAACAAGGCGAGGAGTTAACTACGAGTATGTACGTAACTACAAGTGTGCTCATTGGTTCAAATGGATTTGCCTTCATCAGGTAAAATGGATTTGACTTTGTTGGATATAATTTGTAGATTTTATTTGCATTTTTCTTCAAATTTAAAGAGATTTAGCTTTATTTGGTAAGATAGTTAAAAATAAATATTTTTCAGCAATCTCGGCGTACCAAAAAATCAAATATTTTATTTTATGGATTTAACCACATTTGATGTTACGCGACACAAATAATTGTGTGATGAGCATGATCATTTGTTCTGTGTCTGGGTGTAATTTATCTATAATATGTATGTATTTAGAAATATATAAGTATGTTTATCAGCAGTCTGGTTACCATAGTACAGGCACTGCCTAGTTTGGGATCAGATGGCCGTGTGTGAGATGTTGAAGTTATTATTATTATTTTTGAAGTGAAAACTTCTTTAGGCACGTTTGTGCACTTTTGCTATGGGGAAAAAGCACTGAACTCGTGACCGTCGCGCTAATAATACATATATAGAGCAATTAGAGGGTGCTAATCTAAACATTGAGTCTTGTCAGCTCCTTATTAATTAAGGTCACCACTCACCAACCTGCTAATGTGACGTTTTCAGTTCGTCGTTTCGTTTAAGTTTTCACTTTTGTCGGCAGTCCCATGACTGCCTGCCAGTTTATATTTAAGATTGTCTCGTCCTGCCAAAATAAATGTTTTTTTCTGTATTTCTTTCTATTTACCATATTACACAAACTAATAAAACATTATCTCCAGTCCAGTCTCTACAAGTAGCCTTGCACCTTTAGTAAATGGTCCACTGAATAGCTAGCCCCAATTCAATTAAACTAAAGACAAAATACTAAAAACGTTTTATTTTGAAACCTTTCTGTTAATTGATTAACTCATTTGATTCCTATTCAAACCATACTCGAAAAGCTAATTCAGTGTAACAAATTCAATGGATTCGTTTATTTTAAAACTATTTGTTAAATAATTTTGCTTAAAAAATATTTTTTTTCTTTCTGTAAAGCTACACAATGTCCCATTGTGTGCCCCTAACAAGGTGGAGATATTGATGATGATTAGTTGAGATGTTAAGGCGTAAACGTGTAACACAAACGAATAAACTCACATTCAAATTCAAAATATTAATAAGGATTAGATACATATCGTTTCATATATTTTTTTCCTTTAATAGCCCGTTTTTGTACGCATTATGTTATCTTTACGAATAACTATTTGCCTATGAATATTCTTAGTACTACTATTATAATTGCGAAAGTTTGGATGGATGGAGTTTTGTTACTCAGTCACGCCAGATCGACTGAACGAGAGAGATTATAGTCTGGAAGAGCACATAGGCCAAATTTACGGTTCCCGTGGGATTGATTTAAATTTTCACGCAGGCATTAGTTAGTATTATCATTTATTGTAAATAAATTTCAGGCATCTAGCAGGTATTTTTGGTTTTGACTTGTAAAATCCTCTGCGGTTACCCATTTAATGAGCGTTCGGCAAAGTGATCATCCCGTCATGAGCGACAGCTGAGGTAAAACCTAAGAAGAAATATCCATAATCCCCAACAGACCTAAATTTCAACGTGGGATTGCTTTTTATTTACACTTAATAAAATCAAGAACTCAACTCACTCGCTTAACAAAAGGTAAGGCAATTAAATTAAGAGAGGTGAAAAAATGGGATCTCCAAGGTTTCAAAAGGGTTTGAATCCTAGGGCTGCGACTTATTCCTTTGAATCTACGGAAACAAAAGCAAGGAGCTTCTCAATATTTTTTTTATTCTTAATAAATAGCCATAAATAACCCTTTCTATTTTAGGATACACTTTGAAGTCGACGTCCACTAAGTTGATGGTCGACATAAGGGTTGAACAATATTGGATAATATTTTTGAAGTGAAAACTTCTTTAGCGGCGTTGTGCAGTTTTTGGGATGGGTAAAAAATGTTAAACTCGCGTCAGGACACGTGACCCTGATTGAAAATTCGTAAGACGGAGCCGAGTTTCTTATATTTAAAAAAATATAACATTCGAAATTCAAACATTTATGAGCGGCCAGGAGCGCAGAACTTCAAGTGTACCCTATGTATACATTTAGATATGTTATTACCTACTTTTTATTTTTAGCCTAATTATATATATACAGATGTGTGTGTGTGTATGCAAATACATTGTGAAGTTATGTTTACACTTCTGACGTGCAGTCCTACTACTGACTGTTTTTTTTTGTTTAAACTTTGCACATAGTATAGTTCTGAAGAAGTGACAAGACGAATAAAAAATAAATACATATTACTTTTTTTTGTTAAAAAGATTGTTTTATTCAAAATACAAAACCAACAAATATGTAAATACTCGTTTTTAAAGTGGCATGATTTTACAAAGTAAATAAACAAATTGACTTGGAGTATCGGTTGAATATTAAACACACACATTCTCACTTCTCATCACACATCACATGTCCGTGAACTGCTCGGGCTATCCATTACACTTCCAAATTTATTCGTATAAGTAATCTCCCGTCCCTTCAGATGCCTTTCCTTCTTACCTATCATTTCAATATAATCCCAAAAAGGCAATAGGCTTGCCCCCTATTACCTACGTGAGACCCAATTTCAGTTAGCAAAATGTGAGTTTTTTATACACCTCTGCCTACCCTCCGGGATACAGCCGTAAATATATTTATGTAATAAATATAATTACCTAACAAGATCTAAAAAGCAAACGATAATCAGTTAACCGTCGGCTGTGGAGATTCATATCCACCTTTAATATCAGTGCGAATTCTGTAGAACATTTCTATTATCATCATCACCCTATCGCCGTCCACTGCTGGACGAAGACCTCCCTCAAGGAGTGCCAACCATGTCCAAAAAGGCATCTTTTTTTAAAGAAAAACATATCTTTTTAAATCAAGGATTTCAGAGCACATAAGTAATACCACTTAATACTTTCATTAAAATATATCCATTTCAAAATAACAAAGTACAATCTAATATGTAAAATTTTCGTGTCGCGGTGTTTGTAGTTAAACTCCTCCGGAACGGCTTGACCGATTCTCATGAAATTTTGTGTGCATATTGGGTAGGTCTGAGAATCGGACAACATCTATTTTTCATCCCCCTAAATATTAAACCCCTATTTTTTAATCGCAATTTTTATATTATTCTGATCCATCCACAGATCCGCAATAGGGTTGCAAGATGGCAATCGAATACAATAATTGATAAATTTTCATGTAAAATTATAAAAAAGGCATTGCAACGCATGCCGGGTGCATCTAGTATAAATATAAAATATTAGAGACGAGCTTCTTTTCTTAAGCTTTTATTTGAATAACTTGTGCTTACAACATATCCATTAAAGCAAACCCCGAAATAGTCAAAAGTCAGTTGAAAACTGGCTTCTGCAAATAAACAGGTTACAAACAAGAAAAGTATAATTATGTATTTATACGAGAATTAACGCGACCACGAATCTTCACCGGTTATCTGTCAATATTTTAGCTTACATGTAATTTTTTTGCCATACATTTAATATAGTAAAATACTGTAATATTAACAAAGTGTTAAGTTAGACTAACAACTGAGTCATAGATGCTTTAAATAAATATTCTATTCTAATAAAATTATTTAAAAGGTATTACATACCTTTGCTTTGCCTGACTTTTCTACCATTTTGCACTGGCCGTGGTCACAGCCTGTGACCACGGCCAGTGCAACCTGGTCGAAACGTCAGGCTATTCAGAGGTATGTAATACCTTTTCGTGATCGCGTTAATTCCCGTATAAATACATAATTATATCATTGAACGCGAAAGTTTAAAAGTTAGTAAAACATGAAAAATATATTAAAAGATAAACACAGTTTTTTCAGCCCTACTTATGCTACTTATAATGCGGTAAATTAAAGTACGTAAGGCCTTAAGAAAGACTGAAACATTGTGTTTTTCTTTACTTACAAATGAGCAATGAATCTTTGCTCAACTTGACACATAAATTGGCCATGAATTGGAGAAAGTAATAAATATAAGGAAATTATTGTGTGACTGCTAGACAGTTTTCCAGTAAGTATTTTTGTGTCATGAAGTTGAAGTGTTGCCAGTGTTATTATGAAGCGTTTACACTATGTTACTACTGAGTATTAGGAGAAAGTCGGGAAAAAAATCCTCGAAGACCGAATCCTCAGGATCTACACGTGCGACAGGTATCTCACATGTGACTTCGACACAACTCGACTTCTCAACTACTGCTATTAACGAACAAAGTTCTTTTGTATTACCGCTCCACATAATTTCTAATTCTTGGGCTGGGTAGGTTCTAAGTCTACTGACTTTAAGGGCTGGACTGGTCGAGGGTAAGATTATCTTAACTGATTCAGTAAATAATGACATGTTAAGACGTTAAGACTCAATCTAGCTCGTTACTAGACCTTCTGCTGAAGACATGCTCAGACGAATATACACACAAGGAAGTACGGCAGGAACTAAATACCTTTGATATCCATAAGGTTCAACGGCTTTAGAACGAGAGTATTCATGTTTGTTTATTTAAATGATTTAGCATTCCAGGAGAAGAGTTCTTCGTGAAAGGGCAAAAAAATGTGTAAGATCTGTAGAAGGCGTCCGTTTACTTCTTTAAGACTTTAAATAATAGTTTTGGCAGTGGCAATACATTTATTGAGACGTCCCAAAACTCTTCTTTCGTCTAATTTGATGGTCTATGTGGCGAGGCAGTCGAAGATTCGAGTACAAAGTCAGACTTCAGTGCATCTTGGTGTGTTTATGTAAAATATGTGCGTAAAAAAATATATAAGAATTTACAAGTGTGTTTATCCTTTTATCCGTGTCCTAGAACCTATAGAAGAAGTTTTACTTAATTTGGTTCTAGATAGAGTTGATTGATGTGTCTCG
This sequence comes from Euplagia quadripunctaria, assembly GCA_963859945.1. Lineage (NCBI taxonomy): Eukaryota > Metazoa > Arthropoda > Insecta > Lepidoptera > Erebidae > Euplagia > Euplagia quadripunctaria. The sequence goes on along the minus strand of OY982566.1, from coordinate 24,818,051 downwards.
GAGTATTGTCATCATAATGAAGAACCTTTACGAGATCGCAAACAGTGATAAGGTTGCCAATAGTATATTGATTTTGTAAGTAGATTATGTAGAATTGTATATAATGATTATTAGTAAAAAGTTTTTTAGACTTTAATTTTTTTTGGTTAGGTATCATATTATGTTTCTATCTCTTTTATTAAAGTTAATTTGTTGAGAATATAATACTCATTTATTTCAATTATTTTCATTATTTAATGATACACAACTACTATATGCTAACCACGCATTAATCGTAACATCATTTATATTTTACCACATTTAATTAAAGATTCAGTATATTTAAAGTGTTTTTATAATATAATATCAACTGACATGTTAACTACACACATGTATAGTATGAGTATATTTCTCAAAGAATGCGTAGACTCTTAATAATTATAAATACATAGTTAGTAATACAAGTAATTATTATTATAAACTACAAATGATCATGTCCGAGCCTACAGTACTATAGAATGAAGTAAAATATTAAATTTGTATTCTAAACCTTTAAGTAACGAAATAAACAAAAAGGGTGTGTTTATTATAATATCCTTGTAAATTTCACGTTTTACTCAGAACTTCCCAGAAAATGTTGCTTCATTGCATATTTATTAAAACAAGATCAAAGTCTTTTTATTACCCCCAGTTCTCTTTATCTTTATAGAGAGTGCTATGATGGAATGAGTCTTACAAGTATTAATATTTAGTAAGAATTATTGTTGCTATGGGATTTGTTGAAATTGCCTTTTTGTACGAAACAAATTTAAAAATTTTAACATTTTATATTTAAAATTGAATCGAGGAAAAATTAACTCATGAAATATTGTGAAAGTTCACTGTTGCTGCAATCTGAATCCTGGCAGATGTCGATGAACTGTTTAAAGGGCTTTTCATCGTTTCAAACATCGGTATATATTGTAGTAATCGAAATATTGTCAATGCACTTATACGATTTTATGAAAGTTCATTACCATCTCTACTGTAGAAATCCTGGACAATATTGATTTGTAAGGTGTTTTCACCGCCTCATGAGATTTAAAATGTTTTCTCTAAAAAAAATATAAAAACTCAGAAGAAATGCAAATCATTTGAAGTAAGGTGTAGTTGTAACTATTGTAGTTTTGAGAAGGTCCAAATATCTTCAATAAACATGTTTTACCACATTACGAGTTTTTTTTATAAATATAGGCTTTATATAAATGATTCCAACGTAATATATGTATATTATGTATGCAGGTCTCCACAGGATATTTACAATCTCATGCTTTTATGATAAAATGTCGAATGACGCTGCTTTGATCACGGAACTTTACTTTTTAAAGTATTAACACACGTGACGGAATTATGCGAGCCCTCATCCGCATAGGGCTGCCACACAACGACAAGTGATTACTTGTGATAGTAGCCGTTTTTTTAAGTATTGCATAGATATCGACTGCAAACATAATACAAGGTATTCTAAAACATGGGCAATGGCAGTGCCTTTTTTCTGTGGTGCTTTCGGTTAATATTTTGCTGAGGCAGGACTGGTCTACTTATTCGGCATCTTCATTTGTCGTTCTCATTTATTATATCCTTGGGACACGGGAAGAAAATATAGTGACAACCGGGAGAAATAGCAGAGGGTATAGTAGGATAAGATGAGGTTTGTTATATCTGTATCCTTTTTGAACATGGTTTGGGACAGATCACCGGCTTATCAAATCTGAGAAACTGCGTGTGTCTCAGGAGTCCAGTAATATTTGCCGTGTTCTAGGTAGACGTGGTGCCCAGAAATAGTCCATACATCTATTCAAGGCTAACTCATCATTCTATGCACCGACAAACCGAGTTTCCAGGTTATTAGCCATTGGTAAATGTAGCCAGCGTGATTTATAAACTATATTCAAATTCGCTTAACTGACGTGATCCAATGTAAGACTAGTATTTCTGTTAAAAATAATAAAAGTGATCATTTAAGTTTGCAATCAAATTCAAGTTAAGCACTCATTCGTTAACTTAGCACCTTACCATTTCACTAAACTTTTCAAGTCTAGTGAAATAAATTCACGAGAAATGGCAGCGTGGTAGCAACAAATCTGACAAAACATCTGTCAAGATCCTTTTATATTAGCACCTGATTACAATTGTTGAAAATTCAGACCAATTTTAACCCATCCTAAACATATATAATGTATGTCACCTTTTTTAATCACATTCATTTTTTTTAAATTTATCAGCACACAAAACCTAATATCGAATATCGTTTTCCCATCTACTGTTAAACTCACTTTCCACGCGTTTTAGGGTCAGTTCACACGAAGACGCAACGCGACGCTACGATGCTTAAAGAGGCCAGTTATTTGCGCTGTGCAGCGAGACAAGACGCATCGTAAAGCTACGTAAAGCGCAACGCCTCGCTGCTCGTACAGACTTAGAGCATTTTGCAAGTATCGCTATGTGAAACCGACGAGTAACGCCTTTGTACCTACCGTGTACCTTTTTATGTAGTAAATAAGTTGTAAATTCTATTGCTATCTTAAAACATGCGTCCCGCGCCGCGTCGCGTCGCGTTTCGTTTTGAGCTGAGCCTTCAAACTTAACTTGGAATTTTATCGAATAGTTTCAAGTTCTCCGTTGTACTTTTAACAACGACTTCCAAACATTTTCTTGCAACTTGATTGTGCCATCCCTAAGAACGCATATATAATAACGCTCACTTCAGTGAACTACGTGTTATATACGACTTTATTTACATAATCTGTGCTGTTGTTCCTCCAGGTACTATGACACTGTCTTCGTCTTAAGCGTTGTCATGCAGTTGAGGCAGTGACGTCATTTTATGAATTCTTGTAATATTCTCACAATGGATGTACTCAATACATCGCGTTTAAGACTATTTTTGCATATTATATTACTTTTGGATGTCTAACCTTGAAATTAAAAGGTTTTATTTGTATAAGGTAAGTGAGACTGTCGTACTGTGCTACATAAATAGCTTTAACTATGTATCACAATTCTCTAAGGCTCTTTGAGCTACTAAAATCCTTTAAATCCAAAAAAAAATGCAACAATGGCTTGAAATACAGAAAAACGTGTAAGGTGTCTTTGGAACACCGGGTTGGAACAAAGTTCCTTTCTTGAGAAGATTGAATAAATTGTATCAAATTATAGTAAATATTGAAAAAACTCGAAATTAAAATTGCGCCATCTATGTAAGTTTCCCACACTAAAAAAACAACTAGCGGAATTTTTCTTTCTTCTTTCTTTCATTTTTCGTTGCCCTAACACTTTTTTCCGTCTAGCGTCTAATCCACCTAGCGTCTGAACTTCGTTCAAAAACCAACAGTCTTAAAATTAAACTTAGACGTTAAGGAAATTTAAGAACTTCCCTTATTAGTGATAATATTAGACTAAAAAAATTAGTTACATGTTTATGGCTCGAAATAAATCTCCGTCCTCAAACCCTTTCCCTCCAATCTATCATTGTCAAAGACTAATATCCAGTAATGTTTTAAAGAGGTCTCCTTCGCAAAGTACTCCAGAACACTTCTTCTGCCTTTAAAATACTAGACAATTTCCTCTGTGTAACAAATGGCAGGAGATAAAACGCCTCTGGACTAACTAATGTTGATCCTATGCAATACAAAACTTTGCAATAGCCAACAATAGCTGCAGGAAATAAAATGGCGACAAATTAATGCTGATCGTATACAATACAATGTAGCGATTACTTTATAGCTGTCTTTTATGTTCAGACGCTATTAGCACTGGTACGAGTATAGAGGGGCTTTACTACATCAATGATGCAGTATGTCGTTTAGGGGTTTTTGGTCGCCTTGCTATGAGCACGTGTTAATGTTTTGGTGTCTACTTGCTCCACAATATTCAAAATTTATCTCTTTGCTGAATTAAATTTCTTTTAGACTTTTTATACTTTTACACTCAAGGAGTCCGAATTGTAGGAAAATGTGGGTCGTCCTTACGTTGCTCACATGCGTTACACTTTTGGTTTTGGATTAAATTTTTAAATAGTTATGTGCAGCTCGACCGGAGTGATACCACGGCCTCACAGAAAACTGGCAGTGAAAGCAATGATTGCATTGTTTTTCGCCGAGTGAGTGAGGTTACCGGAGGCCCTAACACTTCCCTCCCCCCTCTTCTCCTCCTATCCCTACCACCTTGCAAGGGTAAAGTATCACCGACTTCAATGTGTAAGGTAGGACTAGAGAGTCCTACCTTACACATTGAAGTCGGTGATACTTTTTTTAAAAGATAATTCTATTTTTATTATTTGTTGCAGTAGCGGCTTAGTGAGAAATTCAAGTGTCTACCTATTATGATACTTAAGTTATAGCCCGCTTACAGACATACGAATAACGGGTGTCTATGAAGCTACCGTAGCCAAGTCATAGGGGCGTAATAAAACTTACACTACATTTTTTTGCTAATTATTTGCTATTTCCTTGCCAAAGAATTGATTTTTTTGCCGTAGCCATTTCCGAAAAACAATGGTCCTGCTAACTTGAGACTTAAGCCAGCGGCAGCGTAGCCAACCCTATATCTCCGGATCTCCTTACACTTATCAAAACAGGCTTTGTGGTATATTTTATTGCTAATTATTTGCTATTGTTTCTCAAAGAATTATTTTTTATACGCACGCACGCTTGTTTGAGGGAAAAGTAGGTATATAGCACACCTTACGCTATACATGTCGACTTATCACCAAAAAATCGTAAAACTGATTCGTATGTATTTAGTTTATTTATGTATAAGACCGCTCAGAAGAGCCTCTGTAAGCTATCTAGTAAGTGTAATGCCCAAATGATTTAATAATTACTTATTTCCGATAAACATATAGGGAACTCCTTTGCTCATACCGGTAAAACCAGAAGATACTTAAAATTCAGACTGTTCTCAATCTACTTTTAAGGTAATTCACTGCTTGTTCAATAAATAATGCATTGTAAAATATGATTTAACTAATCGAAACTTTTTAGGTTTTTTTTTTTTTTCAAGTCGAGTTGAAAATTTATTCCAGAACTATTAAAAATTAATTAAGAGAAGATTGTAAATTTAAAAGACATTGGAAACAAAATATGTCGAAATATACTGGAAAATAATTTTCTTACATTTACAATAGCCTTAAGGGAAAACTGTATTACGGAGAAAATGACAGTTGATTTTTACTACAAATTGATGAATTAAGTTACTTTATGCATTATATATAAATATAGTAATAATAATTGTATTAAAACTCGATAAAAGCGTGTCACCTCCACTGAAACTCATGTTAACGATTTTTGACGTGACAACGTCTTATAAATTGGTTTGCCGGGTGACACTTCAAGAAACTGCGTTACGCTCCGCTCACGTTATGCGCTCACAATGAGAGCGAGTGAGAGGCACGCGTCCCTTCCACTCGGGCATGGTTAGCCCGCCTAAGAGCGAGAGAGACAGACATAAAATGTTTTAAATATAATTCTTTGTATAAATAAATGTTTTAAATTGTTACTATTATTTCATCCTTCTTCCTACTATACGAATGAATATTCACATTAAAATTATTTTACCACTCAAAGTCGTTGTCACGTAAAACTTTCGCCCGTATACCGACTTTACAGGCAACCAATTTTTTCTACTAAACTACATAATATTGCGAGTATTATGAGACCAGTCCCGTAGGCGTGCCTAAAAAATGTTCCCCATTTTTGAGATATTAATTTTAGATTTACTCCTATGTATATACCTGTACTTTTTATGGGGACGGGGAACATTTTGGTTGGAAGGAAGTCCCCGAGAACCCTAGCAGAGTTTGGCCGCCCTCAAATAGAAGGCAGCCACACCATTGGTAGCGGAGGGCCTTGCCCTCCTTCCAATTTACCACCATCTCAGGCCTGCTTCTGCTAGAGTAACGGGCAGCCTCACCCCTTACCCCCAGGCCAGCGCTCATGGAGGCTGGAGATCATTCTGCGCTCTCCAGCGCCTGGTGCCTCTTCTTCGGGACGGGAGAGTACTAGTCCTCTCCCGTTCCCTTTCCGCCGCCTCTTTAGTGGACATCACTTCCTCACAAAAAGAAGCGGCGGATTCCCAAGCACTCTCACTTTGGACCATGGACAGAACCATGGTCTGCAGCGAGAGGCTTCCCACACCGATAGCCGCCGCGAGGTCGTGGCGCTGTTGCATCCACGCTGAGCACTCCACAAGAGTGTGGAGTGCAGTATCCTCGCGACAGCCTCCGCAGTGATGGCACGCAGACGTTGGCTCCCGGCCTATGCGACACAGGTACTTTCCGAAACAGCCGTGGCCGGTCAGCACCTGCGTCAGCCGGTAGGAGAGGCTGCCGTGCTGCCTCTCCAGCCAATCCTCCATGATGGGTCTTACCGCACAAAACACAAAACTCTAATCTAAAGGTAAAAAAATATTTTTTTTAATTTCACTTAACTTAATTTCAATAAACTGCAGATTTTTTTTCAAAATAAAATACATAGTTTTAAGTATTATTGCCATGGAGGCTTCAGGTCTTTGAATCATATCACCACATATTATAAAACAAAGTCTCCCACTGCGTCTCTCTGTCTGTCTGTCTGTTCTGTTCTTACTAAATGGCTTACAGAGGCTCTTCTGAGCAGTCTTAAACATAAATAAACTAAAAGTAATACGTACGAGCCAGTTTTACGATATTTTGGTGATTAGTCGACATGCGTAAACAAGCGTGCGTGCGTATAAAAATTAATTCTTTAGCAAACAATAGCAAATAATTAGCAAAAAAATATGCCACAAAGCCTGTTTTGATAAGTGTAAGGAGATCCGGAGATATAAGGTTGGCTACGCTGGCTTAAGTCTCAAGCCAGCAGGACCATTGTTTTTCGGAAATGGCTATAGCAAAAAAAATCAATTCTTTGGCAAGGAAATAGCAAATAATTAGCAAAAAAATATGCACTAAAGCCTGTTTTGGTAAGTATAAGAGATACGGAGATATAGGGTTGGTTACGCTGGCTTAAGTATCAAGTCAGCAGGACCATTGTTTTCCGGAAATGGCTATGGCAAAAAAATTAATTCTTTGGCAAAAAAATAGCAAATAATTAGCAAGAAAATATAGTGTAAGTGATATTACGGCCCTTTGACTTGGCTACGCTAGCTTCATAGACACGGACGACGGAGGCTTCCGTTTTAATCTATTGATACGAAACCCTAATTACAAATATATTTAAAATTACCACCGTTTCACGTTCCTCGTGCGGTCTACTTTTGTACTTAAATATGACTACAGGTTTCTGTTAAACGCTACGTATAATATATGTAGGTATACACACATCCTATCAAATTCAGTGATAAATTTCCCCCAAAAAAATATTCCCGTTTCCAACCACATTCGGTTACAACAGAACCAATAAAAGAAACTATTTTCCACATAAATAATACGACGTAAATCCGCGCCTATTCTGATCTACTCAAGTATTCATAGCTATAAACATATAAACGTATCAGTTAATATATTCCCGTGCTTCGCAGATTGTTTCCGCTTTTACGATGCCGACAACAACAGCGGCTGTTGAAATATTTCAGTTTTCTAGCTTTATTTTGATGGAATGTTTAAAGCATTTAGTACTTACTTAAATTTACTTATTTAGTTAAATGCTTTCTCGGGAAATAGTTTCAACACCATGTTTTACATTTAATAAAGAAATTCGGTTTTATCACGTGTGTATTTCGAGGAGTTCCGATTAGTTTCTAATCCGGCTAGAACGCTAATTACAGTCATACCATGTACATATTGTACATGTATTGCGAAATTCTCTTAATTTCAATAACGCCTAATACCGGGTGTTAGTGAAACGCTGCCGAAAACGAAGATAGACAATAGTGCTTTGAAAATGGGTCAGAAAAAAATCGATACTTAGGAAAAAAAACTATCTTTTTACAGATTTTTATTAGCATACATGCTGACGCTTGGGTCAACGGACGCGCGGGCGTCGAACTCGTCCTTTGACCTGAGCGTTTATTCATTTTATATTTTTTATTCATTTAGCTGTACTAACATGATGGAGCTTGAAAAATGCAAAAAAAAAAATTTCATCGGCATCGATTTTTTTTCTGACCCATCATCAAAGGTGCCATTAGTACTATCGTCTGACTTTATTTATGGGAGCGTTTCACTTACACCCAGTATATCAGTAAATCTTTTAAATTGAGATTATTAATCTCAATTTGAAATGTTCAATGAAAAGCCTCGAGAAGTGATTAGAAGACTATGTGTCTGGAAAGAACCATCGCGACTCAAATACATATAGACACACCATTATTTTGTTACAAGATTGTAATATTTGAAATTCAAGTCATCGAAACAAATTGAAACAGAAACCACAACATAACTGTAAGTAAATATATTGAGATACAGGAATGGGACTGAGTCCCAAGGGGTCTTGGTGGAAATATAATTATGTAAGTGACTTGCTCATTTTTATTTCAACAAAAAAATTGGGGAAAGCTACCCTTGATCATATGGCCACCCTTTTCTCTCCCGTTTGTGGTAACGGGAGGTAGAATTAAGTAATTATATGGACTCGTATTTCCGAATACTACCGAAGTATTAAAGTGTATGCGTAATACCTCTTTAAACATTATGTATCACTAGTATTCATTTCTGCAGATTGGAGTGTAGCAAAACGATAAGAGAAAGGATATAACATATAGAATATTTAAAGCTATTGATGAGTTTTTCCCTATATGGTTTTGTAAATCAAATAAATAAGGAAAGAACAGTATGTAATTATTTATGTTTCAAAATACAACGATCTATCCGCATAGTACAATCACAGACATAAAAAGTCTCAAGGACTCTCAGAAGTCGTAAAATCCGTGGCAAAAGAAAAAATACATTTTTTGTGAATCTAACAAAGTGTTAAAACAAGGGCGTCGCTTGGCAACAGTGAGTGCATAACGACGGATCAACAAACTCCGCTGAAACGTTATTCTTTCCAAGTTGCTGAAACAGTTTCGGTTTTCAATTCTTTTTATTTTGTTCAAAATATTTTCTTATTTTGTGCCTACGAATGTTTCCTCTTTGTTATGTGAAAATTTGCAGTGTCATTACTTTTGGGGTAGAATCGTTACTCTGGTGTCTTTGCTAAAAAGAAATTAAAACAAGGGTTCGACGATGTAAGTATGGGGGAGGCTTTTATATTACGTTACGACGAGACCGACTATATCTGATACAAAGGTAGTCGTTAATTTTTTCATAAAATATTATGGGCAGGGGATATTTTTTTGATGGTATAGATACCACCTGATGTTGAGTGACTACCACCGTATATGGACACCCAAGAGTCACAAGTGCGTTGCGGTCTTTGAGGTGGGAGTTTGCTCTTTTCTGAAGGTTTGAAGAACTAACTTCAAAATCTTTTTATATTCGTTTTTATGGATTGTCTCAATAACTAAGTGAATTATTCCAAAATGAAAACAATGTACGATTTAAAGTCTTTTACTTTACGCATTCCACCTGCTTCTATGAGAAACTTGGACGTACATAACTTTTAAACGGATTGTTTTTTTTTTCAAATATTCTTTATGGAACTACAAGTTAGAGTCATACCCTAAAAGGTCATTAAAGTACGTGTTCCATTGTCAGATACGCCCTGTATATAAAAACTAAACGCTATACTTAGTAAAAGTAGATGAAAAATGTCCTTACGAAAGCAAAAGATCCTTCAATAAAAATAATTTAGGTTAGACTATACCTTCGATATGGCTACAACCTAGATTTTTTCTCAAGGGACTTTTTTTAGGGCAAGAATAATTAAATACTCCTCACTGTTTAATTAAAGAAAATCTTAAGCATTTTTATCATTATAATATAACAGTGATAAAAATGATTTATTCAGTGGGAGTAAGGACGTTTGCTACTCAATCTCACCATGACCGCTTTTATAGGTTTTATTTTTTTTTACACCGATGGATTGTATATTAACATATCCAGGACCGAAATCCACCTGGGTAGAATAGTAGTCACCAATATTACGAGTGAAGGTTACATCTTACTTATCTCTCACAAGTTACTGGAACTAATACAAAAACTCTATTTAGTGATTGTGCAGTTACAGATGCAGTAACATTCACAACTTTTGCTTAAAATGCTTGTAAAAAATCTACTTCTCGGTAAAATAAGTAAAGTTTATCTTCCTAGTCTATCGCATTACATCATCTCCGAATGACTCCCAAAACTTCTCTGCTGCATAGTTCTACAAATTTTGACACTAATCCCTTAGAATAAATACAGATCATTGATACCTTGTTTCAGAAACAACAACATACAGAACTTTTATGTACAATTCTTGGTGTAGATACAATTCTTGTTGTAAAAAACGTGAAAGCATTTCCTAGTCTGTCGTAATATGTCATCTTAGAAACCAACATCCCAAAACTTCTCCTTTGCAAAGTTCCACAGACTGACACTAATCTCTTAGAAGATTTCCGGATTGAGGATTATAAAACCGAGTTTATACTAACAGCCAATTATTATAATCGGTTGTCTGGTCGTGACAGCTTTGGTTACAATAGCTTTCGAGAAATGTCCCAATTTCATCTGGATTGTGGTTAAATGAAGGTAGTCTATTTAAATGTAGGATTATAAGGGTTTATCGTACTTATTCGATTAGTCGAGCTGTAGACTAAGATATCTTAGTAGATTACTTGGTTACTGATTTTATTAAGTTTAACATGTCTGTGGAATAATTTGCGTTGTATAACGTTGCGAAGTTTGGTGGTCTTTGGGTATGTGGATGATGAGGGTTATCTCCAAATCCAGCTATTGAAAAATTTAAAGGTCTAGTATTCTAATTGGATATTATTATTAGCGGTGTATATTACATCTATCATTCCACCAGCGGCTAAGTTTTGTAAGTTGGTAAACAAGAACACGACCGTGATGGTTAATATTGACCAACACCCGTGTTAGTTTTGCCTTGCCAAGGGTATCTTCCTATGCCGTACTATCTTACTCTTACTCGCCAGAAGAAAATAGCACTACACTAGTAAGAGATCTCTAACCACGATGTTATGTATGCTGGTTGTGTTACCCCAGTCCGGCGGTTTCGATCAGCCTATAGCAGTCCACTGCTAGACATAAGCCCCTCCCAATGTGTTCCATAGCACCTGGTCCACCGCCTTTCACATCCAATCCATCCCAGGTACATTCCTTAGGTCGTCGGTCCATCTGGCTGGTAGGCGTCCTACCTTCCGTTTATTGATTCGCGGTCTCCATTCTAGGACCCGTTTACTCCAACGGCCATCGGTTCTTCGGCAGATGTGGCCAACCCAGTATGGTACCAGCCATGTAGGGTGGTTTAATTTTGTACTATACTCTTTCTCCTCCTGGTGTTGTATTTTTTCCTGTGAGTATCCATAGAGGCGTAAGCGAGTATCCATATCCAGTAGGTGAGCATTCATAGATGATTTGTTGCAAAACCAGAACTAACCTCATGTAAGGGTTCATAAGGTTTCTCGGACTCTCTCTACTCCTAACGTGAAATTTAATTTACATCACCGTTACCTACAAACACTCTCAATACTAGTAGTACACTACTTATGCCTTGACAACTCCATTCCATGCCAATTCCATTTGAGCATTCGCCTCTCCATTGAAGTCTTGAAAGCTGGCTAGCTGCTGTCTTCAGTACAGCCAACTCACTCAATCAATTCGAGAAAGAATCTGCTGGAGCCTACCTTTTTATAATACCATTATGGTGTCTCCATTATTTTAATGTCATTGCAATGATCGTAAAAGAGATTTCCATAAAAAGAAGCTTTTAAAACCCTGGCGGTTCATATTTGCCAAATTACGAGACAGTCACGACTAACACCGCGCGCGAGGGTAGTCGCGAAATAAATTTCAAGGCTTTGTCATTTTTATTTCCGCTGACTTTGTATATTATCGCTCCTTGACGTTTTTATGATTGTGATTTTAGGAGGAAATTTTGGAAAAATTATTACACGTTTTATTTATAACGTCATTTAAAATAACTGTTTTAATGGAGCGTAAATTGATTAGAATACGAATAAAATAAGGTGGAACTGTTGTTCCGAAGTAAACTAATTACACTGAATATTTTTGAATTTTGTTACGGAAATGATAAACTTTCATTATCTTTAAATTTAAATGTGTTAAAAGTCCATCAAGCAAGAGCAATTTCCAGAGTTATTTATCTAATTTTGAATATTCTTACACTAATAGGTAATTACATTATCTCTTCAGTAACATTGACTTTATGTATTTTGATAGATATAATTTCTCTAAACAAAACCAGATAATATAAATGAAATCATCGTTCTGAAAACTTAATATTAAATACTAATCGAAAAAGAACATCCAAGCTAACTAACTAACGCAGTAGTAACAGACTGAAAGAGGCGCATACGAATAAATCTAAATAAACGCTCACACACAGTTTAAAGAGCCAATCTAAGCGATATTAGTTATGCAAATATTTACGAGACAAATATGTGCGCAATAAGTTTGAACTCAAACAGATAATTTTCTTACTAGTTATACATATAATTAATTGACGTCACTCACTCTACCTTGTAAGTAAACAAAAAAAATAAAAGACGCATCATGCCTGCAGCGGGTATCCCGGGTCTTGGATAAAGAATCAAAAATTTCGCCCCCAATATAAGTTTATTACTGCTATCCAGACCTTCTCTTCTACTCATTACCACTGTCCCAGTTCAAACCCTCGCATAAGCCAAGTGGGCATAGACAGCTCGTACGCAAAAGTACCTACTGCAGTACTATATTTATCTTTTATATCAACTAAATAAGTTTCTTTGCTAATAAACCGTCCTGTTTTAAATAAGAACTTAATAAAGAAGGTAATGATCTACTTAAGTTTAAAACCCTCGAAAGTAAACAAACCAATACTAAGACTCTACAATACAACCTCCATTAAGGCCGGGATTAAACTTGTTAATACTTAACCAAGTTCAGGCTAATAAACTAATAGCCCGCCCACTACCTGCGAAGTTTAAGGTTTACGCTGTTGACATAATCTGTACACACCTGGAAAGGGAGAAATACAAAATGGTTGACTTGTTCGAAGGGTCAGCAATATGTGTGAGAAAATATGTGATACAAGTCTGTTGTTTGGTATATATTGAGCTGAGGTATAGAACTTTTTACACTTGTTTAGACATTTGTAAAGATTTTACAGAAAATAGCGTTACCATTTTAAGATAGCAATGACATCGGAATAACATAAAACCCACGTGGTCCGAGATTACTGATAAAAAAAACAATTTAATTCTATATTTAAAATCCTTTGTTTTTTTTTGTAAATCAAACCTGCATGGTCCAGGACGCGTGATTATTTAAAAAAAAAACTATTTCATTCTTAATTTAAAAATCGCTTATTTTCCATTTTAATAAATTTGGGTCACAAACTTTTGAAAAAAAAAAGAAGAATTCTTAGATAAGGGACATTTCTTCGCTTGTACAATCAAATTACCTATTGCCTAGAACAAGTTAATGTAACTCTGAAGCTTAAAGTATTTTTTACGGTTAAGCACCTTGGTTCGTAGTTATTAAAGGGCATTATAGCTTAGGCGTGGTTCACATTAATCCTGTCTTTCTTGAGTATTTCAAGGACTTAATGCATAAAAAGTACGAGAGTAGGAGTCTTTTAATAATTACCAATAAAATGTATAAAATCAAGATACATATAAATACACATACCTACCTATATTTCGAGCAAACTGCTTAATTCATTCCTAATAAATTATTCCAAATTTAAATGTTAAGTGCTGCTGATTCTGGTGTTACTCAAAGCTAGAAGGTAATGCCAGTTTATACATTAGTTACAATTTGCCGCCATTAATCATCATTAAATCCTGCTTGAAGTTCTCAAGAGACGCGTTAATTATATAAATGGGATGGTAAACTAATCCTGATAGGATAAGTTTCAGGACAGGTGTCAAAATCACATTGATCTTGGTTATGCGTGTGTTGAACCTACAACTGTTCATATTCTAACTTTATATTATATCTATAGTAATCTTATCTTACTAATATTATGACGGCCAACGTTTGTGATGAATGGATGGATGAAAGGATGAATCTTTGTTACCCTTACACGAAACGCCTAAACGGATGTGGATGAAATTTGGTACAGATATAGATTATAGTCTGAAATAGCAAATAGGCTATGTTTTATTCCGGAAAAATTAAGGGTTCCTGAGAGATAGATTTCACTAAAATTTCCACACGAACGAAGTCCTAGACAATAGCTAGTAATACATAAATTCAAAAGTTCACTTACTCTTAAATTTTTACCGCGTTGTAATACATTACGAATTTCTATGTACAGTCAGCTACGAACGTTTTCTTTTAATACTTTCTAATTTCATACATCAAATAACAATCCTTGATGATTCATGTAGTCAAGTTAGTTTTTTTAGAACATTGATTTATTTATTTCAATTTATTTATTACATTCCATAATATAAATTTATAGATGGTAGGCTTAAAAGTAGGTAACAATTATGGACCCTGTCGGGCACAGCACTATTAGGAGAGAGGACGAGCTGTTTAGCTATACTTTAAAGTTAAGTTTTGATGCAAATTAAATATATGATGAAGTAAATGAATATTAAACAGAATAAAGTAAGTTAAGAAATTAAATCTTATATTTAAATTAAAATTGCAGGATATATTAGTTAGTGGTATATATTTATAATAAAATCTATTTATTATTTAGTCTATTGTATTTTCATTGCACAATATTATCATAAAATTCTAGTAGTTATTAAATATATTATTTTATTAAATAGTTATTAATTATATGGTGATATGAATTCAAGTCAAGTTTCTTCTACCTTAGTCCTATGATTATATTAATATTAAATAACAAATTATTTTCTCAAAATCATATTTAATTTTATGTCTGTGTTTTATGTGTAATATTTAATTACTAATTATTGTGTAGATATTTTTAGACATTTAGTATTTATAAATTATCTTCTAGGTATTCTTGCACGTTGTAGTAACTTTTACTTATTAGAAGTTGCTTTAACTTGCTAACAAAGGTATTGAACTTATTTTCATTTTTTATGTCATTTGGCAGCTTGTTATATAATTTTATAGACATGACCCATGGGCTAGAGGAGTGCATTGCTAATCGTGAATTTGGAAGCTTTAATCTATTTTTGTGTCTTAAAGTAATTTTGGTTTGGATGTCTTCGCGCTTGGTGTAGTGTTCCGGATATTTACGGACAAGTTTACATACTTCTAAGATATAGATGCATGGCAATGTTAGGATTTTGAGTTCTTGAAAGTGTGGTTTATATGTGTCGGTATTTTGTATATTAACTAAAATTCTTATTAATTTCTTTTGCTGAGAAAATATTGTTACATACACACAAACATATTATTTTGTTGTGATTGTTACTTTAAAAAAATATAGGAAAAACTCAAGACCACTTACTTGATATGAGGAATAGCACGATTTTAATTAAACATTTCTTCATGTAGTCAGTATACCAAAGAAACACTCTAATTAACAACCTAAACATGATAGAATCTACATTCTTTTGAATATAGTAATTAGGAAAATGCAACAGTCACCCTCAATTTGAAAACCCAACGACGACAATAGCCGAAGACATAGCATAGACACGGCAGACAAACCGAGCTCTCTTAACTAAGATCGGCTTACTAAGTATACCAGGTACATTCATTTCAGATGCTTCGACGTGTTTCGTTTCTAAATGAGGCACTTCTTCAAAAACCACTCGGCAGCAATTCTAATATATATTCTTATACTAGCAACCCGCCCCGGCTTTGCACGGGTACGAATTATACACCAAAACCTTCCTCATGAATCATTCTGTCTATTAGTGAAAACCGCATGAAAATCCGTTCAGTAGTTTTTCAGTTATTGCGAACAGACAGACAGACAGACGCGGCGGGGGACTTTGTTTTATAAATGTAGTGATTGGTTTTTATATTATTGTAGAGTTACATTTTTTTAAGTGAAAACTTCATTAGCGGCGTTGTGCACTTTTTGGGATGGGTAAAAAATGTTAAACTCGCGTCAGGACACGTGACCGAAAATTCGTAAGATGGAGCCGAGTTTCTTATATTTAAAAAAAAAAAATTTGCGCCATCTGTGGATTCTGCGCGATTCTACTATAGTTTGATATATACTTATGTATTATATGGTATAGATCCACTAGAAGGCGCTAATCTAAACATTGAGTTTTGTCAGCTCTTTATTAAATAATCTTTAAAAATGTGTTTTCACTTCTGACGTGCAGTCCTACGACTGATAGTTTTTTTTTTACTCGTCACAGTTACTTAGTTATTAACAGTACGAAGTTACTCTGAACACTTTTAAGAACGATCGACTCGTAAACTCAAGTAACTGTCACTTACACTTGTTTTCTATAATTTATACAGTTTAGTTGGCAACAACAAGTTTTGTTTTAGTACTTACTGTTTTCGGTAAATAGGTTAGTAGAATATACGTTGTGATAGTAAAATATGAACTCTAATGCTAGTCCACAAGGTTCAGTTTTGTTTGAATTTAATTGTTTGGATTATAACGAGACGTAGGCTTGCTTGTGTAATTTGTACTCATCTTGAAATCGTAGACAGTCTGAGGATAGATACTTTATTGTTTCCTCTTGAATATATATTTTTTTTATAAAAGACAACTAGGCACT
Source organism: Euplagia quadripunctaria (assembly GCA_963859945.1). Lineage (NCBI taxonomy): Eukaryota > Metazoa > Arthropoda > Insecta > Lepidoptera > Erebidae > Euplagia > Euplagia quadripunctaria. The sequence goes on along the minus strand of OY982566.1, from coordinate 24,801,332 downwards.
AGGAATATATCCTGTGTCGCGGGGGACTTTATACACATTGATAATATTCAATATCTATATTTTTATAAAAAAAAGCCTATGTTGATTAAGTGAAGTTTTATTACACAAAAAATCGGGTGTGTTACCTGACTTAGAAAAATGTAACACTGAATACCACGTCCCCGTAAGTTTACTAATACGAAACACTTAACAACGAATGCACGCTACCACGAAAAACTTAACGCCGTAGCCATGCGATCTCCAATAACCAAATCTCTAATTCATCAATTCGAATCACTTAACAACAAATGCGCACTTCTACGAAAAACTTATCACCAAAGCCACGCGACCTCGCTTGACCAAACCTCTAACGAGAAATATCAATACATTATTAGAACAGTTAAATTCACAGTCTCAAGAAACCAAAACAGCAAAGAAAATAGACAAGAAAAAACTACATCATTATAATACTATATTATATCATCAAATCAAATCATTTTATTTGCATAGAATGTAGGTAAGTAAATAGAAAAGATGTTACATTGAGTATGAAGCCGGGTACATTCTGCTCTTTAAAAAAAGCATGCAAAATTTAAAAGATATACATGAAATAAAGAACTACAAATCACAAATTATAATAACAATGAAAGTGGAAATGAATAAAAAAAAATTCAAATTAAAACAAATAATTAATACAAAACAACTAGAATTAAAAATAAAATGTCACGTCAACAAAACAAAACAAATAAAACAAAAATGTCAAATCAATAAAATAATCAAGTTACGTAATTATATAAATTTCGTCACATTCATATTATTCTTTATTATCATTATTTAGTAGCATTTGTATTATCTGTGAGAAATTCCGAAATACTGTAATAAGCCCTATCAACTAGAAATATTTTTAAGCGTTTTTTAAAGAGGTGTAAATTTAATTCCTTGAATTGTTGTGGTATATGATTGAATATAATTGGCGCCATGCAGAATATACTTTTATGCATGAGTGCGGTATTGGATCTTCTTAAGCATAGTCTATTTAAATCTCGTCGACTTCGCTTGTTGTTGTCTGACAGTTTAAGGAAGAGTTTTGGGTTGGTTTTGACAAATATAGCAACTTCTAATATGTATAGTGATGGAACTGTTAATATTCTATGTTTAATGAAATATGGTTTACATGTATCCTAATTTTGCAACCCAAACATTGCTCTCAGGCATCTTTTCTGTGCTTTGAAAATGTTCTCCCTATTGGTGGAATTGCCCCAAAACATCACGCCGTATCTCAATATTGAGCCTACCATACCATGATAAGCTGTGATTAAAGCATCCACTCTGACGACCGCGGTCAGCTTATAAAGTGCATAGGTCGATTTGCTAATACGTTTAATTAAGTCTTCTGTATGTGTTTTCCAATCTAATTTTTGATCTATTGTTAAACCTAAGAATTTTGTTGAGCCTACTTGTGTAATGATTTTACCATCATGATATACTTCAATTGTTCTATTTGATCGTTGACTAAACATTATTAATTTGGTTTTTTCTATATTCATTTTAAGGTTATTATTATTTAACCATTTCACTATAGAAGCTATCGTATTCCTAATCTCATTTTCAAATTCTCATATTATTATTATTTTTGCATTTAATCGTTACAGTACTATCATCGGCAAATAGTGACATGGGATGTTTTGTCACTTTTGGAAAGTCATTTATGTATATTAAAAAGAGCAAAGGGCCTAACACACTGCCCTGAGGAACGCCGTATGCGATTTGCCGATCACATGACCTGTAGAATTTTTCGTTTTTTTTCGTAAGGTCTATTTTAGATAATTCAACATATTGTTTTCTGTTGTGTAGATATGATTTGATTAATTGCAAAATGTTTCCTCTTATGCCATAGGCCTCTAATTTGTCCAACAAAATATTATGTTTCACATAGTCGAAGGCCTGCGTCATATCACAATATATCGAGCACACGGGTATTTTTTCATCAACATTTGCAGTTACTATATCCAGGAAATCGTATATGGCCATGTTAATGCTTTTATTTTTCCTGGAGCCTTTTTGTTCTTCAGTAAATATATTTTGTTTTTCCAGATATTTATAAATTTGTTCATATATATATTTTTCAAATATCTTAGATATTATTGGTACAAGAGCTATTGGTCGGTAGGAGTCTAAGCATTCTTTATCATTTTTTTATGTAACGGTGTAACTACGGCTGTTTTTAGTTTATCTGGATATATACCTATACACAAATTTAGAATATGGCTTAAATGCGAACTAATACTATCTGAGACATGCTTAATTACTGTGGTACAGATTCCATCATTACCCACACTATTAGTATTTTTTAATGATTTTATAATGAAGTTTATGTCATTTGCATTGCTTGGGGCCATAAACATAGAATTTTCCATTTTCGATATACAGGATGTGACTTGTTTACCTGCACTGCTCATTGGTTGAATTTTCTCTAAAAAAATCATTAAAGGCTTTCGCGTGACATAGCGAAAGGGATGCGTAATTCGTTTACCAACCATTTTTATACTCCTAATAGGCTTTTTAGGTTGGTTTGACTTTGACCGGTTTATAATGTCCCATGTAGCTTTTGATTTATAAGTCGATGATTCTATTTTATAAGTGTTTTGCGAACATTGAGTCAACTTAATAATTTTTTGTATATGGCAGCGTACTTAACATATGCGCTTTTATTTCGATTATTGCGCTCTAGTCGGTAGCGCCACATAAGGGATCTTTTTTTTTACTGCATGTTCTTATACCGCGCGAAACCCACTGTGGTTTTCTGTGTGGTTTAAGTTTTATTAATTTGTAAGGAAAACATAAGTTACAAAATAGTGTATACTTTCTAAGAAAAGGTTGTAGGCTCTATTCGGATCATCAGTTTCATAGATTTCCGAGAAGGTTAGACTTTGTACGCATTCTCTTAACTTGTTCATATTTTGTAAACTATAGTCACGACGCTTTATATACCAATATTTCAATACATATATTCTTTCAATCGAAAGTTTAAGGATTTGGCAAGTATGGTCAGATAAGGCAAAATCTATTACGTCATATTCACATTTTTTGGTCAAGTTATGTGCAAAATTGTCTATAGGTACATGTATTACTTTTTAGTCGGGTTGGCTGATCAATTACTAATTTAAGATTATAATTAAGTAAGAGGCATTCTAGCTCCAATGTTATGTTATAGCGCTTTAAACATCTATATTAAAATCGTACTAATTTTTCTAGACGTTCAAAGAATACATTCAAGTTAGTTGCATTAGGAGCTCTATAGATACATATTATTTATTTGACTGCGTTAATTCGATAGCACAACATTCAAACTTACTACTTATTGCTAACTGTTTAACTTCAGGCACTTCTGTCCATCTGATGGCCCTTTTTTATTAGGGTACACACTCCACCTCTTTTAGCATCCTTTCTGGTATAACATGAAGCCAGTTCATAATTCGGTAATTGTAGATACATCTCATATCCTTCCATTATGAAATGTTCAGAGATACACACTATGTCGATGTTTATCTTTTTTATCATAAGTTCTTCTAGGCAAACGACAAGTGCCTCGGATTTATTCAACAATCCGGCTATATTTTGGTGTAATATATTTATATGTTTTTCAGAGAAAAAACTGATTTTCAGATTGATGATTCACAGTTGCATTGTTTATTTCAGAATCCATTAAGTCGTACTTTAAAATACCCGAAATAAACTCATCAATATCTTTACAGATAGTTTGCATACCCTTATTATTAATTTGTCCGGCGTGTTTGTTGAACATTGTATAGTCGCATGCTAGATTCTTGTCTGAGTCCAAATAATAAGCATATTCATTCGTTAGTATATCAAGGTATAACAAATTGTTAAAAATTTCTACCCTCCAATTGTACACATTTTTGTAGTCACTGTATTTATATGTCGGTGTACAGACAATCACATTGGTATGTTTGACTTTTAGAAGTGTTGTTTTTATGTTAAATATCAATTGAAAATATTCGTTTGTGGTTTTGAAATCTTCTTCTCCTATCAAAATAATACAAAAGTCCTTCATTGTAAAAGTTTTTAGTTTGGTTTCTACGTCATGCAGAAGTTGTTCCGTTTTACAGTGTATTTTAATATAGTGAGAAATATTCGGTGAGTGATTTTGAAGAGTATTTATGGCGATTATTGGTACTCAGAATGCAGATTTTACGTTCTATTTTATCTTGTTGTGTAAATTGTATGGAGGTCGCCTGTTTATCATGGAGTGACTGATCGTCTTGAACATTAGTGGTTTTTGTACGTGTCATTTTTTCTTCAGGGGTACTTAGGGGTTCAATTTGGGGTTGTTTGCTATTTTTTAGGTGTATCTTTACTGTTGACTCCCTATTCCTTTTTGCAGGGCTGTGTGTAATTATTTTTAAGGTATCATTTTTTCTTTGTAAACTAGTGTTCAATTCACGTAAATTATTATTTTCTAATGACAATTGTTCAATTTCTTGATGTGCACTGTTTAGTTCTAGTACAAGCTTATCAATTTGTTCTTTTAACTTACTGATCTGATCTTTATGTGGATCATTCGAGTCGCTACTAGTCGATAGGTCGAGTAGACTGTTCGCCGTTTCTTCGAATAAAGTGTCGCTTTGTGATACATTGGCGGCATTCGAGTCAGATATTGTACGTGTGCGGTGGCGGCGCAGTGTTATATTTTCGAAGAAACTCATATTTAGGAAAGTAGAAAAACACAAAAAGTCGAATGCGCTGGGACGCGAACTGACACCCACGTAGTGAGCAGTCGTATAGCTGTAAGTAATTACGGAGCAGTAATGATCATAATAATTGCAAGTAGTTAAGTTCGCTACTAGATGATTTTCAAAGTTAAAAATGTTTGAATGTTTGACAGATGTTTGAGAACACTTGTGTATTGGTATTTACGGGTTGTTTGATTCTTCAGAGGTTACGTACACTGCTTAATGAATGTTTTCACTGTATTTTTTATAGTTTTGAGTTAATATTAAGGTACTTAGATCACCAATTCACACTTCTAGTCTTAAGTTCACAGTTTATTTTTTCACGTCACTGTGTAGTGCATAATCGCCAGAGTCTTATTGAGATGACACTTTTATTGACTTATTACACTGTTTAGTTGAGTATTATATCGCAAATACTAAGTTTAAACTACGTTTTCTATTTTTTTCATTTCAAATAATATGCGAGCTATAATTTACTGTTGTTACGTTCAGTGTTGCCACACGACTTACATTACTGGATCATCTTACATTACTGGATCTACATCCCTATACAGCACATAAACTATCAGAAACCATGTCAATTTTCACCGTGAATTTGACTGTATTTAAAGTATATCAATACGAATTACGTTTTTGTACTTTAAAATTTAAAGATAAAAACGTGAGCGGTGTAGCTGTCGGCAACCCACTGCGCGAGACTGCTACTGTAAGGTCCGCCAGCGGTCGAGCGGCCGGGAGGTGTTTAGCGCACGTAAGTACATCGAGTGGCATAGACCTGACCATAGTTACAGTAGAAGTATCATACATACAGGTGTGAAACAGATAATGTACAAGGGGCGGCCTTATTGCTAGATGCAATCTCTTCCTAGGTTGCCTAACCTTAGGATGGATCAAAATGATTCAGAGAAGCAGTGATAGTTGGTAGTGTATTAAAATTGTAACAATATTTTTTTCATTGCTAATAAATAGAAAATAAAAAGGTAGTCTCTATTTTCAAGTACTTTACTTCCTATAAATTTATACCAGTACTTACTACTGTTCCTGTATTTACTATTTGTGGATTAGGTACACAAATTTTTGTCCGGTGTGGGATTCGAGCCCTAAGGCTTAGTGGCAACGCGACCACTTTAACCATTAAGCCATGCGTGTAGTCAAATATATTTTGGCAATGGGTTCTACAACATACTACCGTACCTATGCTGCGAGATCATGATTCTTCAACCTTTAGTGCAGTAAAATACATTTAATAAATAAAATAATACAATTTCTTTTTTTTCTACTAAAATTCTGTATAATCTATCAAAGTACACAGAGCTATCTAGACTTTAACGAAGCACAGCTTGTACCAACTATGGGTGTACACACTTAGATATATATGTTTTCTGAAAATACATATTTTACATAGAAACAGTGCAAATAGAGTAGAAATCCAACCCGGGACCCCTGACAGTTCTGTGCCTGCTGTAGCGCCGTATTAAAAATGAAAAGTCAAAACTAAAAAGAATTATCAAAACTAATGTTCTTATTTCTTACTCTCTGTTTCTAACCGTACGCTTATCATAAGAACATATAAAGATGTCACCGTATGATTGTAAACATCGTTAGTTTAAAATTATACTCGCGAACTGACGAAAACTTGTGAACTGCAACCAACCATTAATATTATTTAAGCACTAGCTGTGCCCGCGACTTCGTTCGCGTCTAATAGTGTATTTATATCGAATCAACAGCCTAAAAATAAGTTTCAAGCTTCTAGCCCCAAATATGACGATACTTCCATACAACTTTTCATCCCCACCCTTCAACCACTTACACCCCTTTTTTCGCATTAAAAAGACTAGACTATATGTGTACCAAATTCCATTTAAATCGGTTCAGTAGTTTTGGCGTGAAAGGGCGAGAGACAGACAGACAGAGTTACTTTCGCATTGATAATATTAGTAAGGATTATTTCTCGGTAGTTATATCTATAACAAACAATGTCAAATTGTGAACTGATATCGAACTGGCACTCTGATTGGTTGAACGTTAGTATTTTTTGATTTATTTATTTTGACTTCGTTACTACACGATGTAGTTATTAATCTAAAAAATAAATTTCGTACCTGATTGATGAAACAATTAAATGTGATTTTTTTTATTTGGCTTCTATGTTGCTTCTAACTTTATGAATGCACAACGACCAATTAGGGAAGAATCACAATTTTTTACGGATAATAAAACCGGACAGATTATGAACCATGCAGGTTCCTTCACAGGTTAACGATTTGAATTTGATAGATAATCGAGAAATAATACGTTCAATTGTAGATGATTGTTTACAGTTCACAATTTTTCGCTAATTTATAATTTCGCGAGAATGTTTACAAACTCACGATGTTCACAATTAAACGATGACCGGTATTAGACAAAATAGAAGTGATTTAATCAAAAAATATATTTAAGGATATCCGTTTTTTTTTTAACATCCACAAACGTATGGAAAACACAAGGAGTCTAACATAAATAGATCTTGACTTATTGGCCACAAATATATTAAGTAATTTCATTGTATCTAAATGCTGAGAAACACAAGCTTCTCTTAACGTTATTGAAACCGATCGTTCGAATGATTTAGGGTTCGATTATATTAGATTGTCTTGTTACTACTTTGTCAAAATGTTTAGGCGGCAGTCTTTTCGTTTCTGGATTATCTAGGCATTGATTTGGTCATCAATGCTAGGTGATAAAGTTAAATTTGAGTCATTCGATATGTTGAATATTAATAAGATATATTGAATATTATTGAATGTTATCGCTACTTCAAAAAACTCGTATTGTTTTATTAAAAATAGACCTAAACTATAGTAGTTGGTAGAAGCGTTCACTATTTAATAATAATGAATTAATAGACTTTATTGTAACTAGTTATACCGGTGACGCAATGCTATTAGTCCGTCTGACAAATAGCGGGTAATGGTGGGGTGATATAAAGACAAGGCATGTGGAGCCATGTTTGACCTTTCTAGGTCAAGGTTGTTGAAAATTTTTGCCCGTCTTTCACTTTCTTTTCAAAGACAAACAACTTTGCGGTTCTAAAAATACTCTCCCATACATCGATGTACGACAAAGTCAACTTTCCAACCGCAAAATACAAGTTTGTAATCACAAAACTTATTTTTTTTATTAAATATAATAACAAATTAACGACTTTAGGATTTTTTCCTTCACCTTGTGTTGTCAGACCTTGCTTTTTACCAATATGATTCTAAGTCAATGGGAAGTACCCTATAGGTTTTGATTTACCTGCGAAATGGTCAAATTTGTTAAAATCTAAGTCTTAATGGCGTATGTTTTGTTTGTGTTGGCTTAGAAGCTTGATTTTTTTACAGCTTTAAGGGACTGGCTTTTGTTTGCGGCTTCACTCATATTCATGTATATTTTGTCAAAAAGATATTTTCCCACCCTTCGAGAACAGTACTTTTCAGGATGAAAGGTACCCTATGTCCCTTTTGGTCCTCTGGCAAAGTGTATGCAAAATTTCATGACGATCGGTCAAGTAGTTAAATCGTGATAGCGTAACAAACACAGTTGCGCAATAATTGTGTTTGTTATTTTTAGGATAGCATTTCTGAACGAGTTATATTGAACTTTATCCCGTGGTGCCGAGGGTTTATTTTTGTTTCATTTTCTTTGAAGAGTGAACCTTCCATACTTACTACTAGTTATATTGTTAGTGTTTATTTTACAATGATTTTATTGTGATTAATGTTAGAGCCAATTATCTATAAGAACATGGTGTATTGGTGAAGCAGGCGGTATAATTATTACAGAGAGTAGAGTAGAAGAAATAGAAAAATAGATTAGCTATCGAGAAAAAATATAAGTTTTATTGATATCATCATATTCATATCTTTATTCTAATAAAGAAAAACTGATTGACTGATTATACAGAAATTTAAACGCATAAAAATCCTCCATGATCACCAACAAGTTGATGAACAAATTGTTTATCACATCCTAAAGTAAAACAGCCAGAGGAGCGTTCTTATCAAGTAAATTTTTGTATCATTATCTCATGAAAAATTAATTGCTGGATATCGGTAACATTAGACTTACCTTCCAATTGATGTCTACGAGTAATCAATACACTGCTCATTATTTTAACAAACATGCTAATTTATCTTGATTTGTGCCGAAATTCAGCAGAAATATTCTATGTTAATTTAATTTTAATTAGACCTTATGGTTACATTTGACGCCCTAACCACCTATGTTGCATTGGACTGTCACGTCAGAAGTCGCGGTTTAGATGCCCGATTAGTGTAAATATTACTAATGTACGTGTAATAACTGTGGGAGAGCCATGCTTCGGCACGTATGGGCCGGCTCGACCGGAGTGATACCACGGCCTCGCAGAAAGCCGTCAGTGAAGCAATGCTTGCATTGCTTTTCGCCGAGTGAGTGAGGTTACCGGATGCCTTAACCCTAACCTCTCCCTTTACTCCCCTTTCCCTACTCTTACCTTAAAGGCCCGGCAAGGCATTTGTGACTCTTGAGTTGCAGGTGGCGGTAGTCGCTTACCATCAGGTGACCCGTCTGCTCGTTTGCCCAATACCCCATAAAAAAACGTCTTTAAAAAATCAGAGTACTTATGTTTATTCGTGTTCTAGAACCTTTGGGTTGGGTCTAGGTAGCGTTGTATAATACATCCATCATCGTTATATGGCATTATATAAAATAAAATAAAAACGGTCAAGTGCAAGTCTGATTTGCGCACCGAGGGCTCTGTAGAAACTTGTACCTATGTTACATCTCGGGAATCGATTCAAGAAAAATTTTATCCGTTTTTTTCGAGTGACAATCTTAACTTTGCCTTTCTAAAAATACTCTTCCATTTATCGGTATACGTGACAATCAATTTCCCAACCGCAAAATATATGTCTATAATGTAATTTTATGTGATATAACAAATTAACGACTTTCGGGTTTTTTCCTTTGCTTTTCCTTTTTCTTATGCGAGAAGCAAGATATAGCAATAGCTTGCTTCTCGCCAAATTTCATGAATTTAGGTCAATGGGAAGTAGTAGGTTTTGAGTTAATTGCGAATTGGTTACATTGACAAGGTTTAAGCGACCGAATCTTTTAATTGCAGTGACTTACAGCTTTTGAGTTTTGACAGTTTTAAGGAACCGCAGCATAAGTACCAACTTGATATTAATTTCAACTTCATACCTGCACGCGTTCCTAAAAAGAAGGGTCTTGATAGACAGACTCACAGACAGACAACGAAGTGATCATATAAAGATTCTTTTTTCCTTTGGAGGTAAGAAACCTTACAAAAATCATTGAGAATCTAATCTACTCTTTAAAGCGTGTTGCCGAACTTTGTCACTTAAATGTCCAAAGCGTGGCCCTAGTCTGAAGCCATTCTATAACAAAATGGGCCTAGGGTGAGGACAGGATGTGTCCGGTCGATTCTACTTAGGACAGAGAGGCCTTTTACAAACGAGGTTGACAGTAATCTGGCCAGCAGCCAAAGTTTGTCGGGGAAAGCTGAGACTGTTTGACAAAGTACATTCTCTGCCTTAGGCCACCGAATCAATTTTGACATTGTGTTGTAGGCCAAACTCACAGTCTCGGCAATCGTTTCGTCGAATGAAATTTACAGGTTTCATCATGCTTTGAAAGTCAGTGCATGGAAACGCAAAGAGAAGGTAAATGGGTGATGTCCTGCGTTTTGATATGACATAATGAATAAAAAAGCAGTCTTTTGCGTCTTGCAGTACGTTGTTATTAGTGCATTCGTTATGACTAAGCTGGAATGAGTATCGATTATACATATATGCTTTAATATTGGGGGTTTGTTTATTGTTAAAACGAGTGTTGATTGATTTTAATACATTCGTCAGATGAGACATGGACCTTCATTATAAAGTAATTTTCGATAAATTAATAATACAATGGCTCTTGTCATACACTATTACTAGCGTAGAAGCCAAGAAAGTCAGTAAAGTAAATATTATATATCACTAAAAAAGAAAATAGTGGGAGCCCATTTTTTTAGGCTTTTTTTGTCAATGAATGTGGGTACGTTTATTTTTAATTTCTACTACATTAGCAGTTATTTACAAATAATTCATAGACACGTTAAACAAACAACGTGATATGTTTATTTAAGGTAATCTATTTGTAACACATATAATTTATTTTTAGCTTCTCGTTTTCCATACATACTTTAAATATGAAAAAAAATATACGGGTCGACCTGAGACCTCCTCCGTTTTTTCCTCAGTTAAAAAAGCTCGTACTTAATACGTTTTCTTTTTACGTATTAATATATAATATATATATAATAATATAAGGTAAAACATATAATTAATTAAATTATTAATTGATTAACTAAATGCTTTTCTCTTTACTTCTATCTTACAACAAAACTACCCATATTCTTTTATCTATTAATTATCGATTCTGTCCATCCAAAGGTTGCCTTTAAGAGTTCGCTCTTAGCTATAAGGCCATCCATTGTTTATATCCGCTTTATTTTTTTTAAACAATATGTCGTTGGTGTGCATTAAAGATTTTATTCAATACTATTCTAAAAATACCTCTCGAAGCTAATGCAAACTTAAAACAAAGTAGTGGATTTTTACACAGAGAGCCAAACCATGAATACGTTTGTAAAAAAAACCACTCATTCAAATTAAGCCCCGCTTTGAATAATTCATACAATTTGACAGGAGTACCACTTCTACGGCACAATTTGAATCCGAAAAACAGCTGTACCTAGAAAAATCCCCGTGATCCTAAAAAGAGGCAGGTAGAGCTTTAGAGAAAACCGCATTAACATACATTGGCTACCTGACAAGATTCAGATATTTAAAAAAGTATGTATATTATATACACATATAATGTTAACACTGACATTATATACTTATATACACACGTATATAAGGGGTTTGGGTTGCTTTTGCTTTCATACGATTTCCCAAGCGTACACTTTTTATGTAAATAAATTGGCAAAAAACATACGGCCCAACTGATGGTATGCGCGCACCTTTACCTATAAATACGAAACAGTGGTTTGGTTTCCGCTAATACTTGGCAGCTATGATAGCCTCTGAACACTGATACTCTTGTAGAACTATACGAAAAACGTGGTACATAAGAGATATATGTACCTACACTACAATATAAAAATTACAAAAACTTAACTATCTCAAATTTTTAAATTTTAATTCGTTAAAAATAAAAAAAAATCGTTTTTAAATTTCCGGATCTTGATACGCAATATACATAATAATATGCTGTATATATATGAATGTTTTTAGCCGAGCGAACTCGTTTCAGCTGCGTACAAAATTCACAGAGAAATAAGGATAAGTGCTCACAATGCTTGTGGAATAAATATTTCCGCAATGCTGCTATGTAGACATCGTGTTATAATAGGTTGCCCGTGTTTTATGTTTTTGATAAGACATTCCCATTTTTTTTAATTCACGAAAAAATGGCATTTACCGAACTCAATGTACCCGGTAGAAGACAAAAGATTTTTTCCCTCGTTTACGTGGGATCAATAAATATAGGAAAATGTGGATGGACAGCTCTTTCTTTCCTAAAGGGATAATGAGGTGTGAACATGCAAAAATAATAAACCAATGTGCATCGTTTCTTCAAAGATTTCCAATCAAGGAACTGTGGGCTCCAATCAAATCTAATACAACGTCAACTCTTCTCTAATAAGTCAGTATTAATTACATGTAGAAAAGTTTATCTTCTAAGCACATTTGCTTATATGAAGAGTAGGTAATTGTACAACAGTAATATACATAAACTTCGTTCCTTTTTTTTTAAAGGACAGTTCCCGCACAGCGAATAATTCCTGTGACGCGAGGGGCTTTACAAACATACAAACAACGGACATCGGATCATACAGTCTAAAATGTTACTAATAATTACAAAAATAAGGGTTTTCAGTAATATTAAAATATTTGCCAAAAATTATAAAAATAAATATTTATATATATTTAAATACATATGTGAAAAAAATATAATTTTGAATGACGCACTTCTTTTTAAATACCTTAATAATAATATCGTAAAATGATTAAAATGTGAACCTTTAGCAAGTGCGGCTATCTTCTATCTGCTGTATCTTCGTGAACCTTTCATCAACTTTCAGTGAGCACTTGTAACATGTACTTGCGTTACTTGTAAAGCCTGGTAAGTATATCCTATTATAAAGACAATAGAAAATAATGCAAAAAATTAGACACGCAGAAATAATATTAAAGAATTCTTTGAATACAATATTGTTGTAACATTTTACTTTAACTGTTATTCAAATAAGTTAAAACGTACGATAATTAAAAAGCCCTTTAAAATTTTATAAGTATATGGTACTCCTTTTTGCAGTGTAATCCAAAATTACTATAAATAAAAAAATTAAAATACCCCCGACTCGAAAATCCCTTTAACGATTACAAAAGAACTGATGATCTTCGAACGGCTGAGCAGCATTTCTTGAATTATATCTAAGAACACTCTCGATCAAGTCACCTTTCAAACATAAAAAACCGTACTCAAATCGGTTCATCCGTTTGGGAGCTATGATGCCACACACAGACACGTCAAATTTTTAACACCCCGTCGTTTTTGCGTCGGGGTTTAAAAATATACTTGCACGTAAACTTTATATCACTTACCTTATTCTAATACCACACATTTAATATCCCGTATTAAAAAATGTGACGTTTCAAGTTTTACGAGCATGTTGATAGACAGGTATTTTTCGAGTTTCCCAGTTTTGCGACAACCGTTAACCACACGTAGGCACTTAATTACAACATTTAGATGTACTTTTTACGACATTACAATTACAGCAATGGTGATTAGGTGAGGTTCATAGCTGTTGTTTATGGAAGTTGAGAAAACTTCGTAAATGACTTTGGAAAATGGTTTCCGATTTTTTTTGTTAAAAGTTTGTTCTGGGATGTTGTTGTAACCCAAACTATTAGAAGGTTCCTTCTTTTTCCACATATATTTGAAATAGACATAAATTGTCGAGATCAAGATAAAGAAATACCTATAATTACTTTATTAGCCATTTTGTCATTTTACATAAATATTATAATTTAAAAAGTAAATAAAATATAGGTTATATTATTTTTGGTGAAAATACTACCGACTTCATAAAATAGGTATATTTGATATGTATTCAGGTTCAGGTGTTAATGTCGAATGTCGAATGAATTAAGACGGTAATTAATATTAACATAATATAATAACATAATATAATTGTCCTGTCATCATCTCTCCAATCTAATTAAGCGCAGCCCTGAGGGCGATGTGCAAGGTTGTTCTAGCAAATATACACCGTAATTATAACCTTTGATAGATAAATAAAACATTACGATGAACAGATCAAGTGAGAATATTTTGCTCAAATTTCTACACATCTCCAGTAATATCATCCCCGCAAATAATATATTATGGTGAGCATAGCACCGGTAGAAAAACAATATCCGGTTCCTACCTAACTCCATGGTAGTACTACCGTCTTAGGCGGTTCCCAGTAGAACAACTTGATAGACAGCTGGTTTCCAGTTTACCATAGTTGGGTCGTACTTCGTCGAATTTTTCTTTTTTAATTTCATGGATAGTTCTGCATTGAAACGGTTCGTGAACCCGTCAATCAGAATACTGTGAGAAAGTGCTCTTATGCCCTTTACAATAACTTCGTATACTACTTGTAATATTTATTTATTAATGTAAGGTTATCTGGCAACTCAATTAACAACCAATACAATTTTACACCCTTATTTTACGACGATATTGGTAGTTTTTCAATACAATACATTCAAAAAGAAAAAAAGGAGAAAACTACAAAAAAAAATGTGTGCGCTACTAACATAAGAATAAAAACTTAAACTGGTAAAAAAAAAGTCAAATTAATGCCAAAAAATTATAACAATTCTTAATAACACAACCTCCCAAAGCTTTCTGTCTTTAAATTATTTTAAATAGTAAGACAAGTAAAAAGTATGGGACCTATTAGATATTCTTTTGTTTTCTTAAAAAAGCAATAGTTATGTTGGGCGTTAATTACTACTTTACCTAAACACAAAATTTAGTTGATGTCAACATTTTAATACCTTCTAATCTTCTAAATGTTATCAAGATTCAATCTCGTATATCTAAACATACAATATCTGCTTTAAACCTTTTTAAGAAGAAATATTTATTCATTACATACTTGCTCTAATAGCCATTTTGACATTATTATCCTCTGCGCGTCCTTTAAAGCCCACAATAAAGTCATATTTCCCATTCACATTCCCTACAAAGATTATTGAGCGCAAATAAAAAGCATTTGTTCAACCATTGATGGCTTTACAGTGGTAATAAAGTGTCTAGCTATCTCTCCGGGCGATACTTGCCACAACCAACCCATTTGTACCAAGTTTAAAAACATTATTTGGTTTTGTTACGAAACTTTTATTCTCTTTGGCTTCAAGATAAAACTCACTTTACAAACTAAGAATGTTCTGTAGTTGAGGGTATATTTTAATGAGCTATTATTATACAGTTCAAAAGCTGAAGCATGTGTTTACTAGTTCTTAAAGACGTTGTAGCACAATTATAATATTTAAAACTTTCTTTAAACATATAAATTGGCAAACAAGCATGAACTTCCCTTGATTTTTACGCAGTTACCAATGGTGCCACTTGGCGTCCCTCCCATAAAGCCCCCTTTCTCACCAGCAGAAAAAAGAGAGCTTCTTGCAAACAAGCATAGGGCCCTCCTGATGGTAAGCTATTACCTTATCCTATGTTCGCTTGCAGTTCTAGGGAACTCGCATGCGCGTTGCCGACCCTTTCCTAGTCCAGTGTCTTCAATTCGAATATAAAAAGGTTCTGTATTGCATCCGTATGTATGTCCGCGATTTTCATCGATAGTTATTTTCATTATTGTTTCACTAGCGTTTTCTGCATGTTTTGACCCTTCAAAATATTTATAGTAATTTTTATATAATAGTAGAGTAGTTCCTATTGGACTAGAAATTTGATGTGCCGCCTTAAAATAATATATCAGACTACATACATTTTAAAGCTAATAAATCACATTTAAAATGTGCTGTCTCAAGAGTTTAAAACAATATAATAATATATCAGTAAGCATTGCTTTGTTGTTGGCTATTAACCCATTTACAAACAAAACAAACACAATACACCAAACGCATTCCCTGCAACATTAAATTGAACAAAACAAAATGTGGTTGCAGATAATCCTTGTTCTTTATTTGAAAGTTGTACAACATTCAGCTGCTATACTTTGTTTTTAAATGTTACAACATAATGGATGGTTAAAAGTGGCGTCGGGGGAGGCACTGAAGCTTGTCTATTACCTACCACCGTTTCGTGTTTTGGTAGAATTTATTTCTAAGTCTAGTCTGTTTAAAACATGTTTTTATTGAGCGTCATACAGCCTTTTCATAGAAGCGGGAGGATGTATCAAAATAAAATTAAATATACAATCTAATATCTATACGAATATTAGCTATACAGAGGTTAAGTTTCTAAGTTTGGATGTAAGGAATAATCTCTGAAACTACTGATCCGATCTGATATTGAAATGAAATGAAAATTCTAAGACATTTTCAGATTCTGTCCATTCCATCAACATCCTTGATAGTAAATACCTATAGTTTCATTCATGTCAGCACTTTCTCTTGCAAAATATTACCTTCATCGGCCAATTTTCAAGTTCAATTAGTCAGTTTAAAATATTTCTGTATTAAAAATCTCGAATTTTCCTTAAATTGTTAGCGCGTTACGGAATTTAAGGGATCTACTACGCCACCCCAAAAATATTACCATACCTTTCTGAAACAGCATGTATAGAAGTCAATAATACAAAAAATATATAATACGGCTATTTACTTTTGACATACAATATAAGCCCTATAAACAGTGGATTAAAACCTATAACATATACTTGTAGTTGACCCCATAAATTTAGTATACTAGCGAGTATACAAAGTTTATGGTTGACCCAGAATCACAAAATTTTGTCATAACGTAACGGGTCACAATGCAAGAAAATTGTTAATTTGCACTTATATTTATTTTATAACATGATGATATATAAATAAAATACTCGTATAGTATAATATTTACAGTATTAGATATCCAGGACAATATATTTATTGCGTAAATAAGAGTTCAGTATAATATTGTCGAAAGTTTACGCGAATGTTACACATTGAAATAAAACTATTTTTAACGGATACCTACTATCGTGATTTATTTGGTGTTATTTTACTATTTTTAGTTCAGTATAAATTCAATATATGATATTAATTAATTATAAAGAGACTTAAGTTAACACTATTATATTAGGATTAAAAAATCCTCCGACGTCTCGGTGCCACCATTGTGGTGACTGCCCCGAGGACACGGCACTTCACACGCTGACGGAATGCCCAGCCTGGGCTAGCCAGCGCTGTGATCTCGTCGTGGGAGTTGGTGCTGCGTGTAGTCTCTCGCTCCCAACCGTGTTTCTGGCTATGGTCCGGAGCGAGAGCGCATGGAACGCCGTCGCCTCATTCTGCGAGGAGGTGATGTCCGCGAACGAGGAGGCGGAACGGGAGAGAGAGCGGAATACGACTCTCTCTGCCCGCAGCAGACGCACCGGGCGCCGGAGGGCGTTTAATGATCTCCGGCCACCTTAGGAAGCGGCCTGCGGACGGCGAACTTTTTGGGGAAGTCGTCGTCCGAACAGATATAGGCCCGAGAGGCAGCGCGCAGTGTTCCGCGCGCGCTCTCAGAGGAGTGCGGCCGACGGGTGATGGTCGCGCCGGGTGACGGGACCCGTCTAGGGTGAGACGGGTCAATGCCTATCGGGGGTTGCGGAAGAATGCAATAGCGATTCTCGCTCCCCTGATCATAGGCAAGTAGCGGAACACCTTGGTGGTTTTTAGTCGGTAAGAGTCCAACAGACCCCTTCGCCCCCCCAAGGGCGGAGGACATCCATGAGGATCTTCCACCACGTCAACAAAAAAAAAAGGATTAAAATATCCTGTATATATAGTGTATGGTTAAAAATAAATAAATAAATTACATCAAAAATTGTTATTTCTGATTAGAAAGTTAGGTTTGCAATAAGAGAGACTTCCGTGAAAAAAAAATGTTTCTGTTGAAAAGTTTCTAATCTAAACCTATAATTTATGAAACTAAATTATGTAACAGTCCCCCAGGAAGTATGAACGATCAACTACCCACATTATAAGTTTCTTTAAAACTCTCACTTTGTGTGGTAGTTACAACATACAAGGTCTTTATATTTTATGTACTTACTAGCTGTGCTCGCGACTTCGTCCGCATGGAATAATAAATAAATAGCCTAAAAATAAGTTTCAAGCTTCTAGCTCTAAATATGACGATACTTCCATACAACTTTTCATCCCCACTTTCAACCCTTTACACCCCTTTTTTCGCATTAAAAAGTAGCCTATGTCCTTTCTCAGGCTCTAGGCTATCTGTGTACCAAATTTCATTTAAATCGGTTCAGTAGTTTTAGCGTGAAAGGGCGACAGACAGACAGACGTACAGTACGTTAAAGATACATGCTTCGGCACGTATGGGTCGGTTCGACCGGAGTGATACTACGGCCTCACAGAAAACCGGCAGTGAAGCAATGTTTACGTTGCTTTTCGCCGAGTGACTGAGGTTACCATAGGCCCTAACCCTTCTGGCCGGGACTCCCCCGTGGGATTTGGAGGCGGAAGTGCTCGCCGAAGTATATCGGCGAACGGCTGAGTTCCGGGCGGGAAGCGGCAGTCGGCCCCCGCCCGAAGAGGTACGCGAATGGCGTGAGGCCGCTCGCCGAGCCACCATGGCTCGTTGGTCGTCCCGGCTGGAGGCTCCACGTGCTGGCTTTGCCGCCGTGGAGGCGCTCCAGCCGGTCATCGTCGAGTGGGCAGGGCGGCAGCACGGGACCCTTTCCTTCCGACTGACGCAGGTCCTTTCCGGGCACGGCTGCTTCGGGAAGTACCTGCACTCGGTCGCTAGGAGGGAATTGAGTCCCGCCTGTCACCACTGCGACTGCAGTGAGGACTCGGCTCAGCACACGCTGGCGGTTTGCTCCGCCTGGGCGACGCAGCGTCGGGCCCTCACTGCAGTCATCGGAGGGGATCTCTCGCTACCGGCCGTCATACGCTCCATGGCCGGTAGCGACAGAAATTTTACCGCGGTCGCGACCTTCTGTGAGGACGTCATCTCGCAGAAGGAGGCGGCGGAAAGGGTCCGGGAGGACGATCTCCACTCGGACCTAATTCGCCGCCGGCGAACCGGGCGGCGGAGGCGCGCATACCAGCGCCTCATGCCGCCCTGAGTGTGGCTGCGGGTGGACGGGACGGGTTTTCCCCTCCACCCGCTATAGTGGCCCCCCGCGAGGAGGCGGCGTCCGCGTGTGCCTGGACGTCACCTAATTGAGAGTTTTTTACCCGAAGGTGGTGCCCGCGCTTTTGCGGGCAGGCGCTAGGGGGGGTCCGGATGTCTTAATAAAAGCTGTTCCCGGATCCCTCCTACTTAAGGCGCAGTACGGCACACCGTGTGGTTTTAGTCGGTTCGATTCCGACACACCGCCCCACCGAAAACCCCGGTGGGGTGACGGCCCGAGGGGGTTTCCACACGCACAAAAAAAAAAAAAAAAAAAAAAAAAAAAGGCCCTAACCCTTCCCTCCCTCCCTCTTCCACCTTTCCCTTACTCCTTCCATACCTTAAAGCCTGGCAACGCACTTGTGATTCTTGAGTTGCAGGTGCCATGGGCGGCGGTAGTCATTTACCATCAGGTGACTTGTCTGCTCGTTTGCCCTCTATACCATAAAAAAGCTATCTTTCTACCCGAACGTTAAAAGCAAAAAAAAAATCTGATCTGTGTTAAATTAATTCCTGGAGCCTCATGCAGCCATTTGCAGCAAACTGTGCAAATATGCAATGAGTATTGTATCATCCTCGTTTATATTGAGACACATAGAGGGTCCCTTCAATTGTACCAATTTACTGTTTCAAAGGTACTTTAATATGACTGTACCTAATACCAAATTGTACGTAATTCTGACTGTCACTTACTTGAATAATAAATTGATTTGCAAACTTGCTATTTCATATTTGTTTTAAAAAGGATTACAAGTCAAACTATAGATACACTAGAGATGCCCGAGGTCTACAGACATATATCCTATTTTCTGAGCCAAATTTAATAAAAGAAATGAGGTTGACGAAAGTCCTAGGGTAGGGGTTCCTACAGGGGACTTAAACCCTCAAAGCTCCAACTAATATTTATCCATCAACTAATAACAAATTCGCATGTAACACTCCTGGAATTGCGAGCGGCTTGCCATAGGGCCGATCGCGAATTCAGCCACTGCTATTAACGTGGGTCAGACATTACTATTCGTATACTTTATTACCCCTCTTGATAATTCAAAATGCTCGTGGTAGAAGTGGGTTCACGTGGTCAGTATAATGGATTCGAACCCTCAACAAAGATAGCAAGTACAAATCTTTGTCTATCACGTTTCTGCCACTTATCGTGTTCCAATCTGTCCAATAATATTATAAATAGAAATACTTTATAAACGTTTTTATTATATCAGTAAATAAACATAGATTTGACTGTAACCTCTTTCCTTTCTCGTTCTCAGAACTAACAAAATAAATGGCATGTTGGGTATTTCTGTGTTAACAGTTGAGTTGGTGATATACATTCAGTTCTGATATTTAGTAAGTGCTCATGTAAGTTGTATATTTTTGAACATAGCCCTATATTTATAAATTGTAGGTAATCTGGACGCATCATTGTGTCAATGTGATAAATTAGCCGGGCGCATTCGTACGCTGCAGAAAAATGGCCGCCATTAAATTGTGCTTGTAAGTAAAAGAGATTTAAAATTAACGTACTTTAATTAATGATACGCCATTTTTGGGAGCCTTTTTTTCTCTTTTAGCTTTATGGAACAGATAGATGGTTTAAATTCTTTTTTTACTTTGAACTGCTGTGGGTTTTCAATTATAATGATGTTTATTATGCGGCCCAAATTGTGATTATGAAAAGCGTTAAAGTTTTCAATGAATTGTTTTTTTTAGTAAAGTTTCGAATTTTATAATGATAATGTACCTTATGATTGATTACGGAGTCTTTGAAAGTATTATTAGAGGCAGTAACAGCCCTAACTTTAAACTAATTTCTTTACATTCAGGATTATTTAAAGTCGATTTTTTCCTAACGACGTGGATGATAAGAATTTGTACAATTTTATAATTAGTTGTTTACAAGGATAAAAATTGTAAGTAAATTACCCAACATATGTATTGTATTTTCATATTTTGTTTTACAAACTTATTACTTCAAACTTTAATGCAAATCAACTAATACTGTTCTAACAAATTCCCACGATAAGTAATTAAAATAAACACAGTAGTTCTTGGATATTGCTGCAAAAAAAGTACTTTATTTTATATTCAAACTAGCAGCGCCGCGGTTTCACCCGCGTAAGTCCCAATCCCGTGGGAATATCGGGATAAAACCTTATGCGTTAATCCTCACAAACTTTCACGTTTATAATATTACCAGCAGCGCCCCGCGGTTTCACCCGCGTAAGTCCCGATCCCGTGGGAATATCGGGATAAAACCCTATGCGTTAATCCTCACAAACTTTCACGTTTATAATATTACCAGCAGCGCCCCGCGGTTTCACCCGCGTAAGTCCCGATCCCGTGGAATATCGGGATAATAAGTAGCCTATATGCTAATCTAGGTCTTCAGCTATCTACATACCAAGTTTCATCGCAATCGGTTCAGTGGTTATTGCGTGAACGAGTAACAAACATCCATTCATCCTTCCCTCCATCCATCCAAACTTTCATATTTATAATATTAGTGGGATTACTACCCGAATACATATAGAAGCAAATGAAGAGATACAGAATTTTTTGCAAATTTAAAAGCAAAATCTCTTTTATCTTTTTGTATTTTTATTTAAAACAATACAGAATTAAAAAGAACAAAAAAATTATACGAACGTTCCAAATTACTTTCAAGTAGGTCATATCACGTTAAGCCTGTAACAATGCAGCGGGACGTTTTGTTAGGAAATAACTTGCTCATTGTGCAGAAAATCTTTGTTGGAAGAGATAAGTTCGCGGCGTAATACCCACTTGAATTTGTTGACGTAATATGAGAGTGTTGGTTTAGGCTAGGGGAAGTAGACTATCAATGTCACGGTTTCACGAAGTGATTAATAGTGACTCAGGCTAATAAACTGTAGTGACCTTGACAAAGAAATACGTCACTGTCTGCTGTAAATGGTCCTGCGTAATTCAATCCCCATCGTCAACAGTAATGGCTGGAGTCATCCACGGCTAGTAGTGAGCTGTAGATGACTTAAGGCGTTTATGATTTAAAATTAAATGTGCAGTAGGTACCGATATCTTGTTTAAATAAAGTGTCCTTAATACAAAGTCTTTTAAGAACACACTTATATACAAGGGTGAGTTATTCAATTGTGTACAAAATAGTGATGTTTCCATAATATAAGTTCGGTAATTTTGGTTTTTGAAATGCTGATTTTTACGTTACTGTAGCATGTTATGTATCAGAATACATGACATGCTACATTATATACCGTTTAAAATATTCACAAATTTGAGGGTTTTACTTTATGTAAATAAAAATGAAATGCTGTAAAAATACTTGTTATCCGTTCCGTGAAACGGTTCAACGATAAATTGGAAAAAAAATTGAATTAAAAAGTACTTTTTGTGTATGGCACGAAAACGATTATAGACAAGTTTATTTAAAATTTACTGAGTGGGGTCGAATTTGGTAGTTATATAATATGTATATTATCTTGTATTAGTATTGTATAATAGTATAAGAGCCGCGCCCCGCGGTTTAACCCGCATAAGTCCTAATTCCGTTCGAATATCGAGATAAAAAAGTAGCCTATGTGTTCATCCAGGTCTCCATCTATCTACATACCAAGTTTCATCGCAATCGGTTCAGTAGTTTTTGCGTGAAAGAGTAACAAACATCCAAACATCCTCACAAACTTTCACGTTTATAATATTACCAGCAGCGCCCCGCGGTTTCACCCGCATAAGTCCTAATTCCGTGGGAATATCGAGATAAAAAAGTAGCCTATATGTTAATCCAGGTCTTCAGCTATCTACATACCAAGTTTCATCGCAATCGGTTCAGTATTTTTGGCGTGAAAGAGTAACAAACATTCACACATACATACATCCATACATCCTCACAAACTTTCACGTTTATAATCTTAGTAGGATAGTAGGATGATTAGTTAGACATATTTTCTTGTCGTATTGTCGTATTAAACACTTATTTAAATGTAATCATGTATACATAAACAGGGAAAGACAAAACAGTTTAGTATTTTTTTTGATTTCTTTTATAATTTTAGTAATTATATGAAAAATGAGGAACGATTATCAATAAAATATACAAATAGTTCAACTTAAAATTCGACTTAAAAAAACTACTTACAATAATGAAATAATATTTTGTAAATAAATTAAAAAACAAAAATGAAATCAAAAGTAGGTATCGTAAGTCGATAAATTTTTTGTTATAAGTAAAAAATAGGATATATTTTTTTTAATTAATAGTAATGGTTTTGTTGTACCTATATTTTTCTATAACGGCAACATTTGAATCTAAAAATAGTTGCGTTGACGTGGAACGACACGTGTTACCGCTTTACCATTTTGGCAAAGTCTGTTTGCTAAGGGTAAAGCTTTTGTTCCTATAAGCAGGCCTTGTATTAAATGAGTCAGATCCCAATTTTTTTTAAATACCCTCAGGAGTCATCTCGGCGCAAGCTATAGGTAAGGTCGTGTAATCATTTAAGTATGTATGTATGTGGAAGTGGTACCAGTATGTCTATAAAATCTTCTTCTTCTACTGTGCCTTTTCTCATTTTATTTGGGGTCAGCCCTCCTCGTTGTAAGGCGCCAAGACTGTCTGTCTTGGGTTGTCTGGTCGCTGACCTGAGCTCGTTCCAGATCTTTGGAAACGATTGTCCACCAAGTGGCTTGCGTACGTCCTCTGTCCTTCTTCTTTTCGGGGATAGCTAGGGCTTGCTTTACAACGTGCTCTTCGTCTCGCCTCATCACATGTCCATACCAGCGCATACGGCTTTCGACTATATTGTCTACAATGGACGCTATCTTACCAGTATGTTTATAAGATATAATTATATATTCTATATCGAGAAGCCCGCATCTCATTGAAATCAACAAACCACGCAAGCAACGTTGTAGACACACAGTAATGCCAACAAACCCTAATTAACCACATTTCGAAATAGTACCTAGCAAGGCAAACCATTTGGCTCATCACAACCGTATCGCATACTCGTGAGCATGCCTCAACCTCTCTGCCTCTAATAATTGTGTAACCAATTAGTAAAGCTTTGTAACCTTCAATCATCAATTCATCATATACATGTAGTAACTTTCCGAAGAAAACTAGAACACGCAGACACACTGAGGGTTGATCACCAGTTGATCAACAGCTAAGCGATTTATCTTTATAGTGGTAACACCCAAACTGTCAAAAACTACTGAACCGATTTTGATGAAAACCTTACTATTCCCTATTTTGAAGTAAATGTAAGCAAATAAAAAATTATGGCCACAATACGATTAGTAGTTTCGTAAAAAAAAGTTGTACACACAAGTACATTAAAATTTTGTATAAACATGTTTGGAAGTTGGAGTCAAATAGATAACCTCCGTTTTTGAAGCCGATTAAAAATATTGTAAACCATTTCTTTTACCTTCCTCTGACGGTTTTTTTATTAGTATCACCAATTTACTGACTTGGGTTTTTAAAAACAACTAATAATTTTTTTGTAATAAAGATATAAAAGTTTTATAGAAAAACTATTTTTAGAATTTTAGTTAAAAATGTATATCAAATTGTTGTCGCCACATCAAAAACTCTTATTTATTTTATTAAAAATAGGAGCAAACTATAATGGATGATAAAACAGTTCACTATTTAATAAAAATGAGTTAATATACATTATTATGAGTAGTTATACCGATAACGCAATGCTACTGGTCGGTTGATAAATATTGATGAATAGTGGTGTTATAAACAACATAGCACTTACTGTTATTTAGTGATTTTGATAGTGTATAGTAATAGTTGTGAGATTGTTTCTTAAAAAAATCAAAATTAATGTTTAACCCAGTATCTACCAAAAAAACACGCGGACACATCATGAACAATTTGATGTCATAATGTTAATTTGACCTCATCGTAGCACACAGCTGATAGTCTTTTGACAGTGTAGAAGACGCTGACACTGTACCATAAAATTCCTTTAACATTATGACGTCACAAACATGGCAGCTAATCGTGGCGCGTTCGTAACTTCACGTGATTCTTTTTCTAATTTCAAAATATTTCAATTGTTTAAAGTTTTAAAATACATTTAAAAATATCCTTTTTTTTTCTATTCCCACGTATATGTACTAATATTATAAATACGAAAGTGGGTTTGTATCTTTTTTTAAACAACTCCCGCCACGAATATACCTGTGTCGCGGGGGGCTTCACAAACATTTGAACAACGGACACAAAGAACAAAATAAACATTTCGACGATGAACGAGTCCAGATTCAGAACAAATATTTGTTACGGTTTCACGCTTTAACTACTCAATTGATCATCATGAAGTTTTGCACACATGTCGTTAGGTGTGCATAGGCCTGCCATCACTTAAATTGCCGACGCCGGACAAAAACATAAAAAAACCCGGACACATGGGTGAAATGTAGATTCTTTCCCGGACACCTTACAAAAAACGTTATACTTGATCTTATGTTTATTGTATTTCGGTTTTGGTGACAAAATAAACGATTTTATTATTTAAAAAAAACACTTTTTTTATAATAATAATAATTTTGAAAACCCCGCCCGGACGCTCCCCGGACGCCCTCTAAACTAGGATAAATCCGGGGAAACCCGGACGGGTGGCAGCCCTAGGTGTACAGGAAAGGACATAGGATACATTTATCCCGAAAAAAAAGTACTGTTCTCGAGGGATACATCATCATCAGCAAAGCCCTTTATGTTACTAACGTATTCATGTCGATTGTGCTCATCTCATCATTTCACTAAACTCTTTCATATTATCCAACCAACCAAAAGATAGATAAGTTATATGTGAAAAGAAAATTACATTATAATGTACCCTTTTTTATCAGTCCATTAATTGTACGTCACACTTTATTGACACACACACTAAAATAATCTTTTCTTTTTTCTCGTAAAGACAATTATTATAAAAGAATGAGCTCAATGCACTGGAGAGACTGAATACGCATCTTTCTTTCTATGACACCATCCAAGGCCACATATACAATACGGTGCATGCCCACTCGCCCATACCATCTAATCTAAACGGTATGCACCCTAAGGTAAACAAGACACATATCGTGTTATTTTCCTGTAATAACATTTAAAAACTTCTGGCATATTCGAATTCAGAACACAATCCAATTTAATGGCGATCCTATCAGCTCGTCCTACACAATCCCACAATTGAACTATGGCAATCAAACGGATACGATTAACAAAGTTAATACTTCACATAATTCAATATTGATTTAGTATTAAATTTTCTTGGGGATTGCGACTTTTAGATCACATTCGAATCAAAAACTAGATTAACCCAAAAAGAATATCAAAATTGTATTAGTTAAGTAAATGGGATTATTTACTAATATTGTAAAGGTGAAAGTTTTGGATGGATGGATGGATGTTTGTTACTCTTTCACGCCAAAACTACGGAACCGATTGCGATGAAACTTGGTATGTAGATAGCTGGAGACCTGGATTAACATATAGGCTACTTTTTATCCCGATATTCCCACGGGATCGGGATTTACGTGGGTGAAACCGCGGGGCACTGCAAGTTATAAATAAAACAAAACTAGTCGACAATGTGGGTGTTGCCATTGTCATTTATAATTCCATATTATAATCACTTAAACCGTCAAGGGTGTCTTCATGACAATTAATGATTGATTAGTCACTTTGTTGATCACATTCACCGCTAATAAATATAAACATCACTTTTCAAATTGAATGTGACATCATCGTTGGCCTTTACGTTTATAGCAGACGATTTATAGAGTAATTTCAGAGAGACATCGCTTTCAGTGGCTGTATAGATAAACCAATTCGGGAACAACACACCCTGCCACAAGTATGACATGAGAAATTTGCGGTGGATGACATTGCACCGCCTTGATGCGATCTATATCCTTTGACAGGTACTGCATCGAACTAGGCCTCATCGCAAAATTTGCGACTCTTTGCAAACATTTCCTCACCATTCTGTTCGCTTCTCAGCAAGCGTTTCCGGATGATGGTGTAGGCCCTCATATTTTTGAAAGGTTTATGAAACTCGATAATATAATAAAGAAAAAAAAATACTGTCAGTCGTAGAACTGCACGTCAGAAGTGAAAACATATTTTTTAAAGATTAATTAATAAGGAGCTGACAAAACTCAATGTTTAGATAGTGCTCTCTAGTGGATATATGCCATATAATACATAAGTATGTATCAAACTACAGTAGTATCGCGCAGAATCCACAGATGGCGTTTTTTTTTTAATATTAAGAAAGTCGGCTCCGTCTTACGAATTTTCGATCAGGTCACGTGTCCTGACGCGAGTTTAACATTTTTTACCCATTCCAAAAAGTGCACAACGCCGCTAAAAAAGTTTTCACTTCAAAAAGCCCCCCGTAATTGATAGATTTGAATTCTGAACCAAATTCTTCGAATTACTTAGTTTGGTTTAATTTGTACTTGATCTTGAATAAACAAATGCAATTAGACAAATGTGGGGTAGGGCACCCTGCGGCACGATGGATCGACGACTTGAAGAAGGTGGCTGGCAGCGGATGGATCCGAACAGCCGAAGACCGGGATAGTTGGCGCTCCTTAGGGGGGACCTTCGTCGTGCAGTGGACGGCGATAGGCTGATGATGAATACACAAAGGCGCACGATCGAACATCAATTAAGTTTTTTTTTGTAACTGTCATTGGTGATTGGTGCACAAATAGCACACAAATTGGTGCACTTAATGATGCAACACGGATGATACTCAAACTTACAAATCTTCCGATAATATTGGCCTAGTGGTCAGTGATCCTGACTCCTGAGCCAGTTTGTTCTGTATATGGGTGTAATGTATCCGTAATGTGTATGTATTTAATAATTTATAAGGATGTTTATCAGTACTCTGGTTACCATGGTACAGGCTCTGACTAGTTTGGGATCAGATGGCCGTGTGTGGGAGTGTCTCAAGTCATTATTATTATTCCTACTTAATTCGATATTGATTTTGTTTGCAGTTTCGTTCGGGAGATGTTGATATATAGTTTAACATTCTACACATATTACATAATATTCATTCATTAATATTATATATCTGTCTGCCTGCATTAGAAATACTACTGTTAAAAAAAACTACACCTCATACTGTAAATCCAACTCAATAATCACGACATAGTATTAATCAAAATTTCCTTCAGAATCTGACCAACCCCTATTATTAATTAAGGAACATCCAAAAAACTTCAGACACTAAAGAAGATTAAGGTAGCTATAAAAAGTACAAGGAACCAGTACCTGAAAGTTTTAATTACCTTCGGAAATAAAACTCGTATTCAGTCTGTTACTGATAGCTTTATCAAAACTTTTAAACTTTTTAAAACTGCAACAAGCCATAAAAAATAAGTTTTTGTAAGTTAGATATAATTAAGTGTTTCCTTTCATAACTTTTGTTTTTAATGGGATAGGGGGCAAACGAGCAGACGGGTCACCTGATGGTAACTGACTACCGCCGCCCATTTGCACCTGCAACTCAAGAGTCACAAGTGCGTTGCCGGCCTTTAAGGTAGGAGTGGGGAAGGGGGGGAAGAAGGGGAGAGACGAGGGAGAGAGCCCTTCCCTCTTGCTCCTTAGGGCCTCCGGTAACCACACTCACTTGCTTTTACGGTTTTCTGTGAGGCCGTGGTATCACTGGTGCTTCTTTGTATCATATACATATAACATGTATATATTTACAAAAAGTCAGTTCATTCAACCATATGCGTAACCATTAATTGCTTCTACTTAACTAAGTACCTCAAGTGGGAGAGCCATGCTTTGGCACGTATGGGCCGGCTTGACTCCGCTCGATACAACGGCCTGACAGAAAACCGGTAGTGAAGCAATGCTTGCATTGCATTTCGTCGCGTGAGTGAAGTTACCGGAGGCTCTAACCCTTCCCTCTCCCGTATTCCCGTCCTTCCCCTCTCCCCCCTCTTCCCCCCTCCCCATCTTCTCCTACTCCCACCTTAAAGGGCGGCAATGCACTTGTGACTCTTGAGTTACAGGTGCCTATGGGCGGTGGTAGTCATTTCCCATCAGGTGAACCGTCTGCTCGTTTGCCCCTTACACCATAAAAAAACAAGCCTATTCACTGTACACTTGAATGGTTTAGGATTCAAGTGTACAGTGATATATTTACTTCTTCAATTTGTTCTCTAAAAGAGACTCGACCCTTACTTTGCAGATTATACGATTATTCTTTTCCACGCATTTTTTAAATTTGTAGCACATATTGTTAAAAATTTTTAGCTTCCTGCATTTCTTCTATATGTGAGCTATAAGTATTCAGAATTTCACGTTCGTCCATTCGAGAAATTTTCTGAAAAATGCCTACATAGAATTCTCTTACGTATTAATATGTAAAAAAATATTTTCATTCAAATCATACTCCCGACTCCCGACGCGACGTGACATTTAATTACTTGGTATATATAGCAGACACTTTAATATTTTAATATCTTAAATAATAATAATAATAATAATAATAATAACTCCACACTTCTCACACACAGCCGTCTGATCCCAAACTAGGCAGAGCCTGTACTATGGTAACCAGACTGCTGATAAACATACTTATATATTTCTAAATACATACATATTATAGATAAAATACTATTTTACAGTATTTAACTATAACTATCCACTCACTTAAAATATCGAAACATAAAGAAACTTTTATATTAGATGTTGTAACTCGGGACTTAATCGCGATAATATTTAAAAGGTACAATACCTTTTTGGTTACCCGACGTTTCGATCGAAATGCACCGATCGTGGTCACGAGTGGACTGACTCAGCATCTAATATGTATCAAAGTCGCGAAAGTTAAAAACAAGAAACTTTTACTCCGGTCCGTTTTTTTTGGCACTAGCGGTAACCATAGTTGCAAAATTGCTTATATTTTTTTATGTGTTGCTAAAAATAAATATTTTTTTTCTTTCTTTCTTTCTTTCTTTCTTTCTTTCTTTCTTTCTTTCTTTCTTTCTTTCTTTACTCTTGATAATTGCCGCTAAATGTTTTCACATCAATCATTCTATTATTATGTAACAATAGAATATTACTTAACTGTTGGAAGAATAATTAACTAACAAGATTATAAAATGTATCAAATTTACTTAAAATCTGTATCTGAAACTGTAGATATCTTTAGAATGGGATTAGTTAATTGCAATCGGGATTCTGTGTAACAAGAGACATTGTCATGACAGGCAATTACGGTACGTTGAGTTATAGCTGAGTTTGCTCGAGGAAATTTTGAAACAAGAGTTATCGGATCCTTATAATAAAATTCAAAGTGTAGATAGTAATACTGTTAATTACTTTTGTGAGTGGTGACTGTCGTCACTACTCACTATTTTTGTCTAAGTGTTGGGTTTTGACAAACATCCATAACTATAAGTGGATTTAGAGTAAAGTAAATGCTTGGTGTTTCTCTGCGCGATCGAATCAGAAATGAGGAGATACGCAGACGGACGAAGGTTACCGACATAGCCGAACGGGTCAGCAAATTGAAGTGGCAATGGGCGGGGCACATAGCACGTAGAACGGATGGTCGATGGGCCCGAAAAGTTCTGGAATGGAGACCACGGACCGGAAAGCGCAGCGTAGGACGTCCATTATCGCGGTGGACAGACGACCTGGTAAAGATCGCAGGACGTCGGTGGATGCAGGCCGCTTCATACCGGTCTTCTTGGAAGTCATTAAAGGAGGCCTATGTCCAACAGTGGACGTCCTATGGCTGAAATGATGATGATGATGATGATGATAGAGTAAAGGCATCGTCAACTTACGTGCGATTGGGTGCGGCTGTGGTACAGTTTCGAACACCACCACACAATTAATACACCACACAAAAAGTGCCACACAAATGATAATAAAGGGTCTTTCCCAGACAATGTTATTAACGTGCTAAATATATTTCTTAGTGCAATTGCAGAATAAATCTTTCTCTGAATAACTTAATAAGGGGGAAATCTTTACTATAACAGAAATTTAAAAATTTATTTACCACACCGAGGCTTGCCAAAGGGTAATAGACCTTAGGGTATTGTATGTGCTTAATAATTAATGAGTATTTGTTTTGACTGAAGCTGAATAACAGGTATTTTATAACAGATTTTTCAAAAAGATGTGGTAATATTTCTGGAGCGTTATGTACAGATGACAATAATATCATTGTTCATATGAATTTCAATGGTACTGTTGTTCAAAACTGGACATTCTATTTATCGGAAATTTTTAAAGTTGAGTGTGATGAATATATACATCATGGAGCGCGAAAGTTTATCAGTTTGAATTTGATAGTTACAAAATAAGGTTTCTTTTTTTTATAGTGTAATAGATTAGTTTTATATTTGACTTGTGAGTACCATATTATAAGTACCTACCATTGACTAAAATATAGAACAATACTATATTAAAACTAATAAAAAAAAGAAAAAGAAATGTATATGGGCTATTTACATGCATGCGTCATAAAATTCCTCCACATCGTCGCCTACTGGCAGTGTTCCCAGAAGGCTGGCAGCATTGCCACGTTCAATGGCAATGCTAATTCTCACGAGACGTCACGAGAAGTGTCGATCAGTCGCTTAGCGTAATAGAATAGGTTGTCTTCCCACTCACCTGATGGAAAGTGACGACAAAGATGAAGATGGTACACGCCTATCCAAGAGAAACCTATTCACTCTACACTTGAATGATCCAGGATTATATATGATATATATTTACTTCTTCAATGTGTTCTCTAAAAGAGGCACGGCCCTTACTTTGGAGATTATACGTAATGGTATTCTTATAAACAAAAATAGTTTTTATATAAACTGCATTGCTGCATAGTACTTAGCCTCAGGATGCAAGATTTATGAACATGGTATGTCTGTAACCTGTCTCACTTTACTAAATGTAAAATCCGCAAATTGAGTTTCCAGTGAAATACGATATTTGGACGCCAAACTGCAGTTATTACTATCCTGTTATTCCTAGAAATGCAGTTTATTCCTTCGTTATTTTAAGTAATCCTTTGTTGGATACAACAAATAAGAAAACAAAGGATTCTTTGTTTGTTTATTTGTAACGCTTTCAGACCTAAAGTACTCAACCGATCGTTATGAAGTTTTGCATAGACGTTGTACCTCTCATCCCGAAAAAATACTACTCAGAAGGAATACCCAAATTTCTTGATAAAATCTATATTTAAAAAGTGCGGGAGAATGCTAATTTCTAAATAAGACAATGTTTGAAAGTACTAAAAAAATTTTTTTTTTTTTTAATACAGAAATCCAATTTTTAAAGTAACCATGTACCTATTATGAACTTAATAATTTTCTAAATAAAGCTAATATTTCAAAGTCTTTTCAATGTCGCTATAGGTTACTACCTACAGTTTCATTAATAAGACAAGGATTTTTATACATAAGATACAATTTTAATAAAATATCGAGGTTCGCATGTTTTAAAAAACGCGTGAGATGTGTTGGATACCCGGTTAGAAAAAAGTTCCTTAAAATTGCGCCATCTGTGAAAGTTACCCGAACTAATATAGGAATAAATTAGTATCGCGCAGAATCCACAGATGGCGTAGGTACATAAAAAAAAATGAACTCATGATCAGCATTTTCGTCGCGCTTACCCTTTTTTCCGCGCGAGCGTCTGAAGTGTAGCGTGCGGAGAGGAACTTCCTTTAAAAATAAGTTAATTTAATACAAAACAAAAAATCTTAGATTTCTTATATTTGTTTATCAGGTGACTCAATTATTAATCCCCTGTATTACTACTAGAATATATGACCTTTCTGAAACTCTTTTACACATTTATAGATATGAGAATTTGAACATTAAATTGTATGTTGTATTGTATTGTATTCAGGTTTGTTACAATAATGTCAAATACTCAGGCTCCATTGATTGTATTGTAAAAGAACGACTCTATGTAAAGAATGAATCAAAGCCAAACAAGTGTATTTAGTGAAACAATGGAGCACGCATGAACGCCAGAAACAACATTTACGTCTAATAATTACAATACTTTAGTTTATACATAAAATTTCTGAGCAATGTGTGCAGTATGTAAAATATAAGTGACCTCAATGGGATCAACTGCTAACTGCTTCCTGTATTTATCCAAAAAAGGATATTTGAATATATATGCATAATACATTCCACTATACATACACTAGTATATTTTTTTATGTTATAGGCGGCAAACGAGCAGACGGGCCACCTGATGGTAAATGACTACCGCCGCCCATGGGCACCTGTAACTCGAGAGTCACAGGTGCGTTGCCGCCCTTTAAGGTGGGAGTAGGTGAAGAGGGAAGGGTTAAGGCCTCCGGTAACCTCAATCTCGCGGCGAAATACAATGCAAGCATTGCTTCACAGCCGGTTTTCTGTGAGGCCGTGGTATCGAGCGGTGTCGAGCCGACCCATACGTGCCGAAGCATGGCTCTCCCACATAAAAATGTATATGTCAGAATCGGTAATAATATAATTAGTAGCTAACACCGTAGACATAGCATTCTCCGTCTACGGCTAACACAGACACTTTGCTTGCAACACGGGACGCTAGTGCCATCTGTTGATACTTGACAGAGTTCGAGTCGGCGTGCGAGTGCGATACCGACGGGCTGTGGTGGGCATAACTAGTTACTTATGTAATCCAATTAATAATTGAATTACATTTTAATTAAAATTACTTTGGATGTGCAATGAAATAAATTACAATATATGTCAAATTCAAAGTATTTGAATAACTCCGACGGGAGACAGCGTTGTTGTTGCAGCGGTCGAGTAGAACAGTCGTCGTAGAATCTGTCTCGTGTATAGTTCATTATCGTGTGTAGTTGCCTAAATACCTACCTAGTTAGACAATGATTTATTTGTTACCTTATTACTCAGGATTTTTCAGGATAAATAGTTAAAAACTTAGAAAAAACACGTTATAATCGACATTCCGGTGTGTACCTATAAGTCAAATAAAATCAAAAAGTAAATATTAAGTGTATTTTTTTACAAGTTATTAAACCGTTCGATAATTCACTAAAACGATACTTACCTATCTACATCCAATTCTAACCCAGTTTAGTGTGTAGAATAAACACAGTAAATGAGACAACAGTCATAGTCTAAACTCTAAACTTATCTAGGTTGATCTCAGCTACAATTACGTCACATCGAGACAATCCTCTTAGCTGTGATAAATGTAAGCGAAACGCGCCAAAACGTCTCCTAGAATTTACGTACACCCAATGTTTAGGAGAAGATACGTTAATTGTAAGGATATTTGTTTAAACTAGAACACACCCTGTAAGTTACTTTTTAGAAGAAGTATTTATATAATATATGTAGTGTCTGCGCGTTTATATAATAACTATGCAGGTCGGGTTATACATATAGTGGTCTTCAAAATCAATTTCCAACCAGACGTCAATGTTCTAAATTTTGCACAAGAATTCTCTTGACGTAGTGACATCAAGAGAATTCTTGTGCAAAATTTTGCTTACAGTTGCGTGCAGATTTTGAGAGACCGTGTAGTGACATATTATAAAACAAAGTCCCCCGCCGCGTCTGTCTGGTCGTGATAAACTGAAAAACTACTGAGCGAATTTTCATACGATTTTCACTAATAGACAGTAATTCATAAGGAAGGTTTACGTGTATAATTTGTTAAGGTTTTGTGTAAATTAGTTGAAATATGATGATGATTGTAAAGATATCTCTGCTACCCGCGCGAAGCCGGTGCGGGTTGCTAGTATGAATATATAATTTATTTATTTGTTTATTTGTTACGCCTTCACACCTGAACTACTGAACAGACAGAATGTCAAAGATAAGAATGTAAAATTTAAAAAGGATTCAATGCGAGCAAAGCCGCGGACAAAAGCTAGTATATGTGTTATAGCTAATCCAACAGTTACTTTCTGGTTACCTTATAGTTTTCAGCAGCCTATTAAAGGAAATCCGTATCTTTGACATGTTCCGTTGTCAGTCACTTCCAACAGCTTCAAAAAGTTATGTGCTATGCTCAGCGTCAAACTTCTACACCGGATTGACAGCACCGAACTCCGAAAACGACTTATATTCAAAAGTTGGAATTGGAATCATGTATGTACCTGTCAATGGTAAATTAATACCATAAAGG
The DNA here is from genome assembly GCA_963859945.1 of Euplagia quadripunctaria. Taxonomy (NCBI): domain Eukaryota; kingdom Metazoa; phylum Arthropoda; class Insecta; order Lepidoptera; family Erebidae; genus Euplagia; species Euplagia quadripunctaria. The sequence continues at coordinate 24,765,995 of OY982566.1, read as the reverse complement.
GACATTTTCCAGCAGTCATGAAGGTGCTGCAAAACTTCCACGGAATCAACAAGAATTTTATTTCCAGAAGTTATAAAAAGGAGGAATGATTAATTACTTATCCTGAGTCCTTTTTATTTATATTCCGTACGAAGAGTTTCATTTGACTTGTTAGGTCTTTCTTTGCAACTTTAGTAGTAAAACAATCCTGATATTGATCTCCACGAAAAATAACGTCTACCATTTATTTGTGACCCCAAGCCCCAGATCAACAATTACACAGCAGAATTTCACACAAGCAGTTACATCTAACACTCATAAATTAGTTTTATGTGGGCTTTATGTAAAAACACTGCAATAAAACCGTTTTTCTGCGAATTGAGATCTCGGAGTATCGTTCTATGAAATTGAGTCATAAGGTAAGGGAAAAATATTTTTAGATTAATATAAGAATTATGTGTGCTATCTGTGCAAACGTGTGTCGCATTCTTCTCGACCTTTTATTTGTTATATTTTCGTGTAAAGTTAGACATAGGTGTGGTTGTTGATAAAACTTCCTTTATTGAGAGAGTGGTTGGTTAAGATATACGGTTTTACTCACGTGTATATTTCGGGGATGCCCGACTAATAAATATACACGCGAGTAAAACCGTATATCTCAACTAATATGAATACTACTCACGAAAGTTTTTATTCGAGTATAGGTGTGGTTGTTGATAAAACTACCTTTATTGAGAGACTAGCCTATGCATTGTTATTTACATGAGTTTTTTTTATTGTGTAATGGAATAGGCGTTTGTGTTCCAACTCATCTGATGGAAAGTGACGATGAAGACGAAGATGGTACACGCCTAGCCAAGATAAACCTATTCACTCTACTCTTAAACATTCCAGGATTATAATTGTGTCGAAAAATAGACGCAGGCAGTTCATTCCAGACCTTGGCGACTCGAACCGACAGGAGCTATCAAAATATTTCGTTAGACTTTGTTTTTACGAGAAGACGGACTATTTTCGAACCTGATGACGTCACTCTGATATTTTAAGAACATTGATTAAGCTACATCTTCCACACACTTTTAAGGTGGACAGGATTAGATGTAAACAAACAACCAATTAAATTTCCTGCGGATTCGTAATCTGGATTTTACTTTTCTTGGACTCGGCAATTGTTATGCTCATAGGCATTTTCAAAGTCACAGTAGTGGAAGTGTAAGTTGGATTTATTTAATTCCAAGAAATGGTTAATACAATTTATTAAGAATCAATGTTCCACCTGACTCATAGCAAACAACGCGGTGTTGGTAATTATTGTCAAATATAATCGGCTGGTAGCAATGGATTACATACAGGCTGATAGATTATTTGAACGGAGTCTATTGAAAATCCCTTCACTCCGAGTGAGTGTAGACTCATAATAATGACAATGATTGTTATCTAGACCAATTTATTGTTCAGTTAATTTCTGAACATATAATTATTTTATTTTTATAATTGTTTAATTTTTCCGACGTGGCTAATTGTTTAATACAATTATTATGTCAAATATGGCTTGCGAACCCCTTTTTCGACCATTACACACTACTGTAAAACTCTCATACAGTTTTGTATGTAGTGTTTAATACTTCTAATATACACAACAGATCTAAAGGGATAATTCATACAATTTAAAAAGAAAGTATAATTAGAACATATAATATTAATAATAGTTACTAGTGAAAAAATTGTACATCATTATTGTGAGGAGGTTCCTGTCTCTAGAGCCCTGACCACCGGTAGCTTGGTCTTAGCACCAGATGTCGGTGGGACATTGCATTTTATAAATATATATATTTTTATACTAATATGATGATATTGACTAATAAAGACAGTAACAACATATTTATTTTTAATGGCATTTATTCCAAGTACCTTAAGGTACATTATAGTGCAACACACTCAACAAACGCCAATATTTTAGGTAGTTTGAGATTCCTGACGCAAAAAGTTTTATTATGTGTATACAATATCAGTATTCTGTAAGATAAAAGATTTGGAGTTTATGTTCCTATTCGACTACAGTCGCTGTAAAGTTACTGCAATGGGATTCCTTGGCTCCTTTGATGATGTATGTACGCTTAATAATGTCATTTATTTCTAAAATGTGTACTTATTAAAGCGCTGAAAAACTAATATACCAAAATTATTTTTGTATTATTTAGGCAAATCAGATTTCTACTTCTCTTTTGGTCTTTAACTTTAGTAATAAGGTGAATTCACAAGTTCATTAAACTTATTTTTGTTTGATGAACTTGGAAATCTGCTTTATTTGTAACTAACTGCGCCCCGTGGTTTCACCCGCGTAAGTCCCGATACCGTGGGAAAAGTAGCCTCCAGCTATCTACATACCAAGTTTTATCGCAATCGGTCAAGTAGTTTTTGTGTGAAAGAGCAACAAACGTCCATACATCCATTCATCCTCAAAAACTTTTACGTTTATAATATTAGTACGAAGTTGTTTTAAAAACTAAGTTTTAAGCTAAATCAGTTGAGCAAATGAAACCTCCTTTTAGTTTTCCATAATCCGTACTATTTTTAACATGGATTACTGTACACAAATCCTCGTTAAGCCAGTGAGAGCACCCTTAACAAATGCTTAGGTTCGGCACTAGATTTCTTTCGAGGTCGAATTTTGTTGACAAATGAGGATGGATGACGCGGCTACAAATTAAATAATGATTTGGTACCGAAGTTTACGAAGTTAGGAAAGACTTGTGGAGCTGGTGTTTTTGGAACGTGTTTTTTAGAGAGAAATACTTAGGTATCATGGCAAATAAAATTGATTTAGTATGGTCAGTTTAGTGCAGTGAAGAGTCAGTTAAGGTCAGTTTTTTTCTGTAATGATTGGTTTGGGTATATGATCTTCCTTCTGAGAACTCTGTTGACATTATGCAATCGCAGAAAAATAGGTAGAGACTGGTTAAAAGATCTCATCTGTAGAATGGCTATCTTAATTGAGTGACTGTGTTGTTGCTGTTGTGTTTACCTACACAGTTTGTCAATGCTGGAATACTGCTGTCATCTCTGGGCTTGAGCATCTAGCTGGTATAGCTAGGGCCTTTTGACTTGGTTCTTAGACGTGCTTACAAGCGATATTAAACCCTTAAGCCTAAGAAGACTCTTTGCTTCCTTGAAGCCTGCAATAAAATACATTTGTTAGGCTTAGATTTACAGTACTAATGTCATAATGGTATTCAAACTAATCAAATCAAATCAAATCAAAATTATTTATTTCAAGTAAACCCATTGTAGGTATTTTTGAATTGTCAGGAGGAGTCAGTCAGCATAAGTAGGTCGTAAAGCTAGTTGCCTGTGCCAAAACGTAGATCCTATGGAAAAGAACAGGCAAGAAACTCCAAGGACAATCTTTTCCAACAGGTTTTTTTTACAAAGTTATTTGTTACATTGCTTATAAGCGCAATTTAATGTGAGGACAATGTAACATAAATTAATATTGTTCTAAAATAGAAAAGAAAATCACAGAGCTGCTAGGCAACATAGAAAATTAACACAATACCTGTGACTATGTAGCTAGTTCTCACATGTACAATTTTTTTTTTTTTTTTTAATAACTAAAAGTAAAAAGCGTATCATAACTACAATGTCAATTTAATTGTCACACAGCAATGTATTTTAGATAAAATCAAATCTAGACGTTGTAGACGTTTTTATTCTCTGAGCATAGCACTTCCTATCAGACAAAATCCACACAACACAAAACAGTCTTTTCAACATTATCACAATAACTGTATTTGTCCACTTCATACACGCAATAGTCCACAGTCGCTAAACAGCCGCGAGGCAGTGGCGGAGTTTTCTCTATTAACTTTCTTTGCGAGGACATAGGGGACTTGGTTAAAGTAATACGTGTATTCGTTTTTTAAATTATAAAGTTCAGAATGTTTAAGTGGCTGACTGACTATACCCAGCGGTGCCGGTAAATTCTAGCAATACCAGGAGAGTGTCAAGATGCTTTAATTTAAATAAGACATCAGAAAAATGCTGTGCTATTTCCACTTTCCAAAAATATACGAGAAAATAATTAATCGTCATGTGAACACAGTGTAGCAATACACATTTTAAAATATGTGTAAATATAATGAATATATTAATAAAACAAAAATATAAAAGTATTGGTGGAGCGCCTATGTATTTATAAGCATGCATAATTGCACCATATATTTTATAACAGTATTGGTTTTAGGAGGGGCTGGTGGGTAAGTGGTAACCAAGTAGGTTAGCACATTGCAAAGTTAAGTAATACTAGCCAGGTCAGTCTTAGGATGGGTGACTATTCTTAACACATTGAGACCCCTCCGTACTTCGGAGAGCACGTTAAGCCGTCGGTCCCGGTTGCCATACGAACATCTTCATTACGGGTAGTAGGAGCCCTGAAAAGTCAGACAACCTGGTCTAACTACAGAACTTCGATATCGCCTAGTACTGGGATTGTGACTACCCTCAATTATATTTGACAATATCCGTACAAAGGTTGTCTGGAAGAAATCGCCGTCTGTGATAAGACCGCCGATTGTTACATCTTAACATTTGTAACTTGTTTTGCACTATTTACTACTTAAAGGTGTTCAATAAAGAGAAATGAATAAATAAAATCGGTTCACAGGTGAAAAGTCAATGGGTGAACATCATTTGTCTTCTATTTTTCCACCCTTATAGTAGAAATATTTATTTAAAATTTAAAAAGGACTAACTTCTAAGTATGCCCTATTCATTAAAAAAAGAATGATCGAAATTGAACTACCCTGTAAAAAGTTATGCGTACATACATAAAAAAATATATATTACGGGTCGACTTGAGAATCTCCTCCGTTTTTTGTTCGGTTGAAAAATTAAACATCCAAGTGAACTTGGTAACTAAAAAAATTACTAGGTTGGGAATTCATTACATCCGTTGCTGTATTGTTGCTGTTGTTCAGTTACTCCTTTTATTAACCGACTTCTAAAAAGGAGGAGGTTCTCAAATGGACTGATTTTTAATGTGTATGTTAGGCGATATCTACGCCAGTTGTAAACCGATTTCAATAATTCTTTTTTAAATGAATTAATTACACTCAAGATTCGTCCCAGTTCAGACTTTTCGAAATACTTAAATTTGAAGAAAATGGGTAGAAAATGAAAGAATGAAAAATCTAAGGGTGAAAATGAAAGAATACGGGTTACTTGACATTACTATGATTTAGTTCAGGATTAAAGTCGATTATAATTTTTTTTTAAATAATTATCAATTGTAAATTCAGTTGATTGACAAGTGGTGTTTTCAATCTCTTCGCATAATTTAACCATACGCTTTATTCGGTTAATTATAGGATACCCCCGCTTAAGCTCCTTAATTACTCAACCAGAATTAAGTGAATCAAAATTCATGCAATGCCATTGTAATAAAGTGTCCGCTAGTCCAGCTTCGTGAATCCGTGCCGGAGATCCATTCATTCATTATTTATAATTAGCTCTTCGCCTGTGCGCGCCCGCAAAGGAGGCATTAATCATTTCAATTAGGGAGTCTCCACCAGATGGATGGGTGACAAAAAGCTGACGTTTTTAGATAAGCTTTGGGGATTAGGATGAGTTTGTGACGTTGTTGGTACAATATTGTGTTTCTAATTTGTTGAAATGATCATCCTCCAAGCCTTTTCCGAACTAAGTTGGGGTCGGCTTTCATTCTAACTACGAAACCTTTGAACTTCGATATTTTACCTCCAACTACCCGTAACGAATGCCACAGATGTTTGTAAAGTGGTCTCAGAGGCATGGAGGGGTCTCAACGTATTAAGAATGGTCACCCATCCTAAGACTGACCTGGCTAGTATTACTTAACCTTGCAATATCTAACCTACTCAGTTACCACTTACCCACGATCCTACTCTTAGCCACGAGCCCCACTTTGGTAAAATGGTATGATATGTTAACATGACAATACTCATATTCAAGAGAATAGGTGGATGGAAAAAGAATGCTTACATTGTTAGGATACAAATTGTAGATGTCTATGCTCAAAATAATCTTTTTAATTATTTTTTTCAAGTCGGGCAATAAAATAACTTACAAAAGTGTGAAAATCGTCGCCCAGATTTACTTTAACCATGTCAATTTATTTAATAATCGTGAAATCTATATTTATAAAAATGAATCCCTATTTCACTTGGTCACGGCATCACTCGTGAACAGCTGGACCGATTTCGCTAATTCTTTTTTTTTTGTATTTTTTTAATGTTAGTAGGAGAAGGTTCTTTTGAAAGAAAAAATTAAGAAAGTTTCGTGGAAAATTAGAAAATTTAAGAAAACTTTACGACCTTATAAACTTTTCCAATGTAACCTTAGCGATTTTGACATAACTGTCAGCGTGACGTCATACCTAGGTATTACCTACCAAATCTACCGTTTTGACGTTTACGAAAAAGATATTGACTTGACTGTCATCTATCCTTTATCAACTAGAAGCAGCATCAGACGAAAAATTGTTTCAGGTACGATGTAATGTATGTATGTATAGCTATTTTCAGGGGTTTCAAATGTTTTTTTCCTTTTGACTTGTTTTTTATTAAATATTTGAATAAATATTTATGAATGTTTACAAAACGTCTGCGTATAATATTGTTAAAACAACAGAAAAATACCGGTTTGAAGAACTGATTTCTTTTTTTTTTTCTTTTTTAAACGACAACTCCCGCGTTAGGAATTACTCCTGTGTCGCGGGGGACTTTACAAACATACAAACAACGGACACAAAGAACATCCAGACTCGGGTGGGAATCGAACCCACGACCTATGGCATAGCAGTCAGGGTCACTAACCACTAGGCCAACAAGCCAGCCGATTTATATTATCAGTAGGGGAGACGGGGAATGGTTACCTTGTTTTATTTTTGTTTTGGTGTATATTATTATAAAAATCAATACATCTGATAGATACACTATTAAACTTTAGAGAAATAACAAACAGCTCGCAATTAATTATAATGTAGTGTACAAGCTTTATCTCATAAAAATTTAAATACAAGTCAACCTGCACTTTCACTCACAGAAATCAATGGACATACAGGATAAAAGAAAAAAGAAGTAATTGCATTTATCTTTTCTTTATTAAAACAAAATTATGAATTCTATTAAAATTAGGGAGGCAACGATTTCTCGTGGCATGATGCAACACTTTCACGTAGGTCGAGTTTTTGATAATTGGTCTACCTCCTACCTACCGTCTACCTTATTATCGTGGGAGAGCCATGCTTCGGCACGGCGCTATGGCACAGATTACTAAGTAGTTACTACGTAACAGATAAATCACTCCCTACAAAAACGTCCATATCTACCATTTTAATTACTTACTCTTTCCGAGCGCCGACCGCTGCATGCGAAAATGATCTTAAATTTTCTTAAAACACGATTATTATTGCCTCGCAATAGCGCACGGTTGCGTTGCCGTAAGTGAGTTTAGGGTTACCTCTTTTTATGTCAATGTTCAATGTTCAATATCTAAATTTTTTTTAAAAAAGCGTATGTTAATTAAGTGAAGTTTTATTACACAGAAAATCGGGTGTGTTACCTGACTTAGAAAAATGTAACACTGAATACCACGTCCCCGTAAGTTTACTAATACGAAAAACTTAACAACGAATGCACGCTACCACGAAAAACGTAACGCCGTAGCCATGCGATCTCGAATAACCAAATCTCTAATTCATCAATTCGAATCACTTAACAACAAATGCGCGCTTCTACGAAAAACTTATCACCAAAGCCACGCGACCTTGCTTAACCAAACCTCTAACGAGAAACATCAAAACAGCAAAGAAAATAGACAAGAAAAAACTACATCATTATCCTACTATATTATATCATCATACATTACTGGATCTACATCCATATACAGCACATAAATTATCAGAAACCATGTCAATTTTCACCGTGAATTTGATTGTATTTAAAGTATATCAATACGATTTCGAATTACGTTTTTGTACTTTAAAATTTAAAAATAAAAACGTGAGCGCTCGATGCAGCTGTCGGCAACCCACTGCGCGAGACTGCGCGTAAGGTCCGCCAGCGGTCGAGCGGCCGGGAGGTGTTTAGCGCACGTAAGTACAGCGAGTGGCATAGGCCTGGCTATGGGCCGGCTCGACCGGAGTGAAAACAGGGCCTCACAGAAAACTGACAGTGAAGCAATGCATTGCTTTTCGCCGACTGAGTGAGGTCCCCTACTCCCACCTTAAAGGCCGGTAACGCACTTGTGACTCTTGTATTGCAGGTATCCGTGGGCGGCGGTAGTCATTTACAAAGATACAAGAATTGAAAGATACAAGAAATGTGTCTTATATGGGATAGGTCAACGTTTATATTTTGTAAAATTCACTTATTGTAATAAAACAGAAGTAAGTAATGTTAAATATAGGTCGATTATAATATTATTTTTTAGATTAGAATATAATTCTGTTGATGCGCCGACTAACCATTTTTTTTATTTCTGTATTGCCATATAAGTGGATGCTCCCGTTAAAACCGTCCTACAGTTTAAGCCTAAGGTTTAAGCCTTAACCAATACCTATCATGAATGTTTAATGCATTTCCCAAAGCTTATTGTATCACCGTGTCCTGCTTCTCCGTTAATTTAACCTATTGTGCTTTCTCTTGTCAAGATATTTACAACCGTATTTCATATATTTTGTAATTTATTTTACACTGTTCTTTCTTCTAGAACTTCATATTATTTTAACAGCTTTCATATTATTTTAAATTTAAAAAAATACTAGATGGGCCCGCAGCGGCTTCCTCTTGTATGTATATTTTTTACGTGGAACCCAATTTTTTTCCCAAAAGAAAAGTAGCCTAAGTCACTACTTATTACATCAGCTATCTGCCAGTGAAAATCCTCCTACAATCGGTCTAACCGTTTCGGATATTAGTCGAGCAAACAGACCGTACCGTGTAAAAAACTAAAAAAACCATTTACCAATGTTAAAAAGCTGTTATTTTGATATACGAAGATGTCCAACAGTTTTCATGCGCAACATTGATCCTTTATCAAAAGCAAGTGTTGCATCCCCGAAATAAATATGTGAGTAAAACCATAGTATGTCTTTAATTAACCCAGGGATTTAAAATATAGTTTTCAGAAAGCATATTGCTGTACGTATTATATGTCAATGCGAGTTGGTTATGGAGTTAGTTATGGAAGGTGCACTCTTCCCTATCTCCCTTCCCCTAACGCACTTGTGACTTGAGTTGCAGGCGTATGGGCAGGGGTAGTCACTTACCATCAGGTGACCTGTCTGCTCGTTTGCCCACTATGCCATTAAAAAAAAAGATAAGTTCTTATACTATTATGATTACAATCGTCATTGTAGACCGTATATCGTTGCACACGGCTTCGTAAACACCACTTCGACTATTTAACTAACATCGCAATTGGTGCACCGGTGTACCAAGCTTTTAGCAAAATTAGAATTAGCAAAATTGGTATCCGGCAGCGACCGCTGATAAATTTACCACATGATGAAAATAAACTTTCTTGGTCATGCACGAGGTACACCTCGATATGTTTTGCCCGTAGCTTGAAGAGTTTACAGCTCTTAGCCAAATCATTTTTATGCATCTGTATATGTAAGTGTTATTATAAGTACAATACTCATGTATTGTATTCACATTGTATGAACAGATTGAAAGCAGTTTTTATTGGAAAATAAGTTTAGCCTTAGTATAGTAGATCTTAAGTAGTATCTCATATAAGTATGTTTATCAGCAGTCTGGTTACCATAGTACAGGCTCTGCCTAGTTTGGGATCAGATGGCTCTGTGTGAGATGTGTGAAGTAAATATTGTTATTATTATCTCAGCTGGGTTGGGTTCGATACACAAAGGTCACAACGTTAACATTCTGTTTTTAATGTTTTTCGCACTAAAAAGTTTGTATTGAAAGGTAAAAGCATGAATTCCTCCAAAAAGCACCGATGACCTTGGTTGTAATAGTTAATTTAATTTTGATACCTTTTATATTTTATGACAAAAGTTATAAGGGTTTCGCTTTTAAATTTTACCTTAAAAAGTATTTCAATTACTAAAAATCTCAGACCTAACGCGAAATAAGAAATGAGAGTTTAACAAACCTTCAGAATTTTAAATGAAAGCTGAAAACCAATTCAAGACATCCGTAATCAATGTATAGAAGAAAATTCTTTGAAACCATTCATTGAAAAGGAGCCTTGGTACATCTCCGTTTATTTTTTTCTAGTCTACTACGTTAAATAATTTCTATTAAACATGTTCATTTTAATTGCAAATTTAAAGGTAAATTAGAAACCCTTGTAATATTACGATGATTATTATAACCTGTTTCCACTGCAGATGGATAATTTTATATAAAGGTTAATGACATTGAATAACTACAATATACATCATACATCAGTCAATCAACAAATCAGGATCGATCAGGCACCTTAACGGGACTCTATTGAAAGTACCAGTTCGGTAAATATCTACTTGATGACATTGACATGATAGTAAAAAAAAAAACCTTGCACCAGATTCAATTGACGATTTATAACGTATTCGACTAAAACTTCTAAGGTGAAAAAATATGAAGGAATCATGTTAATTGTTCACTTTATCCATTTTATGACAGACAATGAAAATAAACACACAGACACAGTGTGGTGATAAATGCCATAATTGGTTGTATATACTTTGAGAGGAAGTTATAGCCTACGAATACTGAGAATATCGGTCGATTGACATGTCTACTTTTTCCTTAAATATTAGATAGAAAACAATTACTCATGATAATACATCTACGGACGTGCTACGAATGGCGTAGCATCACAGGAAACGTTATTCGCAGGTATTTTAAAAAAAATACAACTTCACAACAAATACTCCGTGGGTCGCGGGTGACTTTACGAACATACAACTAACGGACACAAAGTAAACTCAGACTCAAAACAAATATCTGACAAACCAATTCCTCGCTGTCATACAAGTTAGTGTTCGCTGTATTTATCGGTCTAGATTCGATTTAATTCAAGTTATTTGAACAATTTGCTACAGTTTTCTTTTTGTGTAATTCATGTATTTTTTACAAATCGTCAAGTGTCACACAAAAATAAAGTTTTGAAGTTATTTTTGACTGCCTTGGAAACAGATGGTGGCGGAGCGCACAATTCGTTTAATATTCCATTCTGTTATACACATATTAATTGGGAATGAGCTCACAAATTAATATCTCCAAAAATTGATTTAATCAGTGTATATTTTAGTTACGATATAAATATTATGTTAAATCATCACCCATACCAAATATTAAATTATTTTATGTAATAGGGATTCTTAATCTTAGTGTATAAAGGATTTAAAGGTTCAGCGCCGGCGAAACAGATGTTTGCACAAATGTTGTTTAATCGTTTTGAGCGTATGGGGTATTTATTGATTTTGTTTTTGGTAAAATGTTTTGTTTACTTTTTGTGAAATCACTTTTAACCAAAAAGATATAAATAAAAAATTATGAATTTTCCTGCAGAAAATTCCAATGATTTTCGACTAAGAATGATGATCTACATCCACTATTTCAATATTCGGCAGGCTGTCACCCGTTATATGAACATACTCGTAAGTTGCGCCGCCCGCCATCTTATCGCGGATGTTCTTACAGCCTCGTGTCGTCAAAATCTCAAGGGTCAAGATCCGTATAAACATACGAATGAGGTCAGTAGATAACGTTTACACGGATCAGATCAGTAGAGCTTTTTACGCCATGAAAGTGCCCAGATAAATTTTAGAAAATATTACCTGTTTTCTTTAGCCGCGTAGAGTGTTATTGAAGTTATTGTGTACCGAACGGTTTTAGCAGGAAATTATCTTTTAACGCACTTGTAACGAACCTCTTGAGTTGCAGGTGTCTATGGGCAGTATAGTTACTTACCATCAGGTAACCCGTCTGCTCGTTTGCCCCATATAACATAACAACATAGTTTCTTTTGTATCATATCATTTTTGTCCATCCTAAGGTTGCCTGAAAGAAATTGCATTTAGCGATGAGGCCGCCCTTTGAACATATTAATTCTGTAGACTCACTGTAACCTATCATGTAATGGTGTACAATAAAGTTTATTCTATTCTAATGTGAGGCAATTATCCGGTATCACACAAAACTGTTAGCCGACTTACTTGCGGTGCAGTGACTGACTTATGATCCTTTTGTAGGTGCAGGCCGCCTTTCGTATCGACGCTGTTTATTTTGAGGACTGAAAATTTATCTCTTAATACGCTAAAGAGCGTTGGAAATACCATACTCTGTAAGGTGTAGAATTCATAAAAAAGGGATTATTTAGAAGTTAAAAATTAAACGTACCACTAGCCCTACGTTTGTCAGCACACCTATGTTGGCAATCGGCAAGGACTAACCTCAATTATTTTGTACATAATCGAACAAAACCAAGTTCTACATGAATAATCACATCTTTTCTTAAAATTAATTCATTTTTTTGTTTGGATGTTGCTTAGGCTATAGTCTAAATTGCAAGATTATACCTTTTTTCAACACAACCTTTCTTATCTTCTTCAGTTATCGGTGTACCAAAACATCCGCAATAACCACGTCACCTGTACAATGCTAACCCCTTCCCCACATCCTTTCCATGATCTTACTCGCCATTAGAAATACAATACTAATAGTCCTGGTGAATAATAGTTTAAAGAAGAGACGAGGGTTGCTCCGTTTTTCTTAGGTGTTTCCCTTCTTAAACAAGCTAAAAGTTCATAGCAGCCCAAGCTTTTATGACCTTTGTGAAGGTCAACAAATAAGATAGCACGTATTTCCTCATGTTTCGTTATATAAACGTTCCAACAATAAACATGACTTAAACTAATACAGCTGCAGCATACATATTTAATTGAATATTTAATATTAATTAACCGACAGCGCGGGTGTCGACGACAGGCGCGATAACGGGTGTAGCCTGAATTTTGAGAAATGGTTCGTTGTACCTTATTTGTAAGTGGGCAATTGTTATTAATAAACCTCCCGCTCCTTCGGATATTAGCGTTACAGATTTAGACACATTGAAATATGAAGAGGATTTTGGAAAAAAAAGTTATTTTCAAAGGGCATCAGGTGAACGTTATGACTAACTAACTTTTAATTTTTTATGTAGTTAAAGTTTTGAAAGATCTCGATGGAACATCGTGTGATTTTCAATTATTTAAAAAGCTTTACATTTCATTGATAAGAAATACTAGTAGATACTCTACGTTTTTCTACGTCTTCCGCCCATACTTAAAGTCTGCCGGTGAGGTCTCCGGCAGACTTACGATAATTAGGTAATTATCGTACCTTTTGTGCACTTTTCAAGAGCAGTGCTGTTTGTTTTTGCATATTCGGATTGTGTAATTTTTTATTGTGTCAAGAATTTTATTATATATTATATGATATGCCATGCCAAAAATATTTTTCCTAAGTATTTCTTTTACAGTTGCAATTGTTGCGGAGTTGCAATTGTTGGTAAACGTTTACCATCATACGGGCTGTGAGCACTCTGAAGAAAAATAAAGTTAAAAAGCAAAGTAATATATAACTCTGAAAACTCCATTTAAAAAAGAGTATCAAAATTGAGCCCAACTGATATTGCTACCTTCCGACGTTTTGGAGAAACTCGTTAACAATCTATCAGTTACTTCGTACGTCAGCTCTCTGCATTCACGTCGCTCTCTGAGTGTGTCGGATGTGACAAGTACTACCTGTTGCTGCTTTACACTTTAAAATCTGTTTCCCTGCATTTCAACAGTGAAGATACGTAGGCATCAGTTTCCGTTTATCTGAAATATCGAAGACTTTAGAGTGTAACGTTTTTCGTGACGTTCCGTTTCGAGCGTTTAGTTTATTATCGTTTGAAATTCAGCGAACGGTGTTTTTAATAGTTTATTTTTGATGTTGTAAATTAGTGTTCATAGGGTCTTTCAAATAAACCGCAACAATAGATTGCTTTGTCAAAAGTAAAGTTATTAAAATAATAAACAATAAATAATAACGTATCTGTCTGTGTCGATCTGTAACCGCCCGTTTTCAAATGGGTGAGCCTTGTGAGAAGAAATCTTGTAAACCAACACACGGCCACTCTTTATCGATGAGTATTAACATTTGCAGCAGCACCGGTGTTACTTTCGTGGTGCCAAGTTAATATCACCTCCACCCCTCGGCTCTTGGACCTTGATGACCCTACAGCAGGATTATAATACTACGCGAGAACTGTCATCTCACATCCTACACTGTAAGCGATTTCGATTTTTGCGCTGGACAGTTGCACCGGCTCGGCTTTCAAATACGCAATCAATCAAATCACACAAAAACGCAGTTCCTCAACATCGATCTCTGTCAACAAAGAGACAAAAACACAACATTTTTTGTGTGTATGTATATGCAAATACATTGTGAAGTGATGTTTTCACTTCTGACGTGCAGTCCTACGACTGACTGTTTTCTTTTTAAATATCAAACTCAAAATGTTTTATTGCAGTACAAAGTACTTTTAAGTAATGTTTGTTAACCCAATACTTTTCAGAACATTAAATGACTTCATCGTTAAATCTTTGTATTTCGACAAGGACCCATAATTCGAATCAGCCTGATTTCGGCTACGACGGTGTGCGCAAACGAGTAGAAAGTGAGTTTTACTCTGATAAAGGCAATGTTTGTGCCTGAACATAATAACAATATATCTCTTTATTGTACACCAAAATAATTTTAAAGAGTAGGAGTAGGAGGAACATTTAAGATATTCAGGCTTATTTTGCAACTTAGTTGGATAAAGTAATGCTCAACATAAATTTTTATTAGGATCATAAAAATGTTATTTACTTTTTGCATTGATTTTTAATTACCTTAAAAGCAACGTATTTTTGTGGTAAGTTGTGAACATCTTACTTTTATAGGGTAGTTAAGATAAGGGAATTGTTCAACATATCGTGAAAACGAGCTAAAAGATAAAGCGACTGCTTTAATTACTTTATTTGAAAATGTGATACGTATGTCTTTATACATAGGCTGCACTAAAAGTATCGGGAATGGAATATTACCACTATTCCTATCATATTAAAATCTTTTTAATTGAAAACTCCTTGGTTTTAAAAATCGAATACCATTTATTTATTTAAAAAAAGATTCTCGGTCTTCTCACAAGGTCTTCTCAAACTTGTTTAGTCGTTGAGAAAATGGAATTGACTCGAGAAAATTCAAGGGCGATGATTTATTATGACTTTCGTAGCGGTTTAACACAAACACAGTGTATTGACCGGATGCTTTGTGCATTTGGTGATGAAGCCAGATCCAAAACCACAATTTATCGCTGGTTTGCTGAATTTCAACGTGGACGTGTCAAGCTCAGTGATGATCCCCGTCAAGGTCGTCCAAAAACTGCAGTCACCCAAGAAAACGTTGATGCTGTACGTAAGCTGATTGAGGAAGATCGACATATGACATACCGCGAAATTCAGGCAAATTTAGACATTGGCATGAGTCAAATACAAATAATCTTGCATGAACAATTAGGTGTAAAAAAGTTGTTTTCCCGATGGATACCGCATTTGCTCTGTGAAGAGCAAAAAGCGGCTCGCGTTACTTGGTGCGTCAGAACTCTCGAAAGATTCCACGCAGGATCCTCAAATGCTGTATACAACATTGTATCAGGTGACGAATCCTGGATATACGCGTACGAACCCGAAACAAAAAACCTGTCACGAGTTTGGGTGTTCGAAAATGAGTTAAAGCCAACTAAAATTGTTCATTCACGGAGTGTTGCAAAAAAAATGGTGGCCACGTTTGTCTTCAAAACCGGCCATGTTGCGACTATTCCTCTTGAGGGACAAAGAACGGTTAATGCAGAATGGTATGCTAGCATTTGTTTGCCACAGGTCGTTTCCGAACTTGGTAAAGAGAACTGCAACCGCCGCATCATCCTCCATCACGACAATGCGAGTTCTCACACCGCGCACAGAACAAAAGAGTTTTTAGAGCAAGAAAACATAGAATTATTAGACCATCCGCCGTACAGTCCCGACCTAAGCCCTAATGATTTCTATACTTTCCCTAAAATAAAGAATAAATTACGTGGTCAGAGATTTTCATCACCTGAAGAAGCTGTGCCTACAAAACGGCCATTTTGGAGACCCCACCTTCCGAGTGGAATAGTTGCTTCAATGATTGGTTCCATCGTATGGAAAATGTGTCAAATTTCGCGGAGAATACTTCGAAAAGCAATAAATACATTTTTAAATAGTAATGTTGTGTCACTTCCTTGATTCCCGAAATTTTCAGTGTAGCCCACGTAATGAGAAGTCCGCACTAATGTCTCTAGTAAGTAAGAATTAAGAGCAAGATAAAGAAGCGTCTACGTAATGTCAAATCCATAAATAATCTGGAATTTATGAAATAGAGAATAACATCTTTAAGAAACCTTTATAAGTTATAAGATTTGCAAAGGTTTTTGTATCACAAAATTCAACAACATTCATGGAACTATCATTGCTAGAATAAAAATTAAAGAAATGTAACTATTACTGAGAACATCAATAAAATGTCTGTTAGTTAATTTTAGTTTTCCTTGTAATGTAGGTCAGGTTAGGTATTAATTATAATCACGAGGGTTGTCCGGTCAATGGCACTGTACGGTGCACCGGTGTGGGCGGGAGCTCTGACCGCCCAGAATAGGGCGCGCCTCTGGCGCCTTCAGAGGGTTATGCAAACGCAAAAGTCACCATAATACACAATCAAATAATGCAACCGGCCAAGTGAACTGTACCCCTGTAAAGATAAGCCAATGTTCCGGAAATACTAATCCTGAATTACAAGAATCAAAAACGAGCGATAATACAATAACCATTAGTAACTTCAACAAACTGAGTGATAAAAACGTACCAACCCCATTAAGTAACACCGAACAGACGCCGTCTAATTCTGATCATGAAAAATTTGCTGTTGCTACTTTCCCAGCAGTAACCGCGTTTCCGAAGAATAAAATCATTGTAATCGCCGATGACCAGGGACGAAATCTTCAGCTTACACTACAGCGCTTGATCGGAGAACGATTCCAGGTTACATGCTTTTGGAAACCGGGAGCTATTCTACAGGATGTCCTTATCTCCGAACGTATTCTGATTAGCTCATTAAGGGATAGTGACTATGTTGTTGTTATGGGCAGAAAAAACCTTGATGTACTTTGCGTAACTAAACACTTTAAGATGTCAGGCCAGGAAATTCATTTGGATATTCCTAATTACTCTTTAGCGGCACACTATAGTAGAGCAGATAGTAAGAGAGGCGGTTCTTGCATATTAGTAAAAAATGGACATTCATGGATAGATTTATCTTACATTTCACAAGTGTCTAGTGGTACTTTCGAATGTTGTGCGATCGAATTGGTATACTATAAATTGGCTGTTGTATGCTTATATCGAGTACCAAAAGCGAGTCTATTACATATATTTTTTCAGAAGTTAGAACAAATGTTGATTAAATTAAAGAAATATAAATTTTCTAATATAATAATAGCTGGCGAATTCAATATTGATGTAATGAAAACTAATACTATGGCATTAGAATTAAGATATCTCCTAAGGAACTTTAATTTAACCCTAGCCTTAGAAACGCCAAACCGATTAATTGCTAAGACATGTATCGACAATTTCGCACACAACTTCAGCAAATTATGTACAGCGAATATAGTAGAACTGGGTCTATCCGACCATACAGCACAAATCTTGAAATGTCCCGTAGAAAAAAAAGTAAAGTAAAGTCGTGCGTTTTAAAGTTCTGGCGCAAAAAGCAAAGAAACTATTCGCCGGAAAACATGATAAAATTTTATAACAGTATCAAAAGGGTGACATTCTTTGAAATATACACTACAACTGATCCTAATAAGGCCTATATGTTATTTTTTGATATATTTAATTTATTCTATCGTTTATGTTTTCCATTGAATCTTAAAACTATTAGAGCTACTAAAAGAATTACTTGGGTCTCAAAAGGTATAAAGAAATGTTGCCGAAAGAAAAGACAATTATTATGGGTGCATAGAACAAAACCGCCACTGGCTAATAAGAAAAAAATTATAGACTACTCTAATTTATTAACAAAAAGAGCCCAAAATACTCACAAAATTAATACTTCTGACAATAAATCCAAATCAACATGGGAAATCATAAACAAATCTAAATTTAATGCTCCAGCAAATGCTATTCAAACCCTAAATATAAATAATACTATTGTTAGTGACCCAACAGTCATAGTTAATAGTTTTAATAATTATTTCATAGATAAAGTGGTGCCAAATCCTTTAAGGGGTATAAAATATGTTACATCAGCTATAAATAGTAGTAAAGACTCAATGTTTTTGTCTCCTTGTGTACCACAAGACATATTTAATATAATAAAAAATCTTAAAAATAGTAATAGTGTAGGCTATGATGGAAAAGCAACTAGAATAATAAAATTAGTAGGTGATACGATTTGTACTCACTTAAGCTATATACTGAACTTAAGCATTAGTTCAGGGATATTCCCAGATAGTTTGAAGACTACTATCATAAAACCTCTATATAAGAAAGGCAATAAAGATCTAATGTCAAATTATAGACCCATCGCACTTATTCCCATTTTTTCAAAATTTTTTGAGAAATATATCTACTGTCAAATGTATAGATACTTAGAAATTAATAAAATAATATGTAATGAACAAAAAGGTTTTAGGCAAAACACTACTATAAATATGGCTATCTATAACTTTTTAAATCAAATAATGACTAACATAGACAAAAGAAACCCGGTTTGCGCAGTGTATTGCGATATGACACAAGCTTTTGATCATGTAGATCATGGTATATTGGAAAAGAAATTAGACTGCTACGGTATTAGAGGAAACGTCCTTTCTCTAATATCACCTTATTTAAAAAACAGGAAACAAATTACAACAATGTCAAGAGTAAATATAAAAGCCAAAAGAGAAATCACCTACACGTCAAATGAACGTATTGTCACAAACGGGGTGCCACAAGGTAGCGTGCTCGGTCCATTGCTGTTTATTGTATATATCAATGATCTACCTAAAGCGATTATACACCCCATAACACTTTTCGCAGATGATAGTACAATAGTGATACCACGCATGCAACCAGAACTTTAATCAAATTAATGAATCTGTTTCTTTAATCATAAAATGGTTAAATAACAATAATCTCAAAATTAATATAAGTAAAACACTAATAATGCACTTTTCTCAACGGACTACTATAGATCCACCTGATATAAAATATGGAAATTTAGAAATAAATAACGTAAATGAAACTAAATTTCTTGGATTAATAATAGATAAGAAACTTAATTGGAAAGCTGATATTGAACAGTTATGTAAGAGAATTAGTAGCAGTTCATACGCTCTTTAAAAATTAGCACCTACAGTGAACACTCCTACACTTCTTACAGCCTATTATGGATTAGTCGCTTCTGTGTTAAGATATGGCATAATTTTTTTGGGGTAACTCTGTGGATAAGGTCCTCGTATTCAAACAGCAAAAACGTTGCATAAGGGCAATGTTTGGATTACAGGGAACTGATAGTTGTATGCCCTATTTCAAAAAATATAAAATATTAACTCTTCCTTCACTATACATACTTGAAACAGCCCTTTTTGTTAAAACCAATCCTCAGCTGTTTCCTCGTCTATCTGATGTTACAGTACGAAATAGACGCGATAATAAGAGGCTATGTATGTATCCTGCAAGTATTGCTCTACTGACGAAAATCATCTTATGTATGGCTCCAAAAATTTATAATAAGGTTCCGAACTCATACAAAGATTTGAATACAAATATGTTACAAAATAATTTGTTGAATTTATTGTTAAGCAAATGCTACTACACTGTAAATGCATATCTCAATGACAAACTTTAATTTGTTAACTTTATTATCATTTTTACTACTATTATGATTACTTTACTATTATTATGATTATTAAATGAATTCAATAAATTTGATAAATAGATGTCCTGAAATAAAATTTAATTTGATCTAATTCCAATTTACATTTCTTTTTCTAATATATGTTTAGCGTGGTTAATTGTAATTTTGTTGTTGCAATTATCAATATTTTATTGTAATTTACTGTAATTTTACTGATATCAATGTAAAACAATTATATTTGTATGTCTAAAATTAATGGACCAAGCAGCTGTACACATGTTTAGACAAATAAAGTTATCTTATCTTATCTTATCTTAAAAGCTGTTCCCGGATCCCTCCTACTTAAGGCGCAGTACGGCACACCGTGTGGTTTTAGTCGGCTCGATTCCGACACACCGCCCCATCAAAAACCCCGGTGGGGTGACGGCCCGAGGGGGTTTCCACACGCACAAAAAATAAACGGTATTATTATAATGGCACACTAACACTAACCTTTTCATCTTTGAGCCTTTTACAGCAGAAGGCCTCTTAGTTAGAGAAGAAGAAGTTAAAGTACAAAGTAATCGTTTACTTTCTTTAAACCTTGCAAAAATAAGAAAACTAATTTTGTTTCCACTGACCAACCACAGAAAGATTTGATTTCATACATTACTAAAAAATTTTCATGTGTGTGTGCTTGCCTGTGTACAAAAGAAACGGTGATTAAAATGTATTATTATGTGTTCGGGATTTTTTTACTCCGTCTGACATTAGCTTGGCCAGTGCCAATGCAACCTGATCGAAACATCAGGCAATTCTGAGGAAATTAATACCTATGTAATCGCTTCCATTCTTTTCAATTATGGAACGCCAGTTTTTAAAAGTTTTTAAAATGCTTTATAGGGACATTACGTGAAAACGCAATGACTCACGAAATCAACCTGTCCTATTCTTTGTAGTAAAACTTCGGCGTTAAAATACAGTTGGAAGTTTTACACAAACTAACGGTTATGTTCCATGCATATTGTTTGTGACAAGACAACAGACTTTGTTCACAACAATCTTGGTAAAAGTTCTTTATTCGAGCTCCAAATAACTTCGTGCTCCGGCGGCTGTGCTAGTTTTATATAAAGATTTTGTGTTCATTGTAAAGACAGAATATTATTATCTTATTATAAATCAATTAATTTATTTGGTTTCATTATTACACATAATTACGACTTAAGACAATAAATGAAAGTAAACATTGTAATTAAAAATTACACTAGTCAGATTGTATTAATACTTTAAATGCCAGCTGGTGTTCTTGTCCTAGTGGCTTCTCCAGTCACAGGAAATACAGGACATTCGGGTACGCGACCACGGCCCATGCCCTGCCTCTATCCATTTTTCCTTATGCAAATTAACCTTCTTTCTTCTGTCCCGTCTTAAAACTACTACATTCCCAAGGAGGGTTGGCGCCAGACAGGCGGCCGACCATAAAAGAAAACTGCCAAAACCCTTTGCTATGTTACACATTGCGCCGACCCTAATGAAAATTGGGAAAAGGGCAAGAAGATGTTGACTAGATGTCAATTGTGTTTTTAAATTATATTTCCACTAGCAACTCGCCCCGGCTTCGCACGGGCACAAATTATACACCAAAACCTTCCTCATAAATCACTCTGTCTATTAGTGAAAACCGCATAAAAATCCGTTTGGTAGTTTTACAGTTTTTCGCGAACAGACACGGCGTGGGACTTTGTTTTATAATATGTAGTGATAACTAGCAACCCGCCCCGGCTTCGCACAGGTACAAATTATACACCTAAACCTTCCTCATGAATCACTCTACCTATTGGTGAAAACCGCATAAAAATCCGTTAAGTGGTTTTTCAGTTTATCGCGGACAGACAGACAGACGCGGCGGGAGACTTTGTTTTATAATATGTAGTGACATGTAGTGATTGTGTGTATTGAAACAGTATTTTTAAACCTAAATATTCAAATGAAAGAAATTATTGTCATGTTTGTTATCTAGATGTTTTGTTAACGTCACTAACTTTTAGATAGACCCAAGAAGGAATTTATTTCTAACTTAGAAAGTTAAAACTTAACTTAGTTTAGAACTTAAGATATCAGATAACGTTCTTGATTGTCATCCATTGTCATTTTATTATTTGAAGAAATATAAACCTATAAAAGCCTTAAATAAGGCTTTTATTCATTTTGAAGCATTCTAAAGCAAATTTCGCAATTTCTCAATAGCATTATATGTCTCAGAAATGCCTATTTCCTTCCGAATTTTCTTTATCGATATTTTAACTGATAATAATAATGAAAAGTCTGCTACGGGATACATTACCTACCTTTGCGAGCCAAAAATATTATGACTAAAGTAAATATCATTAAATCTCGTTCAATATTCAAATTCTGAACATCAGAAATGTAAACATTACACAACAGTACACAACTAGAGCTTATAAACACAATGCACTAGTTTAAATAAAAAAAACTGCGTCAAATAAATCTGCAAACGGTTAATAAAACAAATAAAAAGAAATACTTACCTTCTGATAATATTAGATACATTATGTTCATCCAGATTCTGCCTCACAGAGACATAGTTACCGCATTTTATCGTGAAAATATACGCAGTACCCGCGGGATCCAGCCATATTTCATGCACGCGAGCTAAACCACTTACGAATTCATCATTCTTGTATGTACGTGTTTATTATACGAGTAGAGCTGCCTTTCAAACTGCGTGCTAAAAAATGTGTTACTTCTGAGGCTCACATATATGCAGTCACACTTTTATGTCACTAATATTACCTTTATGTTAAAGTTGGCGCTTATGTTCGCGTGTGATTTTACAACAAAATCTTGCTAATATTACAAAGGCGAAAGTTTGTGAAGATTTATAGATGGGTGGATGTTTGTTACTCTTTCACACAAAAACGGCTAAACGGATCTAGATGAAATTTGGTACAGAAATAGATTATAGTCTGGAATAGCACATAGGCTAGCTTTTCATCCCAGGAATGGTTTTCATGGGAGAGATTTCAACAAAATATATACGCGAATGAAATCGCATGCAATAGCTAGACTTCTATAGGCTCACTCTCTATCTATCCAGGGGTCAAAATATAGTTGTGTATGACTGTGTATGACCCCTAGAATTGATAGCTTACACGGGCACCTATAATTGCTTTCCATCAGACAGATCGTATGCTTTTTTTTGCCCTCAATTGTATTCCACGTATTTATTTAAATAAATATATAATTTACAAAATATTTATTGAAATCTAAATTCAAATAGATGTATACGCAACGTGATTTTCCCGCCCTCATCGTTCCCAGTTGTAAATTGCCGTGGTATTGAAATGTTAGTTAGTTATCACTCTGCTTTTAGACTAGTTGCACCTCTCGGAACAAGACCGCAATTGGGTAGGACTGAAACACCTCTTTAATGATAACTATTTAATAGAAATGTATCATTGTTATCTGAAATTCAATATCACTTGTGGGTCTACCAAGTCACCTAGATACTCTAGTTACATATATGTGTATAGTTACACATATATGTAAATGTACACAACAACATAACATACATAGTGTTAGACACAGGGTGTATTTGAAAAAGGAACACTTACTTAAATCACTGAAAGGGCATTGCTCTAGCATGCACTAACAAAACAAAAATAATTTTAGAAAAAAAATCTATCCGTTTACGAGTTATGATCATTTGAATTTCCAGGTATTTTTACCTTCGTTCTCAAAAAAGCAGGAGGAATGTGTAAAGTTAAAGATTTAAATCGTACAATTTTTTTTAAATTTTGGAACTATTTACACAGTTATTGAAAAAATCCTTAAAACTAACTTAAAAAGTTTACGAAGTAAGTTTTATGGAGTTTCTTATAAACGAAAAACGGTGATAACTTGTAAACGGATACTTTTTTTTTCAAAAAATTCTTTTTGTAAGTAAATCAGTCAATTACAAAAAAAAAATTGAAATAAAAACTAGAGCTAGAGTCATACCCTTTCAGTGATTTAAGTAAGTTTTTCATTGTCACATGATGGGTTTGAACAAAATGCAGTTACGAATGATTCAAACGTAATCCGCACTGAAATTACAACGATGTTGTCACTTTGGCTTTGTAAATGAAATTATGTAGATCGTACACGTACTGAAGCCGTATCGGAATTGTCACTGGATAAACTAGATACATGCATATTATAATAGATGCACCCAAACGAATAAACAGTCTTTGTAGATTGAACAGATGGAAAAAAATTACGATCATTGATGATTATTTTCGTATACAACTAAATTTGCCAATAAGAGCACGGTGCTCATGACAGTAAGCCGTTAGCGTTATCTCTAAGCATAGGTGATATTACTTGTGCGTTGACAACTTTACCAGTCCTCCCTTAGATAAATAGCAATTATGCTTTCTATCAGATAAAACAGTTTGGTCTAGCTTCCGAAGGGTGGAATTTCTTCTTGGAACTGGCTCCAATTCAAGCAGTAAACTGTTGTGTGCACCTTCAAGATTGCATTACAACACAACTACAAGGAAGTCACTGTAATATATTGGAAGACTTGAAGAATTCAGGACAAACAAATGAAATTCATTTTTACCTAAACCGAAATTTCATCTCATGGAATAACGTAGCTTCTTTTCTAATTCTGAATCTTTTCTTACACATAACTGTATAACTTTTTGGAAGAATTAGCTGGAATGCAGACGTGCCAGTGCACGGAATCAGTATTCCAAAATAATAACTCAACCGATTTATCACGGAAAAATAAATGTACGAAATTATGCAGGTATATTAAGTAAAGCTGTGACAAAGAGTGGAGCACGAATAAATGTATTTGGAACAAAACTGTTCCCGTTTATTTCTGGGCAGAAATAAAGGCGAAATTGTTCGATAAAGATTGTTTTACGCGTCATAAAAATGGCCGCCTCTCGATTTATGTATGAAATAGTTTTTGCTTACGAACCGACTCGCTCTAAGACGTATTTGCGTGTTTTTTCTCTAACTTGTTTTGCTTGTAATAAATCAAGAGAAAAGAGAGAAGGAGAATTATTAATCGTATGTTTTGTTTTTTGGAATATGTTTGGGAACGCAATTCTAAGTTAGTACATTGTGCAGTTCAAAGGAGGCCCGACGTAAGTGAGTCTAAAATACGCAATTACTAATGATAGTAAAACCAGACAGCATTAGTGTCAAAGAATCCCAATGATGACTGTACCAGTTCGTTTTAGTCCTACCTGTGCTGTATTTATAAAATATATACTTTAAGTAAGTGTATTCTCATCTCGTATGCAGTGGAGGATTTCACATTTCTTAATGAATATTATTAAGAACGCTAGGGTGTGCAAGATCTCACGATGTGTGACTTCACTATTAAAGCAAGTGATATTTGTTTTGGCAAATGGACTGAAAATTTTAGTGCAGGCTAAAGTTAAGTCACTCAACTATAATTGCTTTATTTTAGTATAATATTTATACTATTAGACTTAAATAACTTTAAATAACTGAATAATAAAGCCCTTGTTCATGGGAGAGCCATGTTTTGCCACGTATGGGCCGGCTCGACCAGAGTGATACCACGGCCTCACAGAAACACAGAAAACCGGCAGTAAAGCAATGCTTGCATTGGTTTTCGCCGAGTGAGTGAGGTTACCGGAGGCTCTAACCTTTCCCTCTCTCCCCTCCACTCCCCCTCTTCCCCCCTTCCCCTACTCCCACCTTAAAGGCCGGCAACGCACTTGTAACTCTTGAGTTGCAGGTGTCGATGGGCGGCAAGCCATTTACCATCAGGTGACCAGTCTGCTCCTTTGCCCATTATCTCATTAAAAAAAAAATAAGTGCTTATATAACACCGATAATAGAAGTCGTTATTAATTGTAGTTTCATCAATTAATTTAATTTGTAAAGGACAAATGGAAATGAGAGCTAGGGGAAGATTAAGAATAATGATTTATAAAATAAATAGCTTAGGAGGTATAGAGGAGTCACGTCCATAAAATTAGAATAAAACTATATAAATTAGAAATAGCAACCCACCCCCCGGCTTCGCACGGGTACAAATTTACTGACAGAGTTACTTTCGCATTTATAATATTAGTAAGGATTGGTCTATTCTGAGTTTGTAAAATATAATCAATCAATCAATCAGCCTATAGCCCACTGCTAGCCATAGGCCTCTCCCAATGCCTAGATCATGCCTAATTCATCAAAATAGAATTTTAGGTATAAATATTACTACCATCTAGGTGCACGGAGTGCTTGGGCAAGTTCTTGAGCCCAACGCGGAGTGCGTTGGGCTCAAGTGCTATATTTACACGAACCATTTTGCGCCCCTCTAACTTAGAAGCGGATAAACCTATGGAAACGATTTTTTTTTAATTTATTACGTATTTTTGTTCAGCAATTTCACCCCTGTATATTCTTACTACTCCGTTTCTATGAGTTGTATTACAATGTCATATAACCTTTAACGGTCCTCAATAAACAGGTTATCTAACACAATAATAATTTAAAAATTCGGACTGAGAGAACCTGAGATTACTGTAAACAAACAAACGAACACACTCTTCGATTTCATTTTATATCTGATCAAATCACATTACAGTTCACCTTTAACTGCTTTACGTACCTTTAACCTTACGTAAGTACATAATACCTTTGGAATATAACTACAAAGTTCCGATTTATATGTGACGTATAACCCTCGTTGGATTTAACCAATTTACTATTTTACTTGTAAGTCTTGTTATTTATGTTAACTTAATTGCTTAATCTTGCCTACCTTTTAGCTAAGAATTCTAGTAGAAATGTTAATTAATTTACAACATTTACGTTTAATCAAAATAGAAAGCGACTTCGTGCAAAGAGCTTTCTTAAATGTTTAATGACTTTGATTTTAGTTTGAAAATAAAAACATTTCTTAACAATAATAATCAGGTTTTTTTTCTACATTTATCCTTATTGTATAATTTTAGTTTGCTTCATAAAAATGTATGATATTTATTTTTCTTTGGAGACGAGCATTGTCGTAACAAAAGAAAATTGTTTAATTACGGAGGATCTATTGCTACTAGATTTTTGTATATGCCAACGAACCCTACATTTGAATTATAAATACAAATAATGTAGGTACTATTACCAGTTTTAGGCGTAGCTTTGATCGGACGACACGACTTTTCCTTCCGATTGGTACAGGCATTATTCAAAACAGTGGTTTTCAAAAAAAAGATTAATACGCTAATTACTCTGCGACTGCAGCCAGGAGTTAAACCTTTGTAACGCTTGCGTAAGGAGCGGTGGATTAAATATTTACTAACCGACCTTGAGACACTTTGCAACCAGAACACACACATAATTTTCTATCGTCCAATTTTTTATACGAATGTGAACATGTAGATAATTTTAATGACAACCTGGTACATCGTCAAAGAATTAAGTGCTTCGCGCACCGCATGCCACAACTGATGATTGTATATACAAACTTCCATAAGTTTGCTCAATTTTATCAGGATAGAATAGTCAAGATGGAAGGGGAAATAACTAAGCTTACAAACTAAGTTGAGCTACAGTGCTAACATAGTGTGTTACTGCTGATGAGGAGAGTCAGCACCACGGGAGGGATAGGGTAGAAAACGAATGAGTGATACCATTTTTGTGATATAGATATTTAGTAGTAATAGCAGTTAGAGCTACCACAAGGTTGTCTATGTTCACCATATTAGTTATATTAATTAAAATACATACATATATTCACGCCTTATTCCCATCCGGAGTACGCAGAGACGATAGAAAGCCGTTTCCTACGTTAATGATGTACAGATCTTCCAGATTCATCAGACCTTTTAACACACGGTCGTCGGTTACGGGTGATTTCAACCAGGTCCTTCTTCAGTATACTCCCGATTAAAAGATTATTGTGTTGTATATAGTCTTGATCAATATCCGAACAAATATTTGGATGCGAATGTAGTATAAACAATCTGAATGAATAGTCTAAACCCAAAGCCAAAGCGCTGCACTGTGGAAACTGGAATTAATGGTTTCGCGACAAACGAGTAAGCCGATTTGGACTAATGGAGTGTCACCGGTTGCTAGTTATTCCAGTTAAAATAAAAAATACTCGATGTTAGAGTATTTGTTTGGTTTTTATTGGGCGTGCGTGTAGCTTTTTTTTTGTTTTTACAACTTTGGGTCGTAAATAGGACATGCCGTATCCATTTTATTATAATGAACTATCCTTGTAACCTATGAAAGGTTGTAGTTTCAGAGAAATCAAGGACAAAAACTATAGATAACATACCAATACTTGCATAGTCTTATGGTTCTGTGGTTGGTATTAGGGTTGTCAGCTTTAGTGGAGAGTGAAATAGGGTTGGCAAACCGCTAATGATATCATAGGTGTAGCAAGCAATACTTACTTGCTATATTAGCTGTATAAAAAAATATTATCATTTCAAAAAAAAGCAACTCAGTTTAAGTAGTCTAAATTGTGAAACTCTTGAGGTTAAAAGGTTTTATGGGACCTTTCTGAAGATTAATTTCTCCAATAAAAAGAAGTGAAAATGCTTTTAGCATTCATGAAAATATTACGTAAAAATTATGTCGAATTGAACACCTTGTGGCGTTGTAAAGTCAATTAAAAATATTTTTAATTATAAATCCTAATCAAGACATGTAGTTCTCAAACAAAGATAAAACAATATTTATACTACTTGTCGCTTTCTGTAAGTATGCCTTTTATTCCAGCTGAGGCCATCTTTAATTTACAACGATATAAAAAGGAACCTTACAGGAAGAACTCTAATCCGGCGGTTGTCATTCTCATTGCGATTCATCCCCTAATGTCGGAAACTCGTAAAGATTCGCTAAAGTTAAATTAGCACCACTTGTTACTGTCACCGGGCCTTATCACAGTACCGTTTGTTTTCCGATATCAACATCAAATCGCGAGATAAAAATAATTCTGTAATACCAAGTTTAATTAATTTTAAAGGGTTGAAAACTGATAAGCTGTTCAAGAAGAAGTGCGGGTGCGACCTATTCACGATAATTGAAATACGTAATTGAGAAATAGCTCTCTTTGGGTTGTTGGCGCGAATGTCGATTGTGGATATCTGGCGTTATTTCTTCTGTTGGACTGTGATATTGTCTTTTATACTTTCAAAATCACGTGTCAAAAATTCAGAGACAAAGTGTAATAAGAATAGTGAAGAAGAGAATAGTGTAGGGCCCCTTCAGCACGATAAACTGACGACTTGAAGAAGGTGGGTGGCAGCGGATGGATGCAGACTGCCCAAAACCGGGATAGTTGGCGCTCCTTGGGGGAGGCCTTCGTCCAACAGTCGAAGGCGATAAGCTGATGATCGCTTAATTGAAGAATTGAATAAACGAATCCCTATCAAAAGTTGCAGTTATGTAGTCCTTATAAATTGTTAATATCTCTTCCGTAAATGGTCAGGAAATTTTTCGAAAAAAAATACCGTAAAAAAAAGCAGGGATATTTTTCCGAGATATTAGCGTTATATTTTTCTTTCAGTGAGTCTCATGTTCTGTGCTAAAGGAAATCTTTTTAATCGTTGGTGGTTATTGAAAATTGATTATTGCGATACATAATCTAATATCCTATTGTTATTTTTTTGAACATAAATCACCTTTTATAATGACACCGCACACTATGTATAATATGAAATCGATTAAGAATGCAACGATATACCGATCTGTGAGTCACGCAACTGCTACGAGTACGAAGAGCAGCCGTTCAATAATTGCACTATGATTATATTGAATGAATGTTTGATGAAAAACATTCAAGGATTGAAGGTTTTATACATTTCTACATGATACATCATGTAGAAATGTAAAATGAATAGACCTTATTACATTTATATTCAGCGGCGTATTTCACAAACCCCCTGAAGGGACGTAAATAAATAGATGTTACAAGGAGTGCTCTTGGTTAAACCCATCTTCATTGTGGTCACATCGTCACAAAAAATGTCAAGTACTTTCTTCCAAAAATGCTTTAAAAAATATTTCAGAGGGATCTAGCAAGGTTCATTTACCTCAGGCATTTAGTAGAGTTCCCAAAGTTGTCTAATATACGAGGTTATTAATTAAAACTAAGAAGAACGGTTGGGCTTGTGTTACCAGAAATTTTAAGAATGATCAAGTTGCATCTGTGAGTCAAAATTCTCTGTGGTCCTTCAAATTAATATGAAAAGTCTTAGGGCCACTTGCGCGTTCTGAGTTGGAGGGTTAAAGTACTCTGGATTTAAAATGTCTAATTTTTTAAAGTTGTGGTAGTTTGAAGAAAAAAATATTATTTAACCCTGCGTTAGCAGTCAACTCGGAGTTATATTAACTAACTTTAGAACGAGCAAGTGGCCCTAACTGTCTACGTTTGATGGATTATTTGTAGTATTGTTTAAAAATGTATTTTTTTTTTACATTTCTTAATATATTCAATTTCGACACATTGTAATAAATTAAACAGTTAATGCATTAAATAAATCAAAAATCTTCAGCTTTGGTTACAAAATACATGCGCCCAAATCCTGTAACGGGAGCTTCAAAACAATCTCAATGCAAATAAATATCATTGAAACAGAAACCTTAATGGCTGATGGCGATCTTGAGACAGTGTGTTGAACATTTATATTACATACTCCTATTACTAAATTAACAAATATTCTTACAATTTAAGCGTGTGTAATAGCTACCACTTGTTATTGTCACTAAATACATCCAAAGTTGTCTGGTATAGATCACTTTTAACGATAAGACCGCCCATTGTACCTAACCTGAATACTTAATTTAAGATCCATTGTTATTTTTATCTGGTATACAATAAATAATATTCTATTCTATTCTAATATTAATAAATCTATATTTCACTACGACAATTAACAAGTCACAGAGCAAGCTCTATAGGCTGGGAGTGTCGACCTCTGGATGAGCTACACACTGGCATGAAAACAATGGAAAATTATTTCTCTCTTTAAACTCTGAGACTCTTTAAACTTAGACGTTTTATACTGATAGTTTAAAACGACTACAAGAATATTTTCTTAATGTCTTGGTTCGCATATATTCCTTCCAAATATTTATTCTTTTTAGAACTTACTTGGGTTCGTAAGATCATTTTCTTTTTTTGTTTAATAGCTGTTGACGACTTTCAGTTACCAAAAAAAATTATTAAAACCTTTTTCTTTACTTACAAAGCTGTATCGTCGACTACTTAATAAACGTAAAAAGACACCTCCGGGGATTTTCCGTTACTACGCTGACAAGCCGGAGGAAATTGGTATATTTGGCATTAATTGAACACATTTTCTTTCTTCACTTGGGGAGTTTGAATGGGTCTTGATCTGGTCCTATATGTGGATGTATTTGTACATTGACTAATTCATCAAATAACTAACCCAGAATACGCTAAATATCTAATAAGTATGAATATAATGCCTAATATAATATACATTGTGTATAATTTAAGAACGTCAATGTACCGATGAGATTTCTTCCCAATAAAAGGGACTGTCAGGTACTGGTCGAGTCTCGATTGTATCACAGGCTTGACTATGAGTACATAGTCCACAAGCGCATAGACAGAAGACAAATTATTAGATTTGTGGTATGTTTATATACCTTATCATATGAAAACTCTTAAAGATTATCAAAATTGTAGTTTAGTCAAAAAAAAAATCTGTATTATACAGAAAAAATAGCAGGCACATCTAATGAATAAAAAAAAGAACGATTTAATATTGGACAGTATGGGAGCCATATTGGGAAACATTCAATATCTACCTTCTACGGAAATATTTGAGTGTAGTTCAAAGAGTTTTACAAAACGTTTCACCGTTTCTCATAGCTTTGTGACATTGTTACATTTAGTACAATATTATATTACCTTTTGAACTCATCATTATTAAGATGCATAAATTATATTAAGTGATATTTCCCAAGTTTCACCCTTCACCTAATGCGATCCTTCTAACATTAAAACCTCACCCCGTACATAAGATTTTTGTTTTCCCTCAAAATTATGTTTTGATAGGGGATGAATAAACATGTGTTGGCACTTTATCTTCAAAGTCGTAAAATCGGCGGTAGAAGGGTTATATGGAGATAAGCCTGCGATCTGTCACCGGAATATTATCATATCTTTAACCCAACACTGCCGCATTTATGGCATTAGGTTGAGGCGGTGCTAAAATAATAAACATTTTTATGCTAATGGCATTAAATTAATAAATAGTTTAAGTACTTAGTACGTTTATTTTTTTATAGATTTTATTTTGATGATTCATTTAAGTTTGTATAGACGTAGGATAGCTGTTTTGCTAAATAACAAAAACTGTCAGTCGTAGGACTGCACGTCAGAAGTGAAAACATAATAACATCTGTCATCTGAGCGTGATGGTCACGCGAGTTCAGTGGTTTTTCCCCGTACCAAAAGTCTCCAACGTGCCTAAAGAAGTTTTCACTTCAAAAATTTGTTAATAAGTAATTGTGAGTTACCGATCAGAAGTGTTTATTTTTGAAGAAAGTGATACCATCTACTAATGACATCCATCAAACTGACGTCCGTTCGGACGAAATTTTGAATAACGGTTTTCGCTATTGAGCACTATAGGCGTTATAAATTTTCACCTTAATTGCAATTATGTTTTTGTTTATTTTACCAAATGAATTGCGCACACAATAAGTACTTTATTGAAATAATTATGGTTTAAAAGAGTAATTAATAAGGAGCTAACATAACTCAATGTTTAGATTAGCGCCCTCTAGTGGATCTATATACGAGTTATTAGCGTGACGGGCACACGAGTTCCCCATAGCAAAAGTGCACAACGTGCCTAAAGAAAGAAAAACGCTTGATTTTATTTGATTACATTAACTGCCCATTAAGATCTTCTGATCACATGTCTGAAAAGTACACAGCCCATTTGATGATGTAGTAGGACTTCTTGCCTTGCCTAATCTTGTTTGAAATCAAACAAGGACGAACGAAATATTAATAATATTCTAAATTATAAAATAGCTAATCCATTGTCCCTACTCTTGAAACTTTAAACAATTTAACTTTCATTTTCATTGCATAATATAAAAATAATTTGTCAAGAAATCTCATTAAACTTCTTGTACTCAATACGAAATTACGAGTTTCAAGTGTCTAAGAAACAATTTTATTTGCAAAGTGGAAACAACATAGCATCCCTCAGTTACATTCGCCCGAGGAATTATTTTGGAAATGCCTCGAAGAAACGGAATTTGCAAACATCTCAGTTTTGTTGTAGAAGTATCCAAATTGTTTTTAATAATTTGTAGGCTACGCGTTAAAAGTTTTGTTTTACGGGTAATGTACTTATATGTTAAAGAAAACAATATTACATATGATAATTTGAAGAAGAAAGAAAAATAAATCTTGAATATAAGAATGAGGCTGTTAGGGAGTAAAATTAAATTACAGAGTCATGTAGAGTATATTTTCAGTACTATTGTGAAGTTAACAAATTGATATCATATTACCCTTATCCGTACCTCAATACAGTTTTTTTTATTATACTCGGTGTACTGGTTACCGCACGTTATTTTGATTCATTTGTAAAAAACAATGCACATTAATTTGGCAGTAGGAAAAGTGGCGGTAAATTGTATTGTAAAACGTGACTTACAATTTTCAGACTGTGCGTAAATGATTAAAAGATTTCATTTCATTTCAAACTACAAAACTTTCTTTCTTATTTCTATTTTGACAGTTAGCATTTAACATTACAGCACGAACACCTTCATAGCCCGTCTGAAAGATAATACTGTACGTATAGAAGAACCTTTCAGGAAAAAAATCGCCAATTCGTCGACATAAAAAAGAAAAGTATTTCATTTTCAAAATTATATAATGTATAAATTAGATACATACATAAATGTGTATGAAGACAACAATTTTCACATCATTTTGTTAGTACGAGTACGAGATGCCTCCAATCACATAAAATACCCGTGCCCTGCATTAAGATGGATAGATAATAGTATAACATACACAAAAAGTTCTATACATAAAATCCGTTCAGCCTCGAAAAAATTTAGTTCGTGTTAACAATTCTCTGTGTAAATATATTCAGTCAAAGCAAACAAGGCGCGATTGCGTCATCTGTAGTGTTTTTTTTTAGTTCTCGAGAGTACGATAATATAAAGCCTTGTTTTGTGAGTCAGTGGTTTAATGTTGCTTATTTATCGGCATACGTCTATTGTTTCAAACAACGGTGATATCGAGCGAGCAACGGAACTGCAGACGAATAGCCATAACGTTATGCACCGAGTCAAATAGTAAATACATTGCGAATACAGCCGGCTATACTTTTTCTGTACTTGTTGTATGTAGACATAAATGCAATGCACGTGTAGATATAAACTTGTATAATGAGAATACAAATAACATTTAACAAAACAAGGTGTAGCTATGTACTGCGTAATTTTTATCCTTAGTTGAGAACGCCATCTTGCAATTCCAGACAGACCACAGATGTTGTACAATGTACGTCTGTTGAGGTGTACCTAACAATATTTAAACATTAATAAATATTAAAAATTGCCTGGTGGTCGGACCATAAACCATTTTTGTTTTATTTCATTGACCAATATAACTTGTATTATCGTTGTATAGACTTACGTACCATGGCAGGTCAACAAATACACTGGACGGGTGTAGCCTGATGAAGCCGTTTTCCCGTAATTTTAACATATATTGTTTAAAAATTTTAGCTTTCTGCACTTTTTCTGTACATAACTTTTAAGTATTCCACATGACACGTTTTGTTTTTAATTTTCTTAAAAATGTGTACAAAGAATTCTCTTCACGTATTTATATTTAGAGATTATCAAGCCTTTTATTTTCGTATGGAAACCCTCACGGGACATTAACCCATAGGGGCTAGCGAGGAATTGGCATGTCGGAATCGAACCAAGTCGACTAAAACTACAAGTAGTTCTATTGCAAGGGACTTGGGTATACCTTAGGAAGGAAGCCCTGGAGAACCCCGGCAGATCGTGGCTTCCTCTTAAACATTAGGTCATACCACAGCGTGCCTTGCCCTCTTCCAGATTCCTTAATTCAGTGCTCTCCGGTGCCTGGTGCTTCTTCTACGGGAGGGAAGAGTTCTAGCCGTCTCTCGTTCCCTTTCAAAAGCCTATTTAGCAGAATTTACACTTGGTAACGAATGGTTAACGTTTATTTAATATGACGTTCCACGCCATTTTTTCATCAAATAATTTCATCATATAATTTCAAAGGGTTCACCATCCCAAAAGAGTAAACTCATGCCCTACAGATGATAGGAGGATAATGTCTCATGTCGATATTGACCACATGACTTTTTCTGTCCTAACTGCGTATACTACTATTATATATGCAAAAGTACCTTACACTACCGATCTGAAACGGTTTACCAACAGTCGATTGGTCCATGAACCGTTGGTCAACATTATCTTTAAACCATAAACTTTTCGTCCAATGGACTTTTCATCCACGAACGTTTCGGCATTACTCTACGTCGCTTCACTATTTATAGTCATTGGTTTAGGTTAGGTTAGAACTGTAACCACAACGCACGAGCCGAGCGAGCGAAGCGAGCGTGCCGCGGCAGCGGCCGGCAAAGTGCCAGAACCGAATCGGTCCTACATAACCTAAACCAATGACTATAAATAGTGAATCGATGTAGAGTAATGCTTCCGAAAAGTTTGTGGATGAAAAGTCCATTGGACGTAAAGTTTATGGTTTAAAGATAATGTTGACCAACGGTTCATGGACCAGTCGACTGTTGGTAAACCGTTACAGACTCTTACACTGCCTGCACGACTTTGGAGAAGAATATAGGTTATTTTTTGTCGCGAACATAAAAGTTGAAGGACCCCCTTCAAGTTTTATGTTCGCGTGTGTTTTATGTGTGTTTATGTTACGTTCGTTAAAATGGTGGATGCAAGTTTGTATAGGAGACCATTCAATATTATTTATCTTTTATTTCAGATACAAAAATTATGTTCAGAAACCATTTTTTTTAATTTATATTAAATTTGAGGTTCATTTACCGGCACTCGTGAGAACCATTTATATATTTATTTAACTGATGTATTAAGCATACGAAAAAAAACATAAAACCAGATTAATCACAGATTAAGTTCAACAGGTCCAAGTAAAATGCACTTATTAGGTGTGTAATTCGGGACTTAATCGCGATAATATTTAAAAGGTACAAAACCTCTTGGTTACCCGACGTTTCGATCGAATTGCACCGATCGTGGTCACGAGTGGACTGTACCCTTTAAATATTATCGCAATTAAGTCCCGAATTACACACCTAATATGTATCAAAGTCGCGAAAGTTTAAAAACAATTAAAGCACAGACTACCCTGAAATATATTTGTTAATATCCGTACAAAGGTTGTCTGGAAAAGATCGCTGTGAGCGATAAGACCGCCAATTGTTATACCTGAATTTTTACATTGTTTTGGATTGTATCTCACTTAAAAGGTGTACAATAAATAGATAAATAAATGAATAAAATGCACTTCATCCATTTATTTTACTTTCAAGCACAATAATTTAAATCGCAACTCGTTTGATAAATAGTGTTACCAACTATTTGAAATAGCGTGATTCATAGAATGTATTTAGTATGCAGATCGTCGTATACAGGAAATTTAAGAATAAAATTTTGACAACGATATAAAATTTGTCGCACGGTGCTAGCGCAGCTGCAACAAACGACCTCGTCCAACTCAGTATAAATGTTCCTATGCATAAATTATGTATATCTGATTGCATTGGTCCATGTGTTTCTAAGTATTTTATTTCACAAAAAGGTATCTAAGTATGTATTCATGCTCTAGAACCGAAGAAGAAATATAGCACAAGATGGTATATAGCGATGATAAATGTGTAACAGAACATTAAAAATTATTAATTAATAATAAATAAAATCGTGGAAGAGGCACGTATGGGCCGGCTCGACCGGAGTACCAGAGATACCACGGCCTCACAGAAAAATGGCAGTGAAGCAATGCTTGCATTGCTTTTCGCAGAGTGAGTGAGGTTACCGGAGGCCCTAACCATTTCCCCTCCCCCTCTCCACTTTTCCACCCTTCCCCTACTCCCACCTTAAAGGCCGGCAACGCACTTGTGACTCTTGAGTTGCTGGTGCTCATGGGCGGCGGTAGTCATTAACCATCAGGTGACAAGTCTGCTCGTTTGCCCCTGAAAAGCAAAAAAAAAATGAAATTTGAAGATAATTTTTAAAATGTATTGTTACGTTTGTCAAGTAAATATATTTTATTTAAATATTAAAATTTAAACTGAAATTCCTTATCGCACTTTACACTTCAGACATTCGGTGGCCGGCCGGCTAGCCGGAAAAAAGTGTTAGCGCAACGAAAAATGCTGACCGCGAGTTGATTTATTTTATTTTTACGCCATCTGTGGATTCTACGCGATACTACTATAATATCTTGTTTACTAGTTATTCGTATATATTAGTTAGGGCAACTTTCACAGATGGCTACAATAGGTATTTATATATGTATTCTAATATAGCGAAAGTAACTTCGTTCCAACCGGGTGTCCCAATGACACCTCACGTGCTTTATTTTTTTTCAAGTTACATATATTTATAATTTCAACAAAATTACATAAAGAGAGCAATCGATCAAAAATAACGGCGAGCTATATCAGTAATAATGAAAAAGTCTACTTTCAACAATAGGCGATTCACAGTTGACGGCGCCGTTCAATTCAGCTGCGATGCTATCATCTTACTATCTTCATTAATCAATAGTTTATGACATTGATAGAATGACTTTCTTTGTTCAAAAGACAAACAACTTTTTCGATTATAAAAGACCCGTCCGTCGACTCGTCCCCGCAGTTTCACCTGCGTTTATGGTCACTGCTTCTCTCCTATTGATCGTAGCGTGATGATATATAGCGTATAGTCTTCCAAGATAAAGAGCCTATCTAACACTGAAAGAATTTTTCAAATCGGACCAGTAGTTCCTTAGATTAGCGCGTTTAAGCAAACAAACAAACTCTTCAGCTTTATATATTAAAAGTATACAGATTTGCGGTATGTAAAATACATTAGAATCTGTCGAAGCAGAATTGAATGGACATATTTTTGCTTGCATTGAATTACTGAGCAAAGCGTAAGTTAAATATTTAGCATTAAAACTACTACAAAGTACAGTTTTTCTCTTCGTTACTTTTTTCCTTTTTTTGAAGTGAACACTTCTTTAGCGGCGTTGTGCACTTTTTGGGATGGGTAAAAAATGTAAAACTCGCGTCAGGACACGTGACCTGATTGAAAATTCGTAAGACGGAGCTGAGTTTCTTATATTTAAAAAAATATAACATTCGAAATTCAAACATTTATGAGTGACCAGGAGCGCAGAACTTCCAGTGTACGCTATGTATACATTTAGATATGTTATTACCTACTTTTTTTTAACCTAATTATATATATACAGATGTGTGTGTGTGTGTGTATGTATATGCAAATACATTGTGAAGTTATGTTTTCACTTCTGACGTGCAGTCCTAGGACTGACTGTTTTTTTACCTGCGGGCTCCCGGAGAACTCATACGACTAACTCACGTGTCCGAGACTTTTAGTTATGCATGAGCTATGAATATTCCTGTTTTTTACAATAGTTAACCAACAGTTGGTTCAAATTTGACCATTTTTAATGGCTTTATCATCCATTTTATTACAGTTTTCATATATTTTTTGCACAAAGTTCCTGTTGATCCTCCGTTCAACTCGTCTGTACATTGCTGGCGAACAATGCAGGAAAACAAAATAAAAAGCTTTACTCTGTTTGTTTGTTTAGCACAAATGAACAGGTGACTAATGGAATTTCTAAATAGGATGGAGTAAATTGGATCCGCTCAACGGGAGACGTATTATGACTTTATCGTACAACTTGCAGTTTGTTTGCAACAGCAATGAGTTGGTTCTATAGAGCTCCATAAGGAGATGCGGAACAATGTTTCCATGGTTATGTATACAATAATAATGTAATAAAAATCTTTTTAACAAAAAATTAAACCGACGAAAAGAACTAAAAAGCAAAAAATAAATAACTATAAAATTTTTATAATCTAATGTTGAGTCGGCGCCAAATAATAAAATGATTAATTATATCTACGTACAGTTGGTTGTTTGGCGCCGACTCAATATTAGATTATAAAAATTTTATAGTTATTTATTTTTTGCTTTTTAGTTCTTTTCGTCGGTTTAATTTTTTTGTTAAAAAGGTTTTTATTTGATGTTTTTTTTTCATCATCAGCTCAGCTACATGAGGTGATGATTTCTGAACGCAAATACCTGATAAAGTAATGAAAAGTAAACAGAAACACTATTCGTTCCTACAATTTTCGAAGGTTTCTCTCAATTTTATCAGGATCCCATCATCAGATCCTGACTTCCTTGACATGGACCACCCTTGAGGTATACCCTATCTAACAAAAAAAGAATAATCAAAATCGGTTCATAAATAACGGAGAGGGCTGAACAAACCTAAAAAATAAAAATATATATATACGGTCGAATTGAGAACCTCCTTTTTTTTCGTCGGTTAATAATAACTATTTATATAATGAAGTGAGAATGGTGATTTACGGTTTCGTAAAAGTTGCGATCCTAAAAATTCACATTCACAGTTAAACACAAATAATAAAAATCACAACTGCCCTGTGTTCAGATTAATACTAATTACTTTCATGAAAGTAATGCATTTTACAAAGTTGTTTGTTTTTTACTTGTTCGTGAAATTTTGAAGGGAATCTGTCCTTTTGAGAACGAATAGTTATTTTGCAAAATAACGTCAAATCGACGACGTCACCAGCCCTGAAACAATCTCCCATTTATACGCAATTGGCAGCACCCCGCGGTTTAACCCGCGTAAGTCCCGATCCCGTGGGAATATCGGGATAAAAGTATGCCTATGCGTTAATCCAGGTCTCCAGCTATCTACGTACCTAGTTTCATCGCAATCGGTTCAGTGGTTTTTGCGTGAAAGACTAACCAACATCCATCCATCTATCCATCCATCCAAACTTTCACATTTATAATATTAGTGGGATTATGTTTTATTATCGTAATAATCGATTCAAAGTCAAATATCTTCATTTCATAAAATTTGCGCCAGACAGTCCGTCGTTTCTTGGATTCAATCCCTCCTAGCCACCGTTTAGTGCACGTTTTTTTAACCGTATGATGAAATACATTATGCTCTTATACAGCACTTACTAGATTTAACTAGTTAACCAAGATACTTTGTAAAACTGTCACCCAACTATGAGAAAAATATGTAGAATTATATAAATAAACTAGTTTTTACATGCGATGCGACTTCACTCGCGTTAATGTGGATTTTTACGTGTTTTCTATCCATCGAGACCAGTACTTTTTCTGGATGAGAGGTACCCTATGTCCTGTCCTATATCCCTGATAATACGTAAGCAAAATTTCATGGTATTCGTTGAATAGTTAAATAATGAAAGTCTACAAACAGACTCGCATTTTAGGTTTAAAATCATTCGACCAAAAGGTTCTATATTAAAACAATACATTACACAATAATTGACCGTATTTTATATTTACAGGAACACTTATTTGGGAAAATTTTCGCACCTTAATAATACCATTTACGGAAAAGCAATAAAGTCAAAGCAACCAATGTGACAGACAGTCTTCTATGCAGAGAGACGCGGAGGAAATGGCCACCTTCGTTACCCAGGAGTGCGAGGTAATGGCTACATAACGGGCAAATATCTTCGCGGGTGGGAGGTCGTTCCTAGAAGCCTGTGAACGCCCCAGGAGGCTTCTGTGCTTCTGGATCGAGCTATGCTGACTCAACTAGTCGGCGATACCTGAACGTGTAATGGACCGCCTATGAGTCTAAATGCGGAAACAGAGCCCTATAAGTCTTAATCGCAAGTCGAACGTCTAAGCTATTGTGCTACTACCACTTCGTGGTTACTGTATTGACCATTGCATTAAAACCTTGTCGTTATCCATATTAAAGTATCTCAAACTATTTTTTTTTTCTTATCGAAACAATCACATAAGCTAGAGTGTCCCCATTATTGGAAAAGCGTGTAACAAGTCTCAAGTAGTTAGAAACTGTTAGAAAGAATAGGTAGGCCTACTATAAAAGTCAAAACAGTTAGATGGGATCAGAACTTAGCACTATAGAGTGCTGAAGTCTTACAAGGTACATAAAAAGGTGTTTTTGTGACAAGTTAACAAGAAAATAGAGAATAGGACGAGTGACAGAAAATTGCTTCACGTTATTTCACTGGTCGATGTTTTAGAAAGTGTAATGTGTGTTTCTTTTTATATTAAAAGATTCAAACCTCTAAAGTACATGACGATAATGTTACTGATTAATACACGAACACCCACTCACACGTTCACACAAATGTAGATATTATATAATTGTCTGCAAACAACTTGTTA
This sequence comes from Euplagia quadripunctaria, assembly GCA_963859945.1. Taxonomy (NCBI): domain Eukaryota; kingdom Metazoa; phylum Arthropoda; class Insecta; order Lepidoptera; family Erebidae; genus Euplagia; species Euplagia quadripunctaria. The sequence continues at coordinate 24,724,512 of OY982566.1, read as the reverse complement.
TTAGCAAACCCAAGTAGTAAAACGAACCAATTCCTACATAAAAATTACTGCTTTTAAACAAGTTAGAAAGACAAGAAATGCAAAGCGGAGATACTTCAGGTCAACATATATTTAGTAAAAAATAAAAGCCCCAAGCTGTATGTCACGATCGCGGTAAATGGCGCTGTACCGACTCTGCCTACCCTGGACGGGTGTAATGAGGTGTGAGAATGTGTACTCGTATGAATGTACACTCTAGGTGAGTATATATACATTTGACAAACTAATGTCAACCACTCGGCAATGCAAACAAAATTTTAAATTGAAATGTGTTTTTGTTTGGCGCTAGTGTGTAGTTCCTCGTCGCCAATGTTAAGTAAGTTAGGGAAGAAAGAAGCTTTGAAAGTGGAGAGCTACAGAAAACCTAAGCTACATAAAACAACTTTGAAGTATACCTAAGGGGCTGTCTTAAGCAAATGCCTGTATTTAGATTTGATATTTTCGAAACAAATCGTATCATAAACGTAATGGTAAACTACTTCATCGGCCTAATAATCACAAAGTTACTTGCGCTTATAACCAATGTAATAAATATCTTGTAAAAACAACATGTTGAAAAAGAGTGTCCTTGGAGTTTCTTGCCTGTTCTTCTCCATAGGATCTACGTATTGGAACAGGCAACTAGCTTCACGACCGACTTATATTGACTGACTCCTACTCCTGACAATTCAAAAATATCTACAATGGATGGATGGATGAAGCGGGTGGATGAAGAACCTTCTACATGACGGAGTAGTGTGTACCGCTGAGCCAGCCAGCCTGTGACCACGGCTAGTGCAACCTGGTCGAAACGTCAGGCAATTCAGAGGTATGTAATACCTTTTCGTGATCCCGTTAATGCCTGTTTAAATACAGAATTATATCATGGAACGCGAAAGTTTAAAAGTTAGTACCTACAATAGGTTTACTTGAAATAATTAATTTTGATTTTGATTTTTGATTTACCGCATACAGTTCTGTAAATTTTGCTTGTTTGATCGTACACCAGAAACTAAGCTATAACTAAGATGACATAAATAAGACTGCCTATTGTCAACTCGTTGACTCCTGACAGTATATATTTTTTACGATTCACCTTTGTTTGGCATAACAACGTTTGGTCGAATGTTACTAATTCGAACAACGTTTGAGAAAATAATTGCTTTGCATAATATCGATTGACATAATTTTCATTTCATCGAATATTTATTTGCGATAACAACATTTGCGCTATTGATCAAAAAGTATAATGCTCATTTCATGTAATGTTCAGTTGGTATAATATGTATTTCATCGAATATTCAATTGGTATAATGTAATGTAAACTAAACAATTTAACGCAAAAATGTACAATGTTTACGTAGTTATGAGACAGAAATCGATCTAGTGCACGACAATGACAACCTGTATGATGCATTTTTCTTAGGAATTCCTTCATAGTTACGATTATTTTAAATCTCAATATTGTTCCACTTACATCTACTAGATGGCGTTAAAAGTCCACAGAACATATTTTTTTGCAAATGTAAAGGGGGTTTTCATTATTTTTTTCATGTTATTTGTGTTATTTATCTGGCACCTAACCCTGCCGATTTCGGTGATATAAGAAAACCACTAAGAGTATGTTTCATGAAAAACAATACAAGTAAAATTGAAAAACTCTCAGTGCAATCGGCAGGATTAGGTTAGGTTAGAACTGTGACCACAACAAGCCAGACAAAAAACAAAATATGAAAAAAATAATGAAACCACAGTTTATTGACAATGAAAGGAAACTAATTATTACTAAACCGAATATTCGATGAAGCATTAGTTTAAATAAAATTAGTGCAAATGAAAATTCGGTGAAATGACATTATTCCAAATAAATAATTATGCTAAATAAAATTCTACCAATTAAATATTCGGTCAAATGAATAATTATGTGAAATGACTTTATTGTAACTGAAATTAGTCGAAGTGATTTTGGACCAAACGTTGTTATACCAAACAAGGTGAACCATTTTTTACACTCACCTTTCAAAAGTCAGATCATTTAGATCAATTTTCAAAATCTTATATTTGTTAAATCTTTTTGTCACTTCGTATACCTAGAATTCTAATAGTAAGGACATGGGTATACCTACATGGGACTTAATCCTGAAAACTATAAAGCTTAATTTATCTTGCGTTACTTAAATCATCCTGAAGATTAAATGATTTGATTTTAAACGTTTCAATTATGCTTTAACAAAACATTATCCATCTTACAAATGAAATGAACGACAGCACTAGCAGACTCTCAAAACGAGAATATTTTCAAAAGATGGTGCTAACACGACAAGTTAAGAGGTTTATCGTTAAGCTTTCAGAAACAAAGCGCGGCGGATCCCCGCAACAATTTCAGGTAAACGCGGGATTAGTCTTGGGAATCTTGTATCTCTTGTATCGTTCAGTTACTGATTTTCCTGTTTCTTGGGTTTCAATTACATATATTACTATAGGATTACTTACTTGAGAGGCATTCATAAGTGTTGATATTTTAGATATAGTATATACATACATATTACAAAGGGTAAGCAGAGGTGTATTAAACAGTCACATTTTGCCAAATACAGTTTGGTCCCACTTACGTTATAAGGGGCAAGCCTATTGTAGTCACCCGGGCGCTTTGCGAAACAAAGGTGGAAAAATTTGTAGTACTCGTATGTTGAAAGGGAAAGGTAGGTAAGAAGAAAGGCAATAGGAGGAAAAGAATATTGCTTAGACGGATGGTTTGGGAGTGTAAGCAATAGCTCGACCAGGTCTGGGGAAGCATTTAAGATTTATAAAAATATCGATGTATATCGAATTAAGTCGATTTATATCGATATTGGTGTTTCGTCGATGTCGATAATTATCGATATTTTAGACTTCGATATATCGATATTTATCTGTTTTTCTATATATTGTTGCATCCCTACTTAGGCTCAGTCACCACACTCACCACAGATTAAAAATCTTAAGAGATTTAATCGATTACTTTCGATTTTATTTATGCAATTTTGTTAATTTAATTGAGGATTTTCGATATTTTATTACGATATATTGAGATTTTCGATATCGATATTTCGATATCGGTGTTTCGTTGATGTCGATAATTATCGATATTTTAGACTTTGATATATCGATATTTATCGTTTTTATGATATATCGTTGCATCCCTAGTCAGGGGTCGCATACCTGTAACTTGAACTGTTAACAGCCGGAAAGCTAGAGTCCTTTGACAGTCATTGTAGATGTTGTTCAATTACGTTAATACGTCCGGACGTATCACTTGAGACTCTTGAGTTGCAGGTGTCTATGGGCGACAGTAGTCAATTACCATCAGGTAACCCGTCTGCTCGTTTGCTTATCTCATAAAAAACAGTTCACAGTAAACTCGGGAACACTACCTTTTTGTAGATGGAACCCTATTTCCTTTTCTGTACTCCTGGCAACAAACAAACTGAAAACAAAAAATGTAACAAATAACAAACATGCATTTTAATATTAGAATATAATAGAATAGAATAGAAATAAACTTTATTGTACACCAACAAAAATGTTTTAACAAGAAATATATCAGGTGAATATGTACAAAGGGCGGCCTTATCACTGAAAGCAATTTCTTCCAGGCAACCTATGGATGGACAAATCGACAATAAATAGATGAAATCATGGGTAGTTTTGGTGTGTATTAGCTGTTGCCCGAGACTTCGTTCACTGGGAAATTTTGGTGGAATCTATCCCACGGGAACTTACATTCTTTGAGGGTAAAAGTAGCCTATGTGTATTCCAGACTATGAAATCTATATCTATGCCAAATTTCATCCAGATCCGTTTAGCCATTTTTGTGTGAAAGAGTAACAAACATCCATACCATCCATCAATCCTCACAAACTTTCGCCTTTATGATATTAGTAAGATTAATTAGGATGTTTATTTGTATTCTGTTTACAAATTAGTACGAACTAATTTGTAATGTATATATGTATACATTACTTTATATTGGTAATTTGTTTGTTAATTACCCTTTTACTGTGGACTACATCCTTATTATAAACGACTACTTCATATTTCAAAAAGAGTTTACGCATGATTTCCGATTAGTATTGTTTTTATTTTTCTATCATGTAATTTTACCAATTTGTAACCTTAATAAAGAAACGTGAAAAACGCAAAATGAAACGTGGTTCTTGTTATATACTTGTTTTCAATATTCTTGTAAGATTGCAACCACTGAACTTAAACCCGTAATGTCTAGTTACACCGGGCGGAAACTTGCTCGAAGTCCGACAGTCCATGCATGATAATTTCTTACACATAAGGTGTCGCAAGCCCTCTACAGTTACTAAAACTGTGCTAAAATTTCAATTATTCAATAACCGTGAACGAACATACACTCTTACCATTTTTTTGGTATAAATGTAAAGTAAACATCAAAATAAAAAAGTTCTTCTCTTTAACATTATGGTAATGGATGTTCACAACTACTGTTTCTTTTTAAACCGTCCTGTTATTAATGTTCAAAGATACTGTGTAGTGCGCTATGTCGCTTAGCTAAGTTAATTTGACGGGATGAATTGTCATTTTTTCATAGATCTGACGTCAGATAAAACTGATCTTAACTTTTTTGACGAGCGAACTTACGAGAGGCATATGTCCAGCAGTGGTCTGCAAAAGGCTCATTAATTGATTGATACAACTAAAATAACTGTAGTTATTAATTTATGTTACACTATAATTTTTGCGTCACTTTATGACACTGTTTCTAAACCGCACTAGTCAATAAGTGGAACTCATTACTGCATGTGACACTAAAACGTATGTTATCTCACAGGACCGCTAATGTTTACACGCGGAATGCTACGATTATTTATTGTAATACTGCTCACCAAATTTCCACTGATTTGATCTAATCGACTGACCGACTGAACTGTAGCTGGCGAATTGAATTTGTTTTATTTTTGTTAAAAGTTGCTTACCGGTAGTAGCAGATACCATAGCACGTAATCATGCAATCTTCCACTTACAATAAAATTAACTGGAAAAGGGTTAACTTAAAGGATTAAGTGGTAAATAAAGAAAATATAAAGACACTAAAATTTTGTATAATCACGCACGTTTGCACAGCATAGTCCAATTTTCATGACCTCGAATTAAAAAAAACTAAGAGCAAATGATTTTTTTTTAAAACTACCATGTAGAGCTATAATAAAAAAGACCTTTTGTAACCATGAAAATAAAATAACAAAACAAGAAAAGCTCCCTAACTAAGTAACTAATAATACCGGTCCCAAATCGGAGTTCATTTAATTTTTCCGTTATTAAATTTTGCTTCTTCCAAATGCCTGTAGAACGTTTCATGAAAGAACTTGGACACGTGTCCTATGTCCAAGTTCTTGACGAGTGATATTTTTTCTTCCTTTGTTAATATTTCATAACGAATTCACATAAAACGTCTGATTAAATTATTATATTACTCCAATTACTCACAAAGCATTATAATTTATTACTTTTAAAAGTAGTTAAACCAGAGTTGCCCCACAATATACTTACAAGCCCCTAAGAAAGGCATTATTCAAAAAACTAGTTATAAGCGTAGAACAAAGTAAGAGCCCAGATGCGAGCCGCCATTAAACAAGTGTCATAACTATTTAACCATCGCCATTTTCCTTATTAAGAGAGTGAAATATTAGCTATCAAATAAAGAAAATGAACATTCAATTAAATTACATAACATGATGGTGGCTGTAACATCTTCAAAGTTAACACACAAAATACAACCTTATCTTTTCAAATCATGGTTCAATATTTGTTTGTTGATTTCACCTTTAAGGATAAGGAAACTTGAGGTCTAATTCCTACCATTAATTATTGTATAATCCGATATCTGAGCAAAACAAAATTAAAGAATATTTCCGAACTTAGTAATTTAATTACTCGTCTTATAATTATGATCGAACAGGATATCATATTCAAGGGCTTTTTTTGTCTTTAAAACGTTTCTAATAATTGGTTATAACAATTATTATAAACCTAATATTATTGTTATGAGACGAATAACTCGAAACTAATATTCCTTCTTCGTTATATGTGACTATAAATTGAGATATAAACAATCCTATCTATCAAGTTGGACCAAACTGCACACAGTGTGTAAAATTTCATATATCTAGGTTCATAAATTTAGCAGTTCATCACGGACAAACATGTACATTTTCAACTTAACTTCTACAAATAAAATCCTTTCTTATATTTCTTGGCTTTGTTAAGAATAGATTAAGCCTTAATAAATTAATATACAGCCACCAGTTATTGGCGGTAAAACCCTGTTGCCTCAGAAAAACTTTATAAGCATACGTACGTGGTCACTATTTCAGAGTTTGAGTCAAATTATTTCTGGTTCAATGTTATTTCAACCAACTAACACCATTAAATAGATCACCATTTCCTTAAATTCCAACCAGTACATTCTTTTGTCATTGCTTGAATTCTTTTGGCACAGAAAAGCCATCTGATAATAAAAAGATATCACATTTCGAACTCATATTTCACGTGCGGTTGTAGGTATTCGGTTTGTTCTCCCGTGCCTTCGGTTCGGAATGACCTGAATATATGCTAATATTTGAATAGCCTTGCGAATTGGACGGCGAAGACAATGACAAAATACTCACTGGCGGTTCGTCCCACTTTAGGTACTAGTGACGTGGCATTGGTTTGCCCCGATTCCCTACATCTGAGAGAATATAATTGAACTGTTGAATAGAAGAAAGAAAGTAGGTAATTCAGCAATCAGAAATGATAAAAGATACGATAATTTACAAATTCGTAAGTAAGACTTTGATTATAAAAATCAGGGGTGTTATTGAGCTCCGTAACCGTAACTGAAACTATCGGATGTCCGAAACTATAACTGGATCCGATATATTAGTTTTGAATATTTTCGGATAGGGGCAGTCTAAATAAGACACCTTAGGACAGATTATATTATTTTGAAATGGTTGTAAGTTCTTGTGTTTGCTTATTATAATTTGGTTTTTCAATTTTTAAGATACCTCTTAAACATTTGTAGCTATAATAATCACTTTTAACACTAATTGTTTTTTTTAAATAAAATGATAACCTAGAAATAAAGCCAAATCATTACCCATGGGTATTTTCCTGTTACAAATTATTAAAAGTCTAATTAATAATCTTCGTAATTGAAACTATACGAAACTATCGGATAATACGAAATAATTAAATATTCGTAACAGTTTCCGAAACCGTTATAATATTATTCAACTATCCGTATCCGTATCCAGATCCGATATTTCATGTCAAGTCAATATCGCTGATAAAAATTATATATTATCAATTCGATTGAACTATTATACAGTGTGTATTTTGAACGGGCATGACTCTAGCATGCAGTTATAATAAGAATTTTTGAAAAAATATATCCGTTTATAAGATACATGGTATAAAATAAATACAACAATTAATTAGTTTTATGATCAAGATAAATGAAAATATGGCGATTATGTTTGTCATGTGATTTAAATAAAGTACCTAAACTTGCTATCCGGTATCCAAACGGATAGTAAAAATATTTAAAATGTTATGTTTTACATTTCAAATAAATGTTACATGTTTGTTTGTGGACACCGCGGTAAATAACATTTGAATATATAACATTATCAATAAAAAATCAATGAACTTGAGTGCTTATTTGTATATACTACCCGGCCACGCATTGCTGTGGCTAAGTAATTTGCAATAAAAATATTGTGAAACTTAGCAATAACTATTCTATCTTTCAAGTTGTACCAAACTGCACAGTGTACAAAATTTCATAACAACCGGTTCATTAGTTCAGGAGTTCATCGCAGACGAACAAAGTGAGAGGGAATTTTTATATATATATATGTACGTTTTCAATATAAACTCCAACAAATATATTTCAATCTTTAACGTTCTAGAGTTTACGTAACTACGGAGCGACTTTGAAAGCATTACTTAATATCCTTTAACTTTTGACCTCAAACTTAGAACTTGGTAATGAACGAAGAACTTTTCCCTAAAAGTAAGCTAGTGTAAGTCTTAGTTAAGCAATTTATCACTACTTGTGTTTAACTGGGAGAATATTTAACCACCAACACTATTTAAGCAGTGTGGAGTAAACTGCGATTATACACTTATAACACTAGATTTTTTGCCCAGGGTTTGCTTGGAATAAATTATTTTTTATTATATTTATTAAAAACTAGCAGCGCCCCACGGTTTCACCAGCTTAAATCCTATTCCCGTGGGAATATCGGGAATAGCCTATGCGTTAATCCAGGTCACATATCAAGTTTCATCGCAATCGGTTCAGTGGTTTTTGGGTGAAAGAGTATCAAACATCCATCCATCTATCCATCCATCCATCCATTCCTCCATCCATCCAAACTTTCACATTTATAATATTAGTGGGATATAAGGTTTTACCCAAGTGTGTATTAATGGAACGCAACACTCCTTGAAAAAGGGCCCCCATCGGGTCCGCTATTAGTCAGGCATCCCCGTAACACACACGGCAGTAAAACCGTACTATCTTTCATAAATATGAAAACCACTAACGAAAATTTTTATTTTAATTATTATTATGTTCAAACAAACAAACTAACTAGCTAACACAAGCATTTTGCTTTGCTGGAGAGGTTAACAAGAATACTAGTAATGTGTGACACACGCCACGGTGTTAGTATTCTTTAAAAAAAAATCACGTTCATAATATTAGTCAGGGTTGACAATTGACTTAAATTTATCAACTGCTGAAATCCAATGTACTCTGCATTGGATTTTCAACACTGGTTTGACAACAATACTAGCGCCTGTCCTTGCCTGCTCGTGGTTAGGGTTTCCAGGTGGTGGAAAGGTGAATAGGGTTGGCACTTCACGAGTGAATAAATTAGTTACGAAAAATAGTTATGGGCGCCGGTAACCACGTACCACTAGGCCGACGGCGTGTTCGTTGACCAACGTATTTATATAAAATAATAATAACTTGACACTCAGCCGTCTTTTTTTGTGTCGTTGTAATCGAACTTGCGACCTCTGGCGCACCAGTCAGTCAGTCAGAATCACAAAAGACTAGACCGACAAGCCAGCCAATACATTGTTTTATAACCTTCAACCTTATCTTATCTTATTCTAAAATACAAACAATTATTAATTTATTGTCAACACAGCATGTGTCAACCATCGTATATTTAGTTACATAATTTAGCTACATGTGTTATAAAGAAATATGAACCAACAACCAACAGTAGACATTTTGCAAATATTCTACTCTATTTGCCAACAATTTCCACAACCTACCACTACTTCATTAAAGTTAGTGCCTTCAATAAGCCCTGCATTTCATTTCACCCGCCTCCAATTCCTGCATATTTCTCCGTATTCATGCATCGCTATAGGACAGTCGTGTTTCATCTGGCCCACAAAATGGCGCCGATTCGGCCGTGTGCCACAAATACGAACAATAGATGCATTAGCACTATATTTTTTTCTCATTTCGTCGAAATAATGGATATTTCGGAATATTGGATGGTGGTTTGGTAAAGTACTATGATTTCTATTTAACTACTATAGTTGTAATTTGAATAAAGTAACCGAAGCTATATGAATTAACTGTTTTAACCACATTTTTTTTTTTTATTTTATAGTGTAGAAGTACCGAAAAAAATTACAATTAGGTAGATATATGGTTTCACTCATGGTGTGGCGCCTAACACCGACGCGGAACGTCGCTACACCCGTTGATAAAAGGCCCTTGTCAGGTCGAAACCTAGTCAGGCTTTCCCGAAATACACACGTGAATAAAATCAATTATGAATACTGCTCACGTAATTTTTATTCAAAAGTACATAACAGCATTTCATATTTATACTTATCTAAAATCTTTAAGAAATGTTGTATTGTTACTATGTGTAGTGTATTAGTTGCTTAAACATGTATATTAACAACCAAAAAACACTTAAAAAAAAGTTAAACCAACTTCAAATACCACTAACAAATGGCACTGAAAAGTGAAAAATAATCGATTTCAAACTTAATTAAAAAGACTTGTGACCCTTATAAAATAATAGGTAACATTATGAAGACATCAGGTACCTACTGGTCTGTTTGAAGTCATAGAACATCCTCCTTGTTTAACTCTGTTAATAACAATAACGTTTATCACTTTAAACGTCACTGTTGCTTAATTTCAAGAAAAATCAACAAACACTACATCCGTCCTTAATTTCTGAGAGTTTCCCTCGTTTTCCCTCAGATAACATCATCAAATCCGTTCTTAGTGATAATGGAACCACCTGCAGAGCAAACAAAAAAGGTTTTTGGAAATCGGTCCATAGATGACGAAAATGGCACTGAACATACCTACATAAAAAAACATACATTCAGTCGAACATAGAACCTCCTCCTTTTATTGAAGTCGGTTAAAAAGATTCTCTAAAAGTTTTTAATGCTTGTAAAAAATCTATCGGAGAAAGATTTTTTATAAATATAACTAGGGACCCGCCCCGGCTTCGCACGGGTGCAATGATGATACTAAATATACTACAGAATGTCTTTATATACAACGTTCACAGCTTTTTGTCATTAGACAATACAAACATGTTTTCTTCAGAGGTTACTCTTGAAAGAGCAACATATAATTGGCCATGTGAAAAACACTCAACGCTCAAATCTAAACCTGCAACTGCTGCAACCGCTATGTCCCTGCATTTTAAATCTGTAATATCTTCGAAAATATTAATTGAAATCACATGCTGTAAAGGGCCATTTTGATCTATATTAAATGCACAATGTATTTAAGGTACTTAATTGGATAAGGATTAAGGCTGTATTGCTTAAAATCGCTTCGTAAATAAACCATTATTTTTCGTAAAAAGTAAAGGGTAAAAAATGGTTATTGTGGGTTATCCCTAAGAGATAGACATATACTACATACATATATTTTTGTAGACCTTTCTAAGGTGTACAATACTGTGGTTTATTATTTTGATCTATCTCGTAGGGTTCAGCCAGCGTTTGCAATGTAAGCGCAAAAAAAAAAAGTTTATTTACGACATCACATTAGAAACCTCTAAAGTTATCAGTGTTTCTCTACTATATTATGCATGTATTATACATATAAACCTTCCTCTTGAATCACTCTATCTATTAAAAAAAACCGCATCAAATTCCGTTGCGTAGTTTTAAAAATCTAAGCATACATAAGGACAGACGGACAGCAAGAAGCGACTTTGTTTTATACTATGTAGTGATTACCACATATCACTGTATTAATACTATTTTCTATAGCCGCTAGCGATTTGTCAATAGTTTACCATTAGTAGAGGTAATTACGCAGTTGTTTGTAAACAGGGCATTGTTAAGGTGTAACGGCTTGACGTGAATGAATTCCGAAGGATAGCACTCTGGTGTAATGGCTTTGTCAGCAGCAGAAATTAGAGAAGAATACTGAATGTAATTCGATTATGTGTTAAAGAAAGGACCTAATGGACAGACAGACAGTTCGATAATGGACGCCAACGAGAAGTTACTTTGTGGAGGCATCTCAGAGATGTTTAACTTGAACTAAGTAAACGAACAAAGTCCAGTTTACTTAATGTACTTTAGAATATAATTAGGACTGGATAGTTGCTTCGTCTGCTTTACCGATGCATATTTTAACTAACTATAAAAACTATATCGCCTTTACATACGTAGTAACTACTTAATAATCTGTGCCTGTACTATGTTAACAAGACTGCTGATAAACATACTTATATGAATATTCGGATCGTGCTCATCACGCAATTTTTGTCCATCCAACATCTGCCAAAAAACTGCTCTATACTGCCAATAAACTGCTCTGTGCTGCCAACAAACTGCTCTGAAGTTTGGCAGAAGTAAAAACTGTTTCTAAAAATGTATATTTGCTGAGAATAAACACTTTTAATTTTTTTTTTATTCACTTCATTTCAATACCAATACATACACACACTGTCGTCTGTATCATTGAAGGGGCAGGCAGAGGCGTAATAATCACCCAAATTTTGTCAACTCGGTATAATGCGGTCCCACATAGTCCATACCCTTCCTCGATAAATGGGCTATCCAACAATAGAAGATTTTTGCAATTCGAACCAGTAGTTCCTGAGATTAGCGCGTTACCAAACAAACTCTTCAGCTTCAAAATATTAGTATAGATCTAAAAAGATATATATCGATTTTGAACTTTTTAAAGATAAAAGATAATTATAGTTCAAAGATATTTTTGTGTACAGCAAAAAAAATGCTTACGAAAAACATATTTATACTATTTTGAAATTAATTCATTCATCAAACAGCTCATGTCTTCCTTTAAAATGTTTGTACTATATGATACTACTGTAACCATTTATGTTTTAGAAAAATTAATGTTTTAACGAATTATGGTTTTAAAAGCTCTATAGTAGCTACAGTATCGCAGGAATATTCGTATAACTCATTTAAATCGTCACTGACGCTTGTAAGTCTGCTAAGCTGTGTGATCGTTGCAACAAAACCAGCTGATTCTCTTCACACTATGTAACTTAGTTTTGATAATCTCTAGTTAATTATTCTTAAGCGTAAAATAGTTTTATTATATTGCAACACGTTAGTTTTAGATTAGATTAGGTTCACTTTGATAGCTGCTGCAGCTTTCTTTTTTTTTTCTTAATTTTCAAAAGTTTAGTTTAGATTTAACTTGTGTATTTAATTATGTACGTTACATATACATATTCTAAATATCATTTAATTAAATTTTTCGTTTTAAAAAGTTGCAATAGATTCTAAACTCATTATACATGAGAGAGGCGCGCGCGGAACCCGTTGCGCCACCGTCTCGGGCCTGCTTCTGCTGGGGTAACGGTCAGACCAACCCTCTACCCCCAGGCCAGCACTCATGGAGAATGGAGATCATTCAGCGCTCTCCGGCACCTTGTGCGTGTTCTGCAGGATGGGAAAGTGCTTGTCCTCTCCCGTTCCCGTTCCGCCGCCTCTTTGGCCAACAAAACCTCGTCGCAAAAGGAGGCGGCGGAATCCCACGCACTCTCACTTTGGACCATGGACAGAACCATGGTCTCTAGCGAGAGGCTACACACACCAATAGCCGTCACGAGGTCGTACCGCTGTTGCGTCCACGCTGAGCACTCCACTAGAGTGTGGAGTGCAGTATCCTCGCGACAGCTTCGCAGGCCTATGCGACACAGGTACTCGTCCGTCTTGATATTTTACATAGAAACCAATTTCAATACAAAGTAATCAAATAATATGAATAAATTCGTAATGTTAATTCTGTAAAAATAATTGGTTTTTTTTAATACATTTAAAGACTCTGCCACACTTCACTTCACATCTTTGCAAATCCAAATCGCTAATGACGAATAAACTCAACCGCTCAACAAAAATAAATACTCTTAAACTTTGCAAATGGAACAGACAATTTCAATGTAAAAATGTGCAAATCAATCAAATGAGACAGCCTACCGGGACGCGGGGATATTTATTTTGCCAACGGATACAGCCTCTTTTATGTCATCCTGATTATATTTTATTTAGCCGTATTGATTTTAATACAAAACACAGGAGGCATGTTATTCTTTGAGATTCAATCAATCCTTTCAGTTTATTATTTAAAAGTATAATAGAGAGAGTTTATAAATTGACCAGTTTTTTAAAGAATCTGAACAATAAAAGTAACTAATTAATAGCTAATTAGCTCTCTGGCCCTTGAAAGTATGCGTTTGAACTTTAAACACCCTCTTTGCATACCCTCCCCCTTCCTATGTAGATCTGGATACCCTACTAGCCAGCAGAAACCTCATTACGTTAGTGATGTCTAACTTCGATCTTTTGTAGTGTGGAGGCTCTTCACAAGAAAGAGGGCTAGAATTCCAGCAGTACACTGGTGTGCCTACTTGTTTTCTAGTTTCTTGGACATTTTAAGCCATATGCTCTTTAGATATGGCTTAAAATGTCCAAGAAACTAGCTGCCCGGTTAAAGACGAGATAATAACTGGTGGAATGTGGAATACATCTTAGCCAACTCGTTGAAGCATATAAGGCTTGAATATATTTTCTTATACGAACAGAAATTTGGCCTAAACCCTAAATTCTTTACCAACATAATAAGAGAAAAGAGGAAAATATGAAAGCCTTAGAAAATATAATACACAACAAAATGAAAACACACGTCATTCATCTTGACGTACATCGAGTGGTAAATGGAAAATCTTGATACTAAATCAAATACTTTTGCTACAGGAACCTATGCTTTGAACAGAGAAAAAACCTTCAATATCATCAATCCAAATTAAGCATTTTCCTTTTGAATTTTCTTAGATGGATGTTGTTGATGTTATATAAATATATTTGTTCTGAAGAAATGTAGAAGGTAGAACAAAAAATAGCATTTGAATCAGTGCTATTAAGTTATACATGCAAGGCATCGCAACTTCCCACCTTTGGTCTCCAAATTAAGCAGTACCAAGTCAATAGTATTTTGTCGGAACATTTTTTTGTTTATTATACAAACTAGCAACCCGCCCCGGCTTCGCACGGGTAGTAGAGACATCTTCAAAAAACATCATCATATTTCAACCAATTTACACAAAAAGTTAACAAATTATACACCTAAACCTTCTGCATGAATCACTCTGTCTATTGGTGAAAACCGCATGAAAATCCGTTCTGTAGTTTTTCAGTTTATCGCGAACAGATAGACGGACAGACGCGGCGGGGGATTTTGTTTTATGTTTTATAATATATAGTGAAGATATGGCCGGCATACACAAAAGACGTGGTGTGACTTTATTTCACCTCTTATATGGTGGTTACGTGATGACTTATGTGGTGGTTATATTTATAAGATAATTCATATTATAAGATCAATACCGGTAGCATTTCCTCAAAAATCAAAAAATATTACGTATACGGTAACCTTCCTTACAAACGTCCGTCTAGAACAGAAAATAAAATCAAATTAAAATTGGCGATTTAGGTGAATTTAGTTGTTACATGCGGTGTTAGTAAGCCAATTCAATCACAAATCTGATCAAGTAGTAAAATTGTATCGTGTGGATACCGTTTTAGAACACGTAAAATCAACAAAAAGACACAAAGCAATGGAACGTGAACAGAATAGATGTAGCCAACGACAAGGTATCAATCCAACTGACAGCTAAAATTAAAAGTAATGTTTATTTAACTTTATCAAATGTGTTTCATTATAAGTAATTTTTTGCATAGGACAAAAGTGATATATTTTTAAGCAAACTATAGTTAAAAGAATAAGACTTATATAAAATCATGTGATAAAACTAAGGTAACTGTTTTATTAACAAGTATACAACTACTAATGTTTACAGGAATTAACGCAATATTCAAGAGAATATAAATTAAACTGATTAAACGTTTAAACTGCCTGACGTTTTAACCTGGATACACTGGCTGTGATTATGACCTGATTACTACGTACACACCATACAACAAATCTAATCTTTAAAAGTGTTATAATTATGTTATAGTTCAAATGTTTTATTGACATCATTAAAAATAAATAATGTTTGAAGATTGTCATTGCACGGAAGCATACAGTAAATATGTACCTTTTAAAGGTTTCATAGAATATCGTTGTAGTTTTACCCTTAGATCCCTATTAGACGCTTATGCAAATCGTCATGATTAACTAGTTAACAAATGTGAGATTAATAAAAATCCACTCACACAATCAATCTGATACTTCATTAGTCATAAGACGGATGGAGTTTTGGACGGCAAGGTATGTATTTGTTTATCATAGCATTGATTTCAGTAAAACTGACAGCTTTGCTAGCTTCTAACTGAGACACATTTTTGAGGTGTTATTAGTACTGGTACTCATATCATAACAAAGGCACGGTTCGTTCTTGGAGACTTGTTTATTAAATGTATATTTGGTGGAAACTTTTGATTCGTAACATTTAAGTTTATATGAGACATCAACATTACACCATTTAAATAATTAACACATTTCTTACGTCAAATATATTAAAACTCACAAGACTTAAGTACAGTATAATAAGGGCGGTAAGCTTTGATTTAGTTTTTAATATTTGGCATAACATTCATATTCCCTTATGTGTTCTGCTTTGACGTACAAATTTATTCAGAATACTTTAGAAAACATATTTCTAAGTTATAATTTCTAATATTAGATTTGACTTCGTTACTTAATAAATGAATATTTTAACTTTTAAACTTTCACGTTCCATGATATATGTATTCACACGGAATGCTCCAGTCCAGTCCAGCGTTCGTCAGTCTGTGACCACGGCCAGTGCAACTTGGTCGAAACGTCAGGCAATTCAGAGGTAATTCCCGTGTGAATACATAATTAAATAAATATTTTGCTTGTTTGTGAGTTTTCGAAGATAATGGCTATAAGATATCATCATCAAAATAAAATAATATAACTACAAACAATACTCATATGAATATGTTATTAATAACTAAGAAAAGATACAAGATTTACGTTTTTCAAAGTGCTAAGAAACTTAACTATTTATAAAAGATGTTTAAAACATTTAACGTAATTGACTTAACTTGTACTTGAATGGACAGGACGAATCGCTGAGGGCTATCGCTCGATAAACCGTAAGTCTACGTTTTTACAGTTTTTGTACATGATCAAAGTCCTCAACTGTCTACATATATGAGTTTAATTTGCACCAGTTTCAGCCTGGGGTGCAGTCCGTGCATGCCTTTAGAATGCCAACACTTAACTATACAAGCTTATAAGTTAAGAATGAGTAATTAATTTACGAAGTTGAAGAATTTTGTGGTCGGTTAAGGAATTCACATTATTTCCCACTTCAAAATTGAGTAACTAAAAATTATGTTCAATATTTAACATCGAAGTTATTCAAAGCTGTAGGGAGAAATTCTAGCATACTTTCCGTAACTACGCGAAACCAGTTTCCGAAAAAATCTTTTTATAAGAAACATCATCTGAAGGCAATCTTTTATAGAGCTCGTAAAATAACGTTAAGTAATGATTACGCCTTGCTCTTATGTACTCTCTTGTATTAGCTGTATAGAGTGTTATTTGTTTCATCAGATTCTCTTTACAAACATCTCGAGTAGGAACATAAAAACATATTGAGTGCTTAATACACTTAGCTCTAATAAAATATTTAATCTATTTTAAAATAAGACTTCTTTTTAAGAAAAACAAAAGTGCACAAATATTGTATATGGTTATGAAGCATTTGATTGTGATTTAAAAAATCTAACAGTGTTTTAATGTACTGGCGTTAGTAAGAAAGCATCTTTGGAAGTAAACTTTAGGCAGCTTTACCTGAAGATCAGTAGACCCTAGAAAATCCCTTCAACAATTAGAAAAAAGCTGGTCTTCGAACGACTGAACAGATTGTCTTGAATTATATCTAAGAACACTCTCGATCAAGTCACCTTTCAAACAAAAAAGACCATACTTAAATCGGTTCATTCGTTTGGAAACGACGCCATAGACAGACACACAGACACATCAAACTTATTACACCCCTCTTTTTGCATCGGAGGTTAAAAATACCACAGACTGTTGACTGACTGGATAGTTCTGTGTCATCAAGTTTTCGAATTTCGTCAAAATAAATAATATTGTCATGAAATTAATAAAACAACTACCATTTTAGGGTTCTGTACCTCAAAACGAAAAACGGAACCCTCAAAAGATCACTTAGTCTGACTGTCTGTCGGTCTCTAGGTGTATTAAAACCCTTTATCTTACAAGTATCAAGTTGAAATTAAAATCATTTTTTTCTATTTACGGTCCCTTGAAGCTGAACACATAATAATAATGTGTTTCTTAATCTACGGCAATAAAAACTGTTCCCATTTCTGTCGCATATTCTGACACTTACTAGTTAATAAAAACCTACCCTTTGCTTCCATTATTACCTGTTATCGTTACATCCTTAATTTGTTATTTTTCCATGTCACTCACTTTACACTATACACAACTATACACTCTTTGTAATAACAAGCTTAGATAGAACGATAAGAGAACATTTTGATACACTCAAATTTAAGTATATTTAGTGTTAAGTTGTGACTTTTGGTAAATCAATTAGAAGGTACTTGGGATGCATGACAAATCTGTAATATAGTAAATAATATTATAAATGCGAAAGTAACCCTGTCAGTAAACAAGACCTTGTAGAAATACATGGGCTACTTTAGCAAAATAGACTTGAAGAATCAAAATAGAAAAGAAAGAAGAAGAAAGAAGAAAGAAAGACAATAGAATAAAAGTTTATAGGAGAGACCAATCATTCCTCAAGGTTAGCGATATAATAGTTCACCATATGTTTTTTCTACGTGGGCATTAGCTACTGAATTATACTATATACGGAACCTCCACAGCACGAGTACTTGTCACACTGGTAGAAAGTACCTTCTAACAAAAGCTAATTCTATAATAATACATAATTCAGTCGTAAATCATGAAATTAATCTTCAAAAGATTTATTCAAATACAAATTATTACAGTATGTAAATGTAAACTTCATTTAACATTTCTTTATGTTGCCAAATTACTTTACGCCGTTGCGCAGCTAATACAAGCCAATTTAATTTCCTTAAGAAAACCGCTACAAATGCTCAAAAGTACAAAAAAAGCTTTTTTTGCTGTGATCAAAGGGTATCTCGACGATAATATAATCTTAATGTTGAAAGTCAAGGACATAAGCAAATCAGAATTCTTGATCCTTCAAAAAACATTTTTTGCTCTCATATGTGTTACGTTACAGTAATTAGGATTAGAACATCAAAAAAAAGTCCAAGATATAAAAATTTTACGTACATGATTATTATAATAAATATTTGCTGTATTTTAAAATTAAGTATATTTAATATAATAAACATAACTAAATAGGAATGTAATTCACAGTTTGTCAGTTACGCAACGACAGAGATGCGGCGATAGACTATCGCCATTGGGCAATCAAGAAATGTATAGGAGATCATTCGAGCGCAGCGACACTGACGCGGTGACTGCGGTTGAGAGTCACGTAAGCTCTGCGTTTACCATAGATTACACACTATTAACTAGCGATAAAGACCGATCCCAGCTCACGCGGCCATTGTGATGCGTCTGGCTTCCGATGTTATGTTTCAAAACTTGTAAAAATTTGACAAAAATATAATAGTATATTAATTTTACATTTGACTTGATTGATTAATGTTATATTTGAGATGATTAAAATTATATTTAAAATGTTTATTATTGCACATATCAATTTGAGTCGTAAACATGCTTTCAGGTAAGCCTTTAAAAGCACGTTCAATGATCATTAGTTTTCACAATTTGTTTTCTCCTAATATTTTGAATCGACTGATTCATTTTTAGACCAAATGGTAGGTATCCTGAACGAGTGGCCTGGATCGGTCGATCGGTCGCAAATCGGTCGGTGGCACACCAAAGGCGATGTGATATTGACTTGTCAGTTGTAACACTGCGGCCGTTGTGAAAGGACCTTTTTGAAAATGTATGAAAATATGAACTTGAAAATTGAACGATAAAGCATTTTTTTTGGTAGGATAGGGTTGACATGAATGAAACTATAGGTAATAATATAAATACTAAGAATGTTAATAGAACGTCCGACTTTGTTTGGAAATATCCGCAAAAAAAGGAAATAAACTTCGATCATATGCCATAGACGTTTGATCGGTAGTTTACATTGCAGTTTTTGTATCAACCTATTACAACATATATTCCCAGAAACATTCATTGGATGATCTGTTTTATTATTACTGCCACTATTTCTATTCTAAGCGGCGGTAGCGTAATGGCTAAGGCGTCGGACTTGCCATCAAGTGGTTGCGGGTTCGAACCCCACCCAGTGCACTACCGTCGTGAACCCACTCCTAACACAAGCGTTAAGCTTAGCTGGAGGGGTTAACGAGATTACTAGTAATGTGTGACCCACGAGATTACTAGTAATCTTTGGAAAAAAAAACAATTAAAGCGATTTTTTCCAGAGATCGTGTATCTGTGTAAACAAAATCAAATTTACATGAAAATTGATAGGATTATAGGAGGGCTACGCAGAGGCATACTAAATACCACATATTATTGTCAAGAATAATTTGGTCCCACTCGCGTAATAAGGGGCAAGCCGTCAACTGGGCACTTTGGGAAAATTGGGAGTAATTGCGTTCAATAAATTCCATATTTTCCCATCCTATCCGTTGAAAAGGTAGGTAGAAAAGGAAGACAATGGAAAGAAAGAGATATTGCTCATACGGATGGCTTGGGGTGTAAGCAACCGCTCGAGCAGGCTCATAATGAATTGTTTGATAGCAAATTCTAGATTAGGTACTATATAAAACCAAAAATGTAAATGGGTTGATGCGAATACCATATCAACACAGAGTCTTTTTATACAATGTTCATTTAGGACGTTGTTAAAAATTAGTATCTATTAATGAAAAAACGAATTTTGGAATTTTTTTTTTCATACATTTTTTTCGGGTTTCCTCTACTATTTCTAGGCTATATACATACATGGCGATTTAAAAAAATAGATTACATATTTTTATAACACTGTATAAGGGTATAGTAAAAAGTGTAGTACAACTTTATTTACTATTTCACAATTCATCACATATATCTCAGTATTACATTTATGACTTAAATTCTGTAGAGATTCGTCCTAATATATCCAACGACATGTATGTTGTGTTAGCAATAAAACGAATTTGGGACGAGTGACCCGTTTCAATGAGACACGCCAGTTGCCCCTGTAGTGTTTAGCTTCGACCCGGGACCCATTCGGACGAGTTCAAGGGAAAATTCATTTGATTTGGTTGTGTAAGCAACAAATGGAGATTTCGACCCCTGAGAAAGTGTTTAAACAGTTTTGTATGTATTGTATAAAAAAGTGGATAATAAAATGAACATATAATTGGTTGCGTTTCATGTTTGGAGGAATTCAAGACCGACTTTAGACCTTTACATTTCTTTAATTACAAGGATTTTGAAGTATAGAAATAGAATAAAAGCTTACGTGAGTGTTATTCATATTTATATACTGTTTTACTCACCTCTGTATCGGGATGCCCGACTAATTTCGAGCCCGACGGGGACCCGTTTTCAAATCCTGCGTGAATGTGACGCCTGACAAATCGCGGCGAGACGCTTTACGCGTTGATAAAGGGCCACCATAGAGTCCGAAACTAATCTGGCATCCCTGAAACACGCATGCGTAAACCGTATATCTTCAATACTATCTATAAGTACCAGTCGCTGAAGTAATTACCTATGCTAGTATCTACGTTTCTTTATGAAACTTAATTCTGAAGTAAAAAAGAACCGATAGACATCCGTATTACCTACTTACTTTGCTACACTTCTCTTCGGTTTCATTCTAACTAAGCAGCCTGAATACTTATATAAAAAGCTCGAATGGTTCAGTGACCATAACAGACATGAAACCAGGGCTTCCTCATATCTGTTGATCACACCAAGACATCGAACTGCCGCCTTCCGTGGGAGTTTTAAAGTGTAAGTGGAGTGCTGGAACGATTTACCACACCTCTTCGTACCTTAAACTTAGTTTCTAAGTTTAAAAAGAAACTCAAGCAACATTTACTAATTACACAAAAAACAATAAGTTCAAACTTACCTTCTTATATTTATTGCCAGCTGTGGTTTGGTATCTTCTCCTGACTTTTAATTTTACTGTGAAGTTGTGTTTTAGATTTCTCACTTTATAACCGACACACAATCTTGTAGTCATCACTCAATTTGGCAAATACAATCATTAATTAAAACAAATTACACATAGACAGTACCACGCCATTCTCACGTCAACTGACTTCCTTCTTAATGTTTCCTATGCAGAAATAAAGCACTTAAGTTAATAAATTTATAATTTATTATTCAAATTACTTGTACCTAATTTCTTGCAGCTCCCATATTATGTATAGAGTAAACTAATTAGTAGATATGGTATAGTAACCCAAGCGTGTTTTCATATTTCAAAAACTCCCGCGTTGCATAGATTAAATAGAACTGGCGCCGGAGCGTTTATGTTTTACGCTGCAAGACACGAAGGCGTAATTTATAATTTATAAATTTTTAATCTTTTTTTTTCTTTTCACGTATCACAATTATTAAATGCATTGTATATGTTCATATATATTATTACATACACAAATTCAGCAATCTTATCATTACTATTATCAGATATTAGATATTTATTTATTTCTCTCTCAGAACTTGACGATGGCTCACTGTCCGTGAATATCATTCTAGGTGTTAGCATAATACCAGTACTACTTCTAATGAAGTAGCACAATTGTAAGCAAAGTGGTAGGGAGGGAGGTAGGAAATACGATTCTAAATGAAGACGAGCGCTAGCACTCAAACCTTAACTCCAAAGTTCTACAATTGTAAGTTTCTTGAACTAGATACTCCAATTGGTAGCGCGAGCTCATATCATACAGTTGGAAACAAACTACAGCGGCTGTGATGTAACTGGCTAACTCAGTACCTAAATTATAAACAGATAATTTTCTTAGGGTTTAAAGGTGTATTAATAAACGTTATGTTGTTATAAATTGTGATTTATACCTACATCAAATGAATATTGTAGTTAGAGTATTTTATTGTGGTCCGCGTGAATCTCGGTGTTATGCATAAATCAGCGTAGCGTCATTTGAACATGATGTTGCTTTTAATCATAAAATGAAAAAAATATAAATTTTTAGTATTTTTAATATGATAGTGCAGTATATGTCATTAAATTTTAATTTTTAGACACTAATATTGGTGTGTATTTTACGTGGCCAAACTTTACAAGTAATGTAAGAACTAAATCAGCTAAATCTTTCTAGTGTCAGTCAGAAGAAATTAAGCTTTAAGACACGAAGCGACGGACGAATTGCAAGCGAAAGAACTGAAGCTCCAATGAAGGGATTTCATTTCCAATCTCTTGTTAAAAACATGTTTTTTACAAACGACATTACTCTAAACTCGCATTAGGTCTAAATTTGAATTTCCTAACATAAAAAAAAACTGCAAATATGAAACTCATTTTACAAAATATATCCAAATTAAATTAGATGATTAGATGCGACTGCAACGTAACTCGTCGCCAAATACAATCAGCTCATCTCATTTCAGCTAGGATGCATCATATCCTCCTCTACCGACTTCGCCTACCTACATGTCTATCGGCGAATCCAATTTACCCACAGGCAAGTATAGCCTGCGGTATATTTTCGATGAGAGTGTACCCGTGGTGGTTGGATGGTAATTACAAACAAACCTTTTGGATGTTAACTCGGCAACTTGAGATTTAGTAAATTAAATCAATATAGTCATATACCGTTTTCACTCATAATAATATATTTCTAGATAGTAAATGCCATATTAGTATTTTAGACCAAAGATGTTAATAGTTAGATGAAAATACAGTACCAACGCAGAGTATCTTTATACAATGTTAAGCTAAGTTCTTAGCTTTGGAATTAATTGAAACGTTTAAACACTCTCCAGAGAGTGTTTCAACAGTTGATTATGGTCAGTTAAGGAAAAGAAAAATAATACATTGTTTTCTATGAAATGCTTATGCAGTATAGAAAAGGCATGTTTCTAAATCTTTGTTTTAAACACTTTGACAAATGTAGAAAGAAAGAAATGTTTTTTATTCTGACTCATACAGGATAGGTACATTTTAACATGGTAGGAAAAAATAAATATAAAAATCTTTTTAACAAAAAATTAAACTGACGCAATAACTAAGAAAGCAATAAATAAATAAACCTTTTAAGTCTTGAGCTTATTTACATAAATTATCAAATTTTATATAAACTTATTTTGAGTCGGCGCCAAGCAACAAACTGATTAATTATCTAAATTTTATGTACGTACGTAGAAATGGACATGGCTATACGATACTCGAAAACAGCAATTTATTCGCTCTTCGGAAACTATAAACGATCAAATGCTCCTCTCTATACTTACATATAGAAATACTAATTGCAGCAGTCGACTTCAATATGCATGCAGCGATTAAACGTTAGACACGGACTAATGCCTGCCAGGAAAGTCTCACTCACTAATTAATGTGATCCGTGCTGTCTGAACTCGAATCAATCGAATGTAACGTGCGCTTCTCTTTGCTCCTTTAATTTGTTTGGTCTGCTTCTTTTCTGGCTGACTCTAGCAATTGCATTGCGAGCTCATAAGTTTTACTTGTGACTTATCTGAACAAACTTGTGTGTCTTTAATTACAATAAAACGTTTTTAAAATCCTAATAAGCACGTAGTATGTTGCGAAAACATTGTAATAGGCTTACGAAATATTTGATCGAAGATTCTGGCACAATCATCAGTGACCAGTATTAACTCGTGATTACAGGCTGTCACAAAAGGAAATCTCGTACAAGAGAATCTCTCTTTTTCAGTCGGTTTACAATTTTATCGGTTCTCTCGTATGTTTTGCAGCATTCCCAGTATTTCAGTTATGCGAAAGGAACGATGTCTAGACATTGAACAGTGTAGTACGTCGTTGTTTTAATTAGAACAAAAGCATTAGGACAATAATATGTTTCGTTTGACTCAAATGCAATCATTACTGCCAAGTGACTAGGTTGGTAATAAATTAATGTGAATTATCACTAAGTACATATTATAAAACAATGTCCCCCGTCGCGTCTGTCTGTCTGTTCGCAATAAACTGAAAAACTACTGAACGGATTTTCATGCGGTTTTCACCAATAGGTAGAGCGATTCATGAGAAAGGTATATAATTTGTTAAGGTTTTGTGTAAATTTGTTGAAATATGATGATGATTGTTAAGGATTTCTCCCGTGCGAAACCGCGGTGGGTGGCTAGTTAAGTCATATAACAAAAACGATTCCAATGCAATGATTTTGGAAATAATATTATGTTCCATCAAAAACGTTATTGTCTTTCTAGTGTTAAAAGGCCTTTACAAAATAAGTATTCCTGGCTCGGTTTGCTCCCTGGCTGATTGCAGTAAATACTTTATTATTCTGCAGTTAATGCAGAGAACATTAACTGAAGAATAGTAAAGTATTTACACACGCAAAGAGAGTTTAAAACCGTCGTAAAATTAAAAGTATCAACACCAATGTCGCGTCCACTACTAATACTTATAACCACAACACATAGTCATATAAACACAACACTATCTATACGACTGTACCTTCTATCTTCCATCTATACATTCTACAGCGATCTTCTATAGAGTGGGGGTGCTTTGCTACTCGGGCCACACACTTTTTTTCGACCTTCAGCTTTTTATCATGTTTCCTTCTTTCACAAAAGTAATCATTTTACTCCAAATTCGAAAATATAATATGTATTAAATCACAAATCTTGCCACCAAGATAAATAAAAAGCTGGTGAACCTTTATTTTATTTTATATTCATTCATCAAATAAATTAAGGTACTTCCGCCTCCCTTAAAGGTACGAAACGTGAGTGGTTCATTCGATTTTCAATTTGAGTTCAATCACGAGGCAGGCGGGTTCAGCCTCGCCACAAATTGGGTCCCATACAGTCAAAGGCACAAGTATGTCGTATAAACCAGTGACAGACATGTAAAATAGAAATTTCGAGTTGCCTGCATGTTACAATAAGGTTGGCCGTAACAAGCCGTATTGTGATTGGGTCGTATAGACTAGCTTTGGACGTATTCGTGGTGCGGGCCTAGAACTTTAAACTACGTGAGGACTGGGCTATGGTCCTATGGATACAGCAGCTATTGGGCTTGACGTATACTATTCTATTATATATATAAGTATTAATAAACTGAAGGTTTATTTGTTTGAATGTGGTTAACTCAGGTTTTATCCATCCGATTTGTGAAATTCTTTTTGCGTTAGATACCCTGTCTATTGAAACGGGTTATAAGTTTTCGCCACATCAAAAACTCTTATTTATTTTATTAAAAATAGGGGGCAAACTAAAATAGATGATAAAACAGTTCATTATTTAATAAAAAATTGTTAATAGACATTATTATGACTGGTTATACTATTGGTAAAGTAATACTATTGGTCGGTTGATAAATATTAATGAATAGAGGGGTTATAAACTCCGCTCCGCTCTGCAAACAATCTTCTTCTGTTATGCCCCACTCATACATCCGCGTGTGTTCACTCTTCCTTTCTTATTCAATCTGTCCTCCTTTGGAACGCTCTACCTCTGGAAATCAGGATAGCACCTAGTCACCTTTCGTTCAAGGCGAAAGTACGAGCCCACAATTCGCAGAACCTAGCAGAATCATCATAACAGTAACACATTGTTATTATATATATATAACAGTAATATTTATATATGTATGTATGTAAGTTGAGATGAGATCGTCGGAATCACTGGAACTGGCAGTACCTAGCCATTCTACCAGGTTTTATAACAAATCTTTTAGTGTACAGGCTGTTCGGTTATGAAACGCGTTGCCTTTACCTATTAGACGTGCCCAATCACTGGCCATATTCAAGAAAATGGTCAAAGAATATTACTTGGCTTCTTAATTTCTCCTTTTTGTCATTTGCTGCATTTATAGGATATAATCTTATTAATCTACAAATAGATATTTGAATATATTAAATGTTACAGAGTGATTACACTTGTTTCCCTGTATTACCTATCTAATTATATTGTATATGTTATAGGTATCATTTACTAGTTTTTAAGTCCAACATGTTTTGATTCCCACACCAAAACTACCCATTAAATTATTATGTTACTAGTCATTATTTTTCCATCCCAAGGTTACCTGGAAGAAATTGCTTTTAGCGATAAGGCCGCCCTTTGTACATATCAATTTTAAAAACTTACTGTAAGCAATATTTACTGGTATACAATAAAGTTTATTCTATTCTATTCTAAGTTATCACGTATCTATGTTTATATGTATATGTATGTATGTATATAATATATGGTCTCCTGTGACCTTTCCTAGTTTCTTTTTTATTTTCTACTTAAATCTAGTGCACCTATTCACTCATTTCTGCACCACCGTAAGGTAGACTGGTAGAAAATGCCTACGGCATTAATTCCGCCATTGTACATTTTTTTTTGTGCATAAAGTGTCAAATAAATAATAATAATAAATGAAAGGGTAGGAATGTATTATAAGTTGATAACAATCACTTGAGTGCGGAGAGAGGTACGAACAACATGGCAGTTATTAGTTAGTGATTTTCATAGTTTATAGCAATGGTGTGAGACGGTATGTAGCAAGTTATGATCAAAAAGAATGTGGCGCTTAACACCTACTCTGCTGGTGGCTTCACCATTTGAGGTACGGTACGGTCCCTATTGGGCTCCAATGTCGTTGATCCAGGAAATACACACATGAGTGCCTGTACCTACAGCATCCGAACTCAATCCAAAACATGACTTCTAATATAAAGATTATTATGGGATCGCTCTTTTCGTATAACATGATGTTATTTAAAGACGGAGCTCACAGACTTAGTCAGGCCGTGTGGTGTGGGTTGTATAGATTCACAACTACTCTTTTCATTGACTAGCTGACCCGACAGACTAAACCTCCTGTTTTAACTATGACTATTGAATTCGAATTGGTATAATTTGCATAGCGCATTCTGTCAATCGCGCCAACTGTCAAACGACTGACAGTTATGTCAAAAGCGCTATATATTAACTTTTCTAATGTAACCTTACATTACACAGTTAATAAGGTCGTTAAATTTTCTAATTTTCCGCACAACTTCCTTATTTTTTTCTTTCATAAGAACCTTCTTCTGACAATAACAAACACAAAAAAAATAATTAGTTAAATCGGTCCAGCCATTCACGCGTGATGCTGTGACCAAATCAAATAGGGATTAATTTTCATATAAATATACACAGATTACGGAGTGAGTCCCTAGAACAGTTTCATTCCTGGTAAAAATCGACTAATGCATGTTGGCAAGTCATTAATATAATACATTATTTCAGACCTCCCAGAGCTCAGTCAATGATGAATAACACATTAATTCATCTATACTTCTACTTATGATTTTCGTTCAAATGCTAAACCAGGACCGTAGAACGCGAAAGACACGAATATTTATTAAAATAATAGTTATTCAAGAATATGTTAGTCATCTGGTCTAACACAGGTCTAAAAAATACAATAAACAATCGCTTGTGACTTTACGACAGACTGACTTCAACATGTACCTGTGAGTAATAAAATTAGAGAAAGGTGTTAAGACAAGCCACCAACGAACTTGTTAAGACTAATTAAAAACCTTAGTAGCCTTTTGTCACCTATTACATCCAGCCACTAATTAACTAAAATATATGCGTCGTAACTTTTATTACCCCTATATATTAGAGAGTAAAGTCACACGCAAATATACAGGATGTTACAGAAATGTGTGGTCATATTCTAGGGTCGTATCGTCTGCAAGTAACGTATAAAAAACGCATGAGGTGTGTTTGGGACACCCGGTTGAAACGAAGTGCCGGTCGCTATATATATGTATTTGATGGATTCAATAAATTAAATACAAAATATACTAAATAAATATTGTAAAAGCTCGAAATTAAATTTGCACCATTTGTTAAAATTGCCCTAACTAATTATAGAGATAGTTAGAATAAAAGATGAACCGTGAAACCACAGATGGCGTAAAAATAAAATGAATCAACTCGCGGTCAGCATTTTTCGTTGCGCTAATACTTTTTTCCGGCTAGCCGGCCGGCCGCCGAGCGTCTGAAGCGTAACGTACGATAAGGACCTTCGTTCCAAAAATGCTAAAAATTTTAGCTAAATTCGTAATAAAACCACACACAGAAATCTTATTTTCAAATTGATAAATTGAACTTAAAAATTGACTCATACAGTTAGATCATTAGAGAGAGAGCCGGTATGAATTAAACTATGTTACAATGTTAATGTTAATGAAATGTCAGGATTTCTCGGAAAATGTCTGCATAAAAAAACTAAATCATTAACTAAATATAAATGTGCACTTACGCCAGGATTTTTATCGAATTTAATTTCAAGCTAAATCGACTATTTTTCGGTTACACATAACACTCCTAAAATTTGACCACACGTTTCCGGAACACCCTCTATCATGTAAGCATAAAAGTAGGTGAAAGTTAGGTGAGGACACGTCAAGACTTACGAGATAGTAAGTTTTCTTGTGAACATAAACGCTTCTAGGAGGTCCGCTAGTGTGGGGTAGTATTCACTGTTGCCTAACAAGTAATATTACCACAGATAAGATAATAGTTATGTATTACTGTTAGCACTAGGGTTGCCATCCGTACTTTTTTTTTATTTTGTTAAAATGAATACACTAAATCAAAATCAAAATTATTTATTTCAAGTAAACCCATTGTAGGTATTTTTGAATTGTCAGGAGGAGTCAGTCAGTATAAGTCGGTCGTGAAGCTAGTTGCCTGTTCCAAAACGTAGATCCTATGGAGAAGAACAGGCAAGAAACTCCAAGGACACTCTTTTCCAACATGTTTTTTTTTACAAAATTATTTGTTACATTGCTCATAAGCGCAATTTAATGTGAGAACAATGTAACATAAATTAATATTGTTCTAACTAGTAACATAGGTCACACATTACTAGGATTCTTGTTAATGGTATGCTTGCGTTAGGAGTGGGTTCACGCCGGTAGTGCACTGGGTGGGGTTCGCAAGTCCGACGCCTTAGCCATTACGCTACCGCCGCTTTTAGTATGGTACTGTATTGTAGTCAATTGTACTGTATATTATAAAACAATAACGTAGTACAAAAATACTATATTAAAGTAAATGCGTAATTTCAGAATGAAACCCATAAACGGCGCTTAATAATTCTAACAAATATTACACAATATTATATTATATGGTTAAGGCGTCGGACTTGCCATCGAGTGGCTAAGGGTTCAAACCCTACTACAGCGGGGTTGCACTACAGACGTGAACCCACTTCTAACACGAGCATTCAGCTTAGTTGGAGATGTTTACAAGAATACTAGTTATGTGTGAGCCACATTACTAGTATTCTTTTCATAAATTAAAAAAAAACGATTATAACTTTGTTTGTTACCTTTTCGCGCCTACTCAACTAAACATCAAACAATTTGACATAAGTACACGTTACAGAAAGAGACATATTTCATCCGAAATAAGTTGTGTTGTAGATGGACAGAAACATTACTTTTACGAGAGCGAAGCCGCGGGTAAAAGCTATTAATTAAAAAGGTCTTTTTTTTTGGTTATGAGTTTACTTTCTATATTATTAAAATAAAAAAATAAAAACACTAATTTTCTCACAAAAAAAGTTAGCAACACTCCTTAGAAACAAAACTAGATTTTTTATGCCGCTGTCTCATTCTGCTAGACTGTAGAATGTGTCAGTGTTCACATCACCATTGAATAACACAATGCCTAACAAGTTGTAATTTGAAACATCAGCCAACATCACTGTCATAATTAATTTGGAACTCCTGTAATAACTTCTGATTAAATTCGTAGCAAGCGTTTCAAGTAGAGATTGCAATCCGGAAAACTGGATCTGGAAATCTGGCGGATTCTTTAGACGGCAACCGGATCCGGACATCGGATCCGGGAAAAAAGCGACTCCAACTTTTGGAAGGATTGCCGCACATTGTTATTTGTGCAGTCACTATCGCACCTTGCACGTGCCCAACCTTACTCCACATTAAATTGCAAGTCAACAACCAACAGAATAGAAGCTGAAAGGGTCTTTGTAGCCACTGGCTATATTTGCTGTTAACATTTCTTTGTTTAACAAAAATAATTATTTAATGTAATTTGAGTAATGTTATCTAATATGTATATAATAATTATTGTTATTATTAAGGTAAAATTATATGAATAGATTTTAAATCTATAGCATTCTTTAATCTTACTCAAAATTATAGATATATACGACGTTCTTTACCGATTTAGGTGTTGACAAATATAATAAGCAAGTAACTTAGTAAACAGGGATTTCTATTCGGATAAAACCCCAGGGTAAATACTTGTTTACCATACAAACACTGAAATACTGTAGAGACCTGATGACTTTCTATCTCTCTTCTCTTAAGTGTTGCCATTTCTACACTTCAAAATTACCCAACATATCACGGACAATTAATCCATACATTACGATATAGTAGGGAGTGATAGAGAAAGCACCATCTACTTGTAAGTAATAAACCGTGTTCACCAAACAACAATGATAACATCAAAACTTATGACAGAGAACACGTCACAAACAGTTTAACAACACAACCGAGATGCGTATGAAGTACATCTGAATAGTTTCCCCTAAAACGTGGGTTCATATTACTAGTCTATAGAGGCATATAGAGGAAATTTATATCAGATGGAGAAATACATAGATATGTGGAATAATCTTTATACCCCAGCCAACTTACGTATCTGCCTGAAACTGAAACTAATAAATTCATTAGTGGCAAACGGCAAACGTTTTTGTAAGAGACCCTAGAAATGTTTCGCTGAGAATGACTGTATTTTATTGAATTGAACTTTAGAAAGGAGGAGGTTTACAATTTATGTTGCTATGTCGATATGCTATGCAAAAAGTACGTAGGGTAGTGGGAAGACCGGCGTGAAGCAATGTTGTGTTACACTGAGCGAGTGAGTTTACCGGAGACCCTAACCCCTCTCCCTCTCTTCCCCTCTTTCCCCTACTCCTACCTTAAAGGCCGGCAACGCACCAGAGACTCTTGAGTTGCAGGTGTCCATGGGTGACGGTAGTCATAGTCATTTACTATCAGGCACCGTCTGCTCGTTTACCCCTATAATATATAAAAAAAAATTAAGTACCTCTAAGGGTGGAAAGTAAATAAGCTTACATAGAATAGAATAGAATATACTATATTGTACACCATGTGGTATTACTGTTCATCTTAAATGTAATATCAATGTTGGGTACAATGGGCCGTCTTATCTCTCTAGGACAACCTTTGGTTGACCTGTGTCATGCCCTTTCAGTGAATTAAATAAGTGATCCATTATCATAATATACACCCTGTAAAGTATTTAAGTCCATATGTTTAAAATAATGTTTACATATACACATATGCAGAAGTAATAATATATGTAATCATATACAGAGATAATACATATCAATATTTAGCAAATAAACAGAACAATAACAGTGTTGGAACTATAAGTTTATGTAGTGACGTTTAACCATCGTTTTGAGCTTATCTTATTTTAATTGGCAGTGCGTTCAACAACCTTGTTGCGACAACACAATTGTTCACTAGTACCCTCACACTAACTGTCTCGCGTACAGATCTCATTCTGAGATAATTCCATATTAAATAACAAGAAAAGTGTTAATAGTTAACAACGCATTAACGGTACCCTGTTGTTAAGTAGCATTTATAGACTACTACCATTCATTATTACCTCAGCTACCATCTCAAACTAAAGAAACATAAAATAAATGAAACATCATTCATTTCTCTCGTATTCCGTTCTCTAAGGCCACGAATCGTACCATAGTAAGCCCCTCTATCCCGAAACTTCAGACAAATATCAACCGTTGTAACTTTCTCCAAACCGGTGGCCCACATCGTCCTTCACAAGTTAAAACGTTCCTTTATCCCGAAGGTCTCGGCTCGGGGAAGCAAGTTCAAGGTTGCTTCTGATCTATTACACTAGCGTTACGTAACCCAACTATTTGAGATATATAGCAATTTGATTTTGTGCCAAATGAATAGCTATTATGTATTGTTAAAGTCATAAATCACTGAATTGTTACTATGATGGTATATTTGTCATACATTTCTCATGCGTTACTCAGTTTATGTACAATTCAATGCTTCTAAAATTTTAAATATAATTTATTCAATTATAATTATATTTATCGTTTTGGAAACAGATTTTGAGGCACCAAAATTGGGTTTTCAATGCAATGAAGTTACATCACTAACGTTAAAAGTATTTATTGGCCCTGGTAGTCACCCCACAGGTATGACATACCTATCCTTGTTTGAAAAAAGTCTGTGTAAGAGCATTCACTTCGCGATGCACATGGAATAGTTTCTTCGTAGTCCGGCTAATTTCCCTAGATGGCGCTGGCTAAAAAAATAAATCCTCACTAGTAATATAAATCTGAAAGTGAGTACGTTTATTTGTTACGTTTTCACGTCATAACTACTGACCCGATCATCATGAAATTTTGCATACACGTTGCCAGGAGCACAGAAAAGGACGTAGAATACATTTCATCCAGAAAAAGCTGTTGCCGAGGGTTGGATAAAATAACTTTTAAGCAAGCGGAGCCCCGGGCGAAAGCTAATGGGTAATAAAATTGAGGAATAAAACCATAAAGAATTGACGAAAAATTCTTTGTTTGATGTTGCCAATAAAAATTCAAATTTATTCGTAACTCGACGTTAAAGCAGTTATATCCTGGGACCAGCAATAAAATCTGTCTGAACTTACTGGGGTAATAAAAGTGTTGCGCGCAGCATAAACGTAAACGCGGCACAATATAACTAGTACACCTACTTAGTAGATGTTTAGGTCAGTGGTGGTTTGGGGACTGAACTGTGACCATTTGAGACTTCGAACCAGCGATGTTAGGTGCGGATATGATTTTTCGGATCCGGATTTAAATAATTCAGTTTCAGTTACAGATAAGAATAATAATGATAACTTCACACGTCTCGCACACGGCCGTCTGATCCTAAACTAAGCAGAACCTGTACTATGGCAACCAGACTGCTGATAAACATACTTATATATTTCTAAATACATACATATTATAGATAAATTACACCCAGACACAGAACAAATGATCATGCTCATCACACAATTATTTGTCCTGGGTGGGAATCAAACCCACGAGTTCTGGCTCAGCAGTCAGGGTCACTAACCACTAGACCAACAGGCCAGTCAAGAAATTAGAGTTTTAAGGAATTTTAATAGAAAAATACAGATAAGTTATGATTTGGTTTTGGTAATAAAAAAATATGGCGTAGTTGTCTTATTTATGCTCCACCCCTGTTAGAAATTATACGTTACGGTAACGGTTTCGAATAGATTTTTATTTCGGATATCCAACAGTTCCGTTTTCGGTTATGGTGCGCCAAAACATCCCAGCTTCGAACTTATGCAGTTTAATTTCAGCTTTTGTTTGCTTATTGAGGTATAATAGATTCAAGAAGGCAGAGGGCACTTGAACAAAGCCGTAGATTTCGGATGAAACAACCTTAAACTAACACAAAATTAAACTAACTAAAGTCACACAACATATCGGTGGTTTGCGAGAATACCGACGTTATTCAAAATTCAGTCGAATTGAACTAAGTATGCCAAACGATCATAAATCTTTAATATTTTATGGTGAACAGAGATGCAACGCCTATTTCGGGCTAACGTTCGTTAAAAAGCGATAAGTTCATTATACCTATATTTAGAACAAATACTCTAGCGGATGTCACAAAACATTGCCATTGTCTAAAATGATAATTTTTAGTTCCGTCGCTATTCTCGTAAACCAGCGACATACCAATTACAGACAACTGTAACGTTAAAACTATTTAGAACCTCATTTCTACCGGATTCTAAAGAGAATATTATAATAATAACACTACCACAAAAAATACCCACGCATGAAACCCAACCAGTATTACCCTTAGTTCGACACTGAAGTGGAAAAAATTAGCACGTCAAGCTTTTTAAATATGTATGTAAAAAAAAGAACTTTTAGCTTAATGCATAAGGAAAAATGAAAAATATCTCAAAAATACAGATAAGTTATGATTTGGTTTTGGTAATAAAAAAATATGGCGTAGTTGTCTTCAAAGTACTTGTTCTTTTATACAGGTCTGGGTCAGATTCTCTTAAAATAGACCACCAATGATCGGCCAGCTTATTGTTATCCCAAAAACCTCGGTACCTCACTTTAAACTAATATAATCTTGATGGAAAGGTTGTCAAGAAAAAATCGATGTGCGAGTGCAAAAATGGATTTTTGTGGTAATTTTGTGGTAATTTTTGCAATAAATGGGAAACATTTCTTCATAAGACATTTTGCAGAACCGCTATAAAAGAAAACCAAGCATCATTTTCGATAGCGCTTAAGCGGCTTAAAATTTTTATCCATCAGTACCTTTTTGATTTGGGGTCCGGTACAAGTTTTGTGACGGATGGAACATCAGGATATTGGACATACTTCTTGTTTTTTTGTATTAAAATCGAAAGTTTTTTTTTTGTTTTTGTGCGATTCTCCAGTTTTTGCCTCGCACAACCAATCTCTTTAACAAATTGTCTGCGATATTTCCGGACTGATACACCTTCAAACCTTCAAGAAAATAGCGTACTTCCATATCAAAGGCTGGCAACGCACTTGTGACTCTTGAGTTGCAGGTGTCCATGGGTGACGGTAGTCACTTACCATCAGGTGAACCGTCTGCTCGTTTGCCCCCGATAATATTAAAGAAAAAATTGTCTGTCTCCATTGCATTGCGACACCAAATTGTAAGCACACTTTTCTAATTTTTGCGCACTACGCACACCAATACCTATTTGTCTAAATAATACCAATCCCTAGTTGCGGGCCGCGCGAATTTGGCACCCGCGCGTCATTGGCCTCGTCAGCTGTTTATAAGTTTTGTGTTTCACTGCCGGGTTTTTTTTAGTGAAGTTATGTATTTTTCAAGCTCGCTAGCTCGAAGTTTTATTTATAACTGATGTTACATATAACAGAGTTGATAACTGAACTGCAGCTAGTTCATTTGCACCTATTTTCAAAAAAACTTGGCTATTTGTACTACAAAGTTTTATGCAACCGTGCACAAACCTGCATCGTTAAGTTTACGTGTCGTGCTTTCTTAAAAGATGCCGTAACGAGTGTGTTCCAGCACTAATAGGTGCTTTAAAGAGTGCGTTCAAGCACTAGTAGATGCTGGAACGCACTCATTGCGCTGGTGCACAAAAAGCACAACATCTGGCTATCTGATGGATATAAAAATTATCTCAAGTGTGTGCGTGTGCGCTTGTGCATGTCTGACTTCAATAATTGCACTCGCAAATAACTAAATATACAAAAAGCTTGATATTTCCTGTATTAACATATTTTTTGGAAGTGTCCTCTGTATCAAAATACAATAATATGTTACCACCACGGCATCAAGCGGTTGAGTTGATGGGGTCGGTAATAGAGAATAATGGAGCTCTTCAGTGACTAATAGTTAACCCAATGTGTTGCGGCTCATTTGATTTGAGTTAACGAGGTACCGGGGTAAAGGGTACCTCAGAATGATATTATTATTCACATATTAAATAGTGTTTTTAGATTTAACGACATTTAACTATAATTATTATCCAAATAATATAATTATGTAAAAGTAAGTATGGGCCGGCTCGACCGGTGTGATACCACGGCCTCACAGAAAACCGGCAGTGAAGCAATTTGCTTTTCGCCGAGTGAGTGAGGTTACCGGAGTCCCTAATACTTCCCTCCCCCCCTCCCTCTCTTCCACCCTTCCCCTACCCCCTCCATAAAAGCCGGCAACGCTCTTGTGACTCTTGAGTTGCATGGTGGTGCCCTTGGGCGGCGGTAGTCATTTACCATCAGGTGACCCGTCTGCTCGTTTGCCCCCTATACCATAAAAAAAGGAAAGCATACAAGCACACATACGGGTACCTGTACTGATGACAGTTCGGATTTGTTTTTTCAATGCGCTCATGTCTCGAACTCAGGTTTTTTTTGAAAAGATTTTTTTTATTTGAATTTTTTGCACATTAGTACATAGGTGGACTTAATGCCTAAGGCATTCTCTACCAGTCAACCTTTGCACATAGAATACATAATAGTAGAGCTTTGGGTGATGCAGAGAAAAGAAGAAGTAGATGCATTTAAAAATTATATTAAAATTTGTAAAATTAATGGATGAACCACATATTACTTAAATATTCGTACCCTGTAGCACAGTTAAGATAATAGTTACTTCGTACCTGTAGTCTAACACAGCCTTTCCCAAAGTGGGTTCCGCGGAACCAAAGGGTTCCGTGGGAAAGTCACTAGGGTTTCGCCAAATTATTTATTATATCCATAGTTAGGTTACTTCTTACCTACTTTTTTCTTTTAATATATTTCCAATACTGTCATCTTTAATTCCCCAAGCAAGTGACCGTTGGGTATTATAAGAGTACTCACGTAATAGGTATGCCCCCTATTACGTGAGTACTCTTGTCCAGTTTTATACCGCTTGGGGATACAGGCGTGAGTTTGTAGGTATGTATGTAGTTACGTACAAACATAATTTTGAAATAGCACAAAGTATGTGTTGAGAGGAAATGGTTCTTCTGCTATACTATATGGTTTTCGCTAACTACATAAAAGTAATGGAACTTTTATGTAGTTAGTGAGAATATTACGCCCCGGACTTTTCTATAAAAATGCTAGAGGCTCAAGACGAACTTTAACGATGACAATTAGTATATCTAGGCGATATGATATACTGACGTTCCTATTAAGTTTATTAAAGTAACGTTTGAGTGTCTCGCTCCCGGTGTATGTAGGGTTCCATGAAATTATAGGGATATCATGAGTGTTCCGTAACTTTAAAAGTTTGGGAACCCCTGGCTAACATATATATATACACATAAATAGATTTTTGCATTTGGTAACCCAATTTTGGGGGAAGTACTAAAATCTCAAATTATTTTAATCTTAATTTGACACCAACAACGCATGATTGATAAGCTACTATCGCACAATGATACATCACAAACTAAGCGTGATAGTATATCAGTATAGTTATCATATCATCATCGAAAATAATTACTTAAAGGGTCTACACTCCGCTCCAAATTAGGAAAACTCATCTATTATACTCATCTAAATTTGAAGCAAAATTTTCGAAACACAAATAAGTCGGTGCCATTTCCGCAAACTAAAGGTCTCTCAAAATTATCAAGACAAAGTAATCTTTAGTGGCGAAATGTAGCAAAGTTTGTATTTAGTTCGTAAACACTACAGTGCTCCTGGGATCCAGCGATGCTTATCTTTTTATCTTGTCTTGTCTCAACTTTAGGTTTAAGGAAACAGTACCTTATTTTGTATTTTCTTAATTTTCGTTTTGTCTGCGATATTTGCAAGTCTTTATATTTTTTTATTGTTAGATTTAGTGTAGAGATAAAATTAGTAAAAGGCTGGTTTTTACGCGCAGCTACACTAACATTAATGTGGAGTTTGTCAATGATTTCAAATATTCCTCGATAATGGTTGACTGGCCTGTTGGTCTAGTGGTTAGTGACCCTGACTGCTGAGCCAGAGGTCGTGGGTTCGGATCCCACCCAGGACAAATAATTGTGTGATGAGCAATATGATCATTTGTTCTGTGTCTGGGTGTAATTTATAAATAATATGTATGTATTTAGAAATATATAAGTATATTAAGTAAGTTTATCAGCAGTCTGGTTACCACAGTACAGGCTCTGCCTAGTTTGGAATCAGACGGCCGTGTGTGAGATGTGTGAAGTTAATGAATGAAAAGTATCCTATATCATTTTCAGTAACATTCAGGTGCGAAAACATAACAAAACAAACTTATTAACATTAGCATTTATAATATTTGGTAGAATGGGTGATTCTGGAGGCCCACATGTGTATTTTGGGATGCCAGACTACTAAATACACTTTTGAGTTAGTATATATTTTATATTAAATAATATCACTCACGATAACAACACTTACCACAACTAATAATTAAAATATGAATACCACTCACGGAAGATGTTATTCAAATATATATGATGTTTTTAGGATTAAATTTTATGTTAAGATTGTTTAAGTTATGAATTGGAAGAGGTACATATACATTAGTGGGTGATGATTACACAGTAATTGGTTTGAGAGAAACATTTAAAAATATATATAGAAAGTATTTCTACTTTTTTTACGGATACAATTACCAGTAAACGTAGATACGGTTTACCGAAATTTCAGGGATCCGTTAGATAAACTCAGCTAGACCGGTCTTTGTCAAAATCGTTACTAGACATCTATATACAGTAGTGCGCGAAAGCTTACTGCGAAGATTGGCTATATCAGTCATCTTCGGACACATCAGCGTCGTCAAGCCGACTAGGAGTCGAAGCAGTCGCCATGGCCGAAAACGGTCGGATCATTCAATCATACTGTAGTAGATGTCAACTGGTTCTCAATGATAATGATGATGGTGATTAAACATACCGTACATATCTACGTTAAAATGGGCTGTGTTCGTTCAATCATAAATAGGTATCACTGTGAAAGTGTATCCACTCAATAGACAAATGCCACTAAAACTTGTATCTTATTGACAACAACATTATAGTATTAAGTTGCGCTTAGTGGTAAGACCTTATTGTTAATTATGGAATTAGAATGCATTATATATTATCTTTAGTGTTTAAGTACCTACTAACCTACTGCAGCAGGTAAGTACTTAAATCACTTACATCACTGAAAGGTTTGAATCACCCGAATTGATAAAATACACTAACGAAATGTACCTACATTTCGATAGTGTATAGTGTGTGTATTTTGGTAGATAATATAATGTTTTAATCCCATATAATGACGTTACAATCGCTCGCAAACAGATGCGCAAACTTGTACTGCAAGTGTAGGCACATCTACTCCTAGGTTTAATACTCCGGATGAGATAGTCAAAGTTTTCAGTCTCTAGTTCAATATATTACGAATGTTCAAAATTAGAGAATGACTTCAGAAAGGTAATAACATTTCATTCTAATGCTCAAACACACAAACTCATTTCAGAAATAAACTGTTGACTACCGAAAACATTAATTTGATATCCGGTACTAAAATTTAACGCACGTTCATATCAGCTCACAAATTCACACATAGAGCTGCGAAAACCAATTAATTCGTAATTCAGGAACGTAGCTGTGCGGGCTACTCGATTAGAAGCCATCGTTTTAACTGTATCGATTAATTGTGTATCGATTAGATCTGATTTCGATGTTTAAACACTTTAAAGGTACAATAAATACTAAGTAAAGTGCATACTGCATAGAGCAACTTATGAATAAATGAATGAATAGCAGGATCTTACAAAGGCTAATGAAATAGTACTTTAACCGACTTCAAAAAAAGAGGAGGTATTACGTACGGCTGCATGTATATTTTTTTTTGTTTTTGTTAATTGTATGTTCACCGATATTGCTCCATTAAGCGATTTTAAACATAATTTTTTGTTAGAAGGTATGCGTTCAATGTGTTCCCATTGTCACCAAGATCGGATTTAATGGAAAAAGAGGGAAACCCTCGGGCACATGTAGTGTTTGTTGATTTTTCTTAAAATAAAATAGTAAAAAAACACAAGTTAAATTGTTTTATTGTGCGTACTAAAAGCTAAAAATTATTTGGAAATAAAGTCGTGGGGCGTAGCGTAATCTGAGTTATTATGCATTGATATACTAACGAAATGTAGGCATTTTGGAAGTACATCATATCTTTAATCCCATATTATGACGTCACAATCGCTTGCAAACAGAAGCGCACTTGCACTTATTTGCTCCAGGCCCTAGGTTGGCCAAATAAGTGCTTGGTAGATAGATACATAACATATTATTATAATACTGAGCAAACTTCGCAGCAGACTTCGTTTAATTATTAAAAATATTGAATAATTAATGATTTATACTAGTAAGTTTACCGGTTGATCTTTAATAATTAACAAAACTTTCAGATATTAGAATTATATACCGTTCTTAATTAAGTCGTTTACGTATTGCGTTTCGGGTTTCGCACCGACTTCGAACAGACCAGGTATCTAGTGCCTTTATATTGTTACCTATTGTAATAAAAGTGTCACATTTTCAAATAAGTTTCTAATCATACCAACATTCAAACTTTCGCGTTCCATAATATAATGATGTATCTACACGGGTATTAACGCGATCACGAAATAGGTATTTAGTATGTGAAATGCGTTAATTCCCGTGTAAATACATAATTATAAGTTTGTAATCAAAACTTTTTTAACCTTTCAG
This sequence comes from Euplagia quadripunctaria, assembly GCA_963859945.1. Lineage (NCBI taxonomy): Eukaryota > Metazoa > Arthropoda > Insecta > Lepidoptera > Erebidae > Euplagia > Euplagia quadripunctaria. Next base: position 24,683,408 of record OY982566.1, on the reverse strand, counting down.
TGTCCTTTGTTGTGTATTTTGAAGTCGGTTTAAGTTTTTTTTTAATGTTTATCGTATCGACACCATTGCATTTTAATTAGCTACCTTATAACTGATTTCTAAAGGAAAGTTAACCGCTTGACTGGCAAAGTACCTCCACGCTTCAACTCGTGTAGTACTGTCTTGTCTGCTGTTGAGGTAGGGTCACCAAAAATCCATGGGATTGGTAAAGCAGAAGTGCTAGTGATAGTTGAAGAAAAACTTGCCAATGATATCATTGGCAGTTAAACCAGGTGTTTATTGAACAACTTAATATTCCAACTTCTAAGACTAAGATCAAGTTCTAACTTTAAGATCTTATTTTCGTTTCGGAAACATTTGCATTCTGTATTGCTACCATTAAAAAACTCAAATATTATAAACATCTACAGTTAATGAATATATAAAAAAACATACTGAGAAGAAATGTTTCTTCATAAGGTTTGTATTCTTAAGACAGTACGCCCGGAAATTGAGCCTATTCTTGAGCCCAATCGTAGTTCTGCAAATCCCTTTTTTTACCGACACCGAAAGTGTTAGGTCGACCATTTTTTTGAAATATTTATATTGGTACCTAAAAATACAACTGCGAAACATACAACTAACATAAATATACACATATGTGTACCTTATGTTGTGTTGTGATTACACGGCATTAATTTTGGGCAAAAAAACTGGACGAAGAAAATTTTATTTATTTTATTTTTTACTATTAGGGTTATATTAACAACAGTCCATAACATTAAATATTACTAATCAAATTTCTACAAATAAGGAGAAACCAATTAATGTTAACCACATAAATACAATTGAGATAACATTATAAACAGGTACAGATCTTGTTGCAGCAGAAATATTAATAAAAAATATAGAAGTTGCAGCAAAAACATGACATATAAAAAACCAATAAATTACAACTCAAAAGAACAAGTGTGAATGTGTGTGTGTGTGCGTGTGTGTGTGTGTGTGCGTGTGTATGCGTGCGTGCGTGTGTGCGTGCGTGCGTGCGTGTGTGTGTGCGTGTGTGCGTGCCTTTGTGCGTGTGTAGACTAATGAAATCGTGTTAAATTTTGTTAAAATTTTAAACATGACTTGGACTAAACTTCTTGGAGGAATAAGTGAGTGGCCTAAGAGTGAGTGGCACATAACCACGTCAACGTTACCTCGTTCTAGTTTTTTGGTGAATTATATGAGAAACCAAAGTATAGTTGGCAAAATACAATCGCGAATCTATGTAATTGGTAAATATTAGTTTATACACATCTCTGTCAAATAGTTCTTTATAATGCTTAGCAAGCAATAGACGAATAACAGTCAAAAGGTAAATTTCTGCAGCCCAATGAATGATACGTCTTCGCTCTACCTAACCCAAAACCCCGAGTATTTTTTTTATACATTTAATTTATTTTAGAACAGTGACATCTATCAAATAGATACCAAACTATCAGATTATGTGGTAATAATATTTGACTTTAATTCCAACATTTATATAAGCGTCATCTATTGTAACAAAAACTCAACTACTAAACCCTAAATGACTTGTAATGTATGGTAATTCTGGCAAAAATAACATAGATGGCGCTTGATAGTGGCATTGATTTATATATACATATATGGATACCGAATGACATGTATGTAGATATGATACATTTAAGAGTGTTTTTTAAAACTATAAAATAACGTTGATTGAATTGTTATTATTTTGTAAGGAACGTTGTGATAATAATTTAGAAGAATTTTATTTATAGTTTCATTTACTATTATTAGTTTAACAATTTAGATGTCGATGATTCTTAAGAAATATTGTGATAAAAAAATAAAAAATTAAGAACAGACACTCAAGATACCTAAAATTTTGCCACTACACTCTATATATATACATTACTTGATACCCGGAAATTTGCAATAAAAAAACAGAAAATAAAACATCTTATCTCCCAAGTTGGACCAAACTGCACCCATTGTTCAAAAATAAGACAAATGCGCACCACAAATTACCTTACTTACTCGTGGGGTCGTAGGTAAAAAACCATTGAAGACAACGTCAGTGCACATAGGGAAGAAGTGGAAGGGAGTACGCTTTATATATGTAGTAGTGCCTTTCAGGGCACTAATACTTTTAAAACGTACTTTGCCAGCTCTCGCCTCTTGACCCTTTCGTCCAGAACAAGTCAATACTTACATATGTATGTAAGAGTTAGATAGAGTGAGAGAGAGATTACATTTGAAGCTAGTTTTATTGACCTATCCAAAACAACAAATTTTAATTTCGCAACGATCGGGTCCGCTTTTTTGCCGTAAGAGGTCGCTACAATTTTTTAACTTGTAAAAGGGGTCGCGTATTATAAAAGGCTGAAAAACACCGCTACAAAGTATGGTCCATCCAAAGGTTGCCTGTAAAAGATTGCAAACTGCGATAAGGCCGCCCATTGTGCCACTGTGTGTATTTTTTTGATGTTTCTTGTGATGTACATTTATGGTGTACAATAAATAGTACCTACCTATCTATCTATCTATCTATCGAATGTCACAATAAAATGACCAAATATGTGTGTTTTGCGAGAGTTTGACTCATGACTAAGATTTATAAGTAAATAGGTACCGCTTTACTATAAAATATGTAAACCTAGGTTAGGTATATAATTATTGCACTGGCACCAGAAAGTGATTAGTATTAATACTTAATACTTTTTAACGATAATCTAAAAAATATTAATATGTAGACTACATTAGAATTAAATCGGTTTTTTGTCTCCCCAGAAAAGTGACCCAATTTCACATTCGCGAAAATAAATGCCGTTCGACGATATTGATTGGTGATATGATATGGCGTGTCGTCTCCTACCAGCTGTACCTAATTCGACTGGTGTTGAGGACTTCCACGAGGTTACGATTTTATAGATGCTAGGTACTTGCTATATTTTGCTTTGTTTTCGAAGACCTCATGCAGGCTATAACATTTTTGTAGATTATCATCTATTTCCGTAGATTCTTATAAATGTTACGACTAGGTAGGTTGTATATATTTTTATCCACGATAGCATTGCCAATGCTAATGATCCAAATTCCCCAAAAATCAAGGTCAAGTTACCCCCAAATTTGGGTAGAAATAAGGGTTTGTATTTGGTAGTTCGACTGTTGACTAAGCACTCCACGCATCGCTCAACTGTGTTCAGGATGCATATTGCCTGTGACTTTAGAGTTTCATTCTTCTTGTGCTGTTCTAAATTCATTGGAGTGCACGGTAAGTTATTTTAGACAGTCTGATTTTTCCTTCACTTTTGAATTCTTTGGAAATGGGATATGGTTTTTAATATTGGGTTGTTGAATTCTTTGTTACTTGCGCTCTTCCCGTTTCATACGCCATATATCGTCTTCCTGCTTCCTATAAGCCGCATAGCACGAGTAAAAATTTAAATATGCTATTATTGTAATAATTATCCTCATTAATTGTATCACCCTGAGATAGTATGTTATCTATAACGCGTACAGGTGTAATTTACACCTGTGTACTATCTATGCATATAATCTTAAAAGATAGATGCTCCTACTTTTAAAGACTTTCCTTAATTTCTAATCTATTTAAATAGATAGTTGGTTATATCGCCTCCCGGCAAAAAAGTGTCATATCACAAAAAGTGTCATATCACATGTTAGGTACGTTTTAACATTTTTATAGCATTGAATAGCAAATGTTGCATTTGGTCAGCTGTAAAAACATCGTTATTATCTCAGTGAAAAGGGGGAACAAAGTTCCCTTTTCCACTGACCTGTTTTGTTCAATTCAGAGGCATAAAAGTCGTGTTTTCTCGAAATAGCTTTTTGTATTATGACTTTTTTTGCCGGGAGGCGATATAATATTTTGCTCGATGTAAAAACTAGGCCTCAGACGCCCAGCAGAGAGGGCAAATTGTAGGACGTGTCGCAGTGTTAGATAGTATTGCAGTATCATTAGCAAAAGCAAAGTTGCTGTTGTGACTTCCGATGCATCTTGGGAGTACAAAACGTGTGGCCTGATTCGGATCCTTATTAAGGTCGAACTATTAAATCAAGCAACATAGGCTAGGCAATAGGTTTATTTAACTTTTATATAACATTCCACAGGACTTTATATTACTCTACCAAATGCCTTCTGTAAATAACACCGTCTTGTAATCTTTTTCATGTTACTTCTATAGCCTCCTTGATTATATCCGATAACACATCGGATAACATTGTGCTATTATAAAGTGTTGGCGTTTATATGTTCACGCAATACCGTCTTCACCAAATTAATACTACGGGGCAATACCATACCATAATAATAATACATAATACGGGGCATAGGCCCCGTACCTTTTTAAGGCAGTATCTAAAAAACACAAGAAAGGAATAGTTAATTCCTTGCCTGTTCGAGTATCTCAACCTTATAAAAGCTAATAAATACTATTTTGCTCAATGGTTACTAATCGTAGTGGAGACCGTCCTCAGCTAAAGAGAATAATAAATGATTTAGGTATCAACCCCAATTTTATATGCACAGCTAACTAATTTATAAATTACGTGAATAAAAAGTGAAGTCCTTCAAAAACTAGATTTTAGAAAATAGTTTCCCTTTCTTCCGTTTTTGTATTTTGCTTTTCAACAGGGCCCCATATTTTACATGCCCGAGGGCCCCAACACGACCTAAGACGGCCTTGTCTTGTCAAACAACACACATTGCACCCCGAAGTGTGGTGAATATTCCAACTCTGAGAAAAACATTGTAACGCTAGTCATCAAACACCGCAGTCGTACATAGCCAGATTAAAAAATATTTTGGCTGTTAGGTAAATTACCAAGATTGGTGTAACAATGTAAAAATTGAAAAAAAAAAAAAAATTGGCTACATATGACTGCGGCATCTTAAAAACTTAAATAAAAGGTAATTAGGGTAAGTTTAATATCAAACGAAATCTTTTATAAAAATCACAGTCGTTTATTTAATAATAAATACTGGTAATTAAGATAGACATAGAGATTTACGAAAAAATCTTTAGCATAATGAAAGGTACTTTAAAATACTAATTAAATACCTAAGAATGTTGAGTACATACAAGTTTATATCGCCTACGCGTGATGTAAATAAATCATAAACTAACGTATGAAAATACACTAATCAAGGAACTTAATATTAAGTCATGGGACCGATCTCCTATAAAACCTTAAACTAGCCCCTAAAGGTACGTATAAACAATCTATTCTTTATCTGCGTACTAAAAAGCTAAAGTATTTCGAAAACTATTTTTATTAATTATTATTATAACTACAAACTTGCTATCAGAACCCGTGATGATCAAATATTTTTGATTTAGAATCGGACTCAAGATCGCTGCACTAGGGTGTCGAACTACCCTTATAAGTACATTCATAATATTAAAGCGTAGCTAGCTGTGACAACACTATTAAATAAAAAAAAACAAACTCTCCATACCCCTCAAACACACAAAGCACAAACTCGCTAGGAATGATTTTAACATAATATCTTCTGGTACAAGTTAACCTCCCTGAGGTACACCCAACTAATATGAACTCCGATTCCATCAAAATCACAAAATTGGAAATAAATTTACCGACGAAGCTTATCGTTTGTGCACGCATATTTATTGCATCATCTTTAATTTGAACCTTAAAACTAAATAAGAGACTACCCTAATGAAGACAAAAAGAGCTGAAAGGGCTCCAACATCAACCCAGAAGTTTGCCTTATCCATAGTCATTTCCTTCAAGAAAAGATCTGGATGCCTAAAATGGCAGTAATCCTCGGAACATTTTAATTTTCCTCTTCCGTAGCCGTACACTGAGAGCATTGCTCCTTCGAAGCCGTACCTGACGTAACTCAAATAAGTTAGCCATTGAAGATAGCTCGGTATCGCGTTGAAATTGACGAAGAACCCGGAGAAAAGTACAACGGGGATTGTAGTTACAGGTCCAAGGTAGACTCCTGTTTCGACCTTCATGGCTGCCCCGATGAGCAAGCCGAGGGACTGAGCGACGAGAGCGGTGAGGATGTTGATGGTGGTGAACATGAGCACACGGTCCGTCTCCATTGGCTGTCCTGTCATGAAGTACACTATTATGACGTAGACGCCACTGAACACGATCTGCGAAAGAATGGAAGATATTAGTATATTTTTGAATTAGAATTTTTTAAATTTATCGATTGCTATTCTTGGATTGATTGATGGATGGATGGATGGATGGATGGATGGATGGATGGATGGATGGATGGATGGATGGATGGATGGATGGATGGATTGATGGATTGATGGATTGATGGATTGATGGATTGATGGATTGATGGATTGATGGATGGATGGATGGATGGAAGGATCTGGATGAAATTTGGCACAGATATAGATTATAGTCTGGAATAGCAGACAGGCTTTTTATCCAGGAAAAATGTAAGACTCCCGTTAAATAGATTTCACCAAAATTTCCACGGAAACGTCGCGGACAGCAGCTAGTATTTCGTATGCAACAAAAGGTGCTAAATGATATTTTTGAGGAAATATTAATATCTTATCTACCGCGTATAATATGACCTATGTTATGGGATGCGTAAATATTTAATTAACTCATATTTACCTGGAATGGTAGGTCCGCCATAGTCTTCGCAAAGTAAAATGCCTTCAGAGAATACCAGTAGTTCAGATGCTCTCTCACGAACACGCTCATCTCAGTAGGGACTGGAACAAAAAATATTTTTTATTGGTCTTGCCATTTAAAAAAATGCATATTACATAACATTTTATAAGTGCCCAATAATTAATGTTTAATTTAGTATTGTTAAGTATAAGATCTAGCAATTTATAAGTCAGTAGAATGAGTGAATGAACGCCTTAATATAATCTATGCCCGTGTTTCGTATAATCAAATACATTTATCGTGTCCATAAAACCATCATAATAAATAATAATATCATGGAATATGATAATTTTTATAGCGCAACAACGGATTTTTTTTATTATGCAGCAACAGATTTTTTTTTATTATGCAGCAACGGATTTTATATGGCGCAGCAATTGATTTTTTTTTATGGCGGAACAAGGGTTTTTATGACGCTGATAAATATTTTTTAATATGTTTCATTGCACATATTTACTAGGTACTCACTTTAGTACTACTTACTACTACTATTACTACTACTAGTTATTTACTATTTAATAAATACATATTTATTAGCGTATGTCAAAAAACATCATAGTAGTTAGTAGATTTCTAGATTTTTCTATCAAATTTTATAATAATAATATAGTGTATTATTAATATTAAATAGTTTTCTTAATAATCTTAATAATTAGTTCATGATTTTACACAATTGATCGGCAAACCCTCCACGCGTATTTAATTATCTTGTGACGGTTACGTTATGTAAGACAAGAAATTTATGTAACATTATGCATGTGTTATCGCAATACACAAGTATATTTATCTCAAAAAATATCATATATCTAGACTAGATCTAGATATTTAATTGATAAGTAATGAATAACTGAAGAAATCCGGCCATTGTCTGTTTGATATGGATTTAGATTAAGTCGCTACCCAAAAAATGGCAATGCACCCCGCAATTTTTGGCAATGTGTGCATTGCGATTGCGATTATTTGTCACTTGTGAGTCATGTACTATTGCTTAAAATGTATGAAAAAATGATCTGCTTTTGTTTGGGAAATTCACGTTAAATACTGTATATTGATTGCAATACTTACATGTTAGAATAGTAGGCATCATCGCAGTAAACATAGTAAACATCACAGTGAAGAATATACAGCCAGCATTGCTCATAACCTTAGCAGCGTCATGCCCAATGTCGTAATACAGGAACCCGATGAGCAGCCCAACCACAGTATGAGAACATAACCGAAGGTGCGTCAACATTTGATCTCGCAATATGCTCCTAAAAGTTCTCTTCAATAAGATCCAAAATTGCTTCCACCCAGATGTAGGGAAGCCAGTCTTCATTGGTTTCTTTGTGAAGCTTTCGCTGGAGTCTAAGAGTGAAGTGGTGCAGGTAACTGGCGCCAGGTTTGTGGAGTTCGGTAAAGCGATCTGTTTCTCTGACTTTAAGACAGGTTCCGACATGTCTATCACAGTACAAGTTGGTTTATCTGAAACAATCATTTACAAGGAACCTATAGAATTAAGTCATCTATTTACTTTTTACAAAACAAGGTGTAAAAAGTTTAAGTTTTTACTTGAGAGACATCTCAAGTAAAAACTTTAATTTAAATTAAATAACACATGACATGTAATCTGATAAGATTACATGTATTATTTGGCCGTATCCATCTTTAGGCAACTGCGACGCTAGACAATACTTTATAACATGATTCAACCTAAACCAAGAGAGGGGTACTCCGCAGTGTAGATATAAAGCTACCAGTACACGGCGGGTCGACTAATCGTGGCAAGATTCAGCGATGCCAGACGTACGATAATTATCGTACATGTACGATTATTTCGACACCGGTACGATGTACGATACAATATGTATTATCGTACGCCAGAGTACGATAATTTTCAATCCTCCTCCGAAGTGAGGCGAAAAGACTAGAATCCAGTGCCTTAAAATCGTCTAAAAATAAAAAATAGTAATAATAATATATGTCTGGCTTTAATATTTTCAGCCCAATGCTTAAAAAGCCAATCAAATAAATTCTGTTATGGTTTTAAACCAACTGAAAAAATTATATCTGGAATGACTTCAGCAGTCCTTTATTCAAAAATTGTTGGCGCTGCTGCAGAGGTAGAAGTAAACTGATTCCGATAATCCCACTCTTTTATAAAAAGTGTAGTAAATAAGTTTCTTATTTCTGTCTAATTTCACAACTTCCTAAAATTCCCATACTAGTAGTCTAGTCTAGTTTTGCGAAATAGCACGTTTCGCGGTTCTGGTAGTTGTACGATAATTTTTCATCTGGTACGATTATTTTCGAATATTGAAACGATAATTCACTCGCACTCGTCTGGCAACCCTGGCAAGATTTAGTAAGCGGCCGCGCGCCGGCCGGGCCGCACGTTAGTTTGATGCTCATTCACGCACTGCGTAGCGTCATTTGTTCGTATCTAGACTCGAGTTGTTAGTACTAGGTTTAATTGTTAACAAAAATTGAGTAATAGGCACATCACTTACTGGTAATTAGATATTCTGATTAATTTATTACTTAAAAAAAACAACTCTAACATCGCGGCGTCGTCAGAAAAGTGTTACGATGATAGAAAGAGAGGCAACTTCTAGGTGAAGACAGCTGTAGGTAATAAGGGCTGTACGATCTAAATTGCTACTTTATTGTGTGGGAACAAGAGTCGCTATTTATTTAAATGATTTGACGGATGACTTCGTATCTACATATACGTACATATACATCAATATGTGAAGAGATTTCTTTGTACCGCTTTTTAAGCAAATTTCTCGCACTTAGGAATATGAAAGTTTATATGTAGAAGAAGTGCAGTAAGCTAAAAATTTTAATCATTATTATATGTTGACCTGTCATGGTTCGGTAAGTCTAAACAATGACAGTTCAAGTAATAGTGGTCAAGGATATAAGACAAAACATTTAACCTTAATGAATGATGGTCGAAATTCAACAACAAGGCAATCTCAATATAATTTATATTGATCCATGGTTGGAACAATCTTTAAAATTGACCCCTTAACATCGCGTCGAGTGTTGTGGGTTCAATTCCGTCAGAGAATATAAGTGTGTATGTTTCAAAGGTTGTTGATATTATCTGGATGAAGTTTGGGTCTACGTAGATCGTCAAGTCGAGACAGTTCCTCTTTATAAAACGTCAAAAACATACGTTGTGTAGAAACATGGTATGAAATAAAGGGTCATGACGTCATACCCCCTGTTGTCAAATCATTTACTTTTAATGTTTGGTTTTACAATTTAAAAATAATAAGTAACAAATATTTAAATAATAATGAATCAAATTTTTCGAAGTCATACATATGTATAATGGTGCGTTCAGATGCTTGCGTTCAAAGCGACATTCAACGAGCACATACATGGGCATACATTTGTTTCTGAACTTTTCTTTTCCTTTCGGTTTGTCGTCGATCATTTTGTTTTTATCCAATAGAATATACTCATCACTCCGGTCGAGCCGGCCCATACGTGCCGAAGCATGGCTCTCTCACGATCATAAGTATAGTTTGGATAACAGTGCTATAATTTGGCATCTTGGAGGTTATCTGATGATGGAGCCAGCAGGTAAATAGTGGCTCTTTAGTGGCATCTATTAAACCTTTCGAATTTGCCATTAAAACGTGTTTTTTCAAGTTTTAACCGACTTTAAAAAAAGGAGGAGGTTCTACGTTGACGGGCTCGTGGCTAAGTGGTAACCGAGTAGGTTACAGGCACATTACAACGTTAAGTAATACTAGCCAGTTCAGTTTAGGATGGGTGACCATTCTTAACACATTGAAACCCCTCCGTGCCTCGGAGAACACGTTAACATCTACGGCATTCTTTACGGGTAGTTTGAGCCCTAAAAAGTCCGACAACCTGATCTAACTACAGAAATTCGATATCGCCTTGGGTTTGCGGAGGTCTGATGGCAGTCGCTTCACGTAAAAGATCAAAGTTCGGCCGTATCGTAGACTGAAAGCCGACCCCAACTTAGTTGGAAAAAGGCGCGGAGAATGATGAGGTTCTATGTTGAATGTATTTCTACTACACTGTAGTTAATCCTGCGAATCCTTACCTATCACAATAGCGAGTGCTCCCGCCTTCTCCGTGTTATTCTTACTAGTCTGGTTGTTGTAGTTGATATTTTGTGGCACGGAAGATGAAGATGATGACGACGATGATGATGACTGTCCTCTCCCACAGTTGCCTTTGTTCACTGCTATCACGAGATTTTGTACCCAGACGCCGTGTTCTCCTGTTGCTACTTCCATCACTGGAATTAATGAAAGAAAAATATCAGTTAAAGTAAACACAAGGAAAATCATCATTTGTATATTATACACTAGCAGTGCCCCGCGGTTTCACCTGCGTAAGTCCCGACCTCGTGGGAATATCGGGATATAAAGTAGCCTATGTGTTAATCCAGGTCTCTAGCTATCTACATACCAAGTTTCATCGGTTCAGTGGTTTTTGCGTGAAAGAGTAACAAACATCCATCCATCCATCCAAACTTTCACATTCATAATATTAGTGGGACTAGCAACCCTCCCCGGCTTAGCACGGGTAGCAGAGACATCTTTAACAATCATCAACATATTTCAATCAATTTACACAAAACCTTAACAAATTATACACCAAAACCTTCCTCATGAATCACTCTGTCTATTAGTGAAAACCGTATCAAAATCCGTTCAGTAGTTTTTCAGTTTATCGCTAACAGACAGACAGACGCGGCGGGGACTTGGTTTTATAATATGTAGTGATGATGTAATTCTTATAGAAGGTGTACATACTGAAGCACTGATAGTTTTTGAACATCACACACAGAAGAACCTCTACATAAAAAATACCGTAAATATAATTAAATATCTATAACTGGAAATAGAAGCGATTTGAAACGTGATGTTATAAATGTCATAAATAAAAACCGTTTGATGTCAAGCTTTTCCACCCCTGGTTTAATATTATCGATGTACACAGCTGACTGACTTTCTATCAAGAATAACCATATGGAATGTCTTGTTGCGTGTAAGTATCTATACATAAGACAAGTAAGACATAAGACATTTGTTTGTATAAACTTGTGTGTACAATACAAGATAACGAGCATGCATGCAAGATGATCGGTTTGTGTGACTGCAAATTCAACAAACACATTGTCAGGAGTATACAGAAAAGGACTTAAGAGTACCTTCATTAAAAAAAAAACGACTGAACAGTACCAGTACCCAGGGATATTAAAATAAAAAAGAGCTAAGCCGCGGGCAGAAGCTGGTTAGATTTATCTTAAAGATTTCAATATTTTTTTTAGTTTTATTACTAAATCTAAAGAACGAATCAAAAACCAACAATGAATTATATATGACGACGTTGGAACCAGAGTTATCTAGGGCACAGCAGTACGTTTTTGAGAAAATAACTTAGATCAGTCTGGCATGCCTTCACTTAGCAGACTGCATCAATTCTACAGCGAGATGTTGTGATCTATCAAGGAAATAAGCACTGAAGAGCATTTAAATCAGTATGGCATGGAAGAATTATGATTTTTCTATGCCATTGTGTAATAACCTCATTTTTGGTAAAACTGTCACTTAGATCACTCTGGTTCTAACGTCGTCATTACGTTTAATAGTACCCGTGCCTATGATCGGCGCAATTCGGTTGAAACTTCGGGTAACCAAAACTTTATATTACAAATATTATCGCGATTAAGTCTCAATTTACACCTCTAATGCATTTAACCTTCTATTTTTATTCTCTAAAATTCTCGGCATTTAAATATAAATCCAATTGCTTCATCTACTAAACGAACTCAACTCTACTCTAAATATATTTGAATGCTGGAGAAACCAATAAATCTTTAATCAATCTGTTGTGTCTTCAATCAATCACAGAATCATTTCAACCAATAAATATTGAGTACATACAATTCATACAGTAGATTGAATACAAAATAGCTGTGACACGAATATGAGTGGTACTGGAAGAATAATTTTTCGTTAAAATTGTTTTGGTACCGTTGGAGAAATAGGAGAAATAATTATAATAGTATAACAGTTTACTGGCCTCATAGTTTTATAGGAACCTTTCATGACCGACCACAATAACATTTGGGTTACTGATGTAATCAATTTAGTTTTAACGCAAATAGACGCATTCATAAGTGCTACAGAATTGTATAGCATTAGAACGAATTAGTTGAATTTTATTATAACTTGGGTTTATTAAATCTAAGTAGGTTTTATACACAAGATTTCTTTCATTAGAAGTTCCAAAATTTAATTACTACAATGCTAGCAAATCGACTTCCAAAAATAATATAGACATATCAACATGTTTTTGATCATTCCCAAAAGGTGAACTGAAAATGAATATTTTTTTAAACTTGGAACTTACCGTAATCAGCAGGATTGTGATAACTCGGGCAGTGAAGACTCATTGAAGACAGAAACGGCACTAATCCACTAACTCTTCCTTGATATATGCATTGACCTTCGGCCAACGTGTACAAAAAGTCAAACATCTCGAATAGCCTCGCGGACGGTTGATGGATCGTGCAAATGATAGTTCTGCCACCCCGCGCCAAAGACTTCAACAGCGATATACAGTGGAAACAAGACGAACTGTCCAGGCCAGAGGTAGGTTCGTCAAAGAACATCACAGGTGGGTTGTTTACTAATTCTAAAGCTATCGACAGCCGTTTTTTCTGGCCGCCTGATAAATTAATTGTTCTCGTGTTCCCTGCATCTACAAGCTGTAACATTTCTAATATTTCATCTATGACGATCTTTTTGGCAGCTACTGTCATGTCTTTCCCTAGTTTTAGATTTGCTGATACGTGCATGGCTTCTCTGACGGTTAGGTGAGGAAGTAGGCAATCATCTTGCATTATGTAACATGAGAGTTTTCTAAACCGTCTAAGATTTCTTTCCTTGCCGTTGATGAGGATCGATCCGCTGACATTGGACGTTCTGGAAAAGGAAATAGAAAATACAGCCGTTTCCTATTTTAACGTGCTTTCGACAAGTTTTAAAAGTTAACTCTGAGAATTTCGTCTTGTTAATAATATTTAAACGGCGGCGCATAGATCTACGTGAACTGGGAAGTTCAAGCAATTCATCTTTATCGTATGATTTTAATCTAGTGGATCGAACGGTACTCGTGTGCTTATAACTTGATCTACGAGTACAGTTTGACGTAAATGTTTAATAACTTATCTTGAATTCTCAAACATATTTAAGGAATTAATTTAAATTGTATGCTATGTATAATTAATACTTACTTGTATCCAGCTAAAATGTTCATAAGAGTACTTTTGCCAGCACCAGAAGGTCCCATGATGGCAGTAAGTTCACCAGATCTAAATGTACCGTTTATGCCTTTGAGCAAAGATTTATAACCCCTCTTTCTTCCTTCGCTAACTGAATATGATAATTCTGAGAACTCGATGTCTACTGGAGGACGTTTTGGTAAATGTGTGAGCGTGGCCATGGGTTTCTTCTGGTCTCCATGTCCGTTGGGTATCTTTGGAAGGGCTGCCATGGCTGTAGTGCCGGTACCACCGTTGCATAAATTCACTTGTGAGCTTCTGCAACAAACAACAAAACAAATTTTAAGTTATATTATATGAAGTTATATCTACTGTGTCTCCTACTTGATTCTTCTTTCAAGCAACTGTGCAGTTATCTCTTATTTTGTAAGCATTTTTTTGCAAGGGGAAAAGGGTCTTGACAGACACACAAATAGATATAACAACAAATTAAGGACTTTCGGATGTTTTCCTTTATTTGTGATGTGAAACCTTGCTTCCTACCAAATTTCATGATTCTTGGTCAATGGGAAGTACCCTATAGTAGTTTTGATTTCCCTGAGAAATGTTCAAATTTTGTCAAATCTAAGGCTGTCGCATTTAAGTCAACGCAAAAGATATGGCCTTACCATATCTTTTGCGTTGACTTAGAAGCTTGATATTTTTTAAAGCTACAAGGGAACGCAGAAGTATTTGGTTTAAATTTCAACTTGATGTATCTACGGGTTCCTGAGAAAAAGGACTTGACAGAGAGACAGACAGACGGACAACAAAGTGATCCTATAAGATCCTAAATAATACCTTGTCTATCGTTGGTCGATATTTTTTACTTTGAGTAGAAGTACAAAATGTCATTTTATTAGAAGATAAGAGCTATTAGTTACTAAAAACTTTAACTCAATTGTAACTATTTAAATTACAAAAAATCCCAAGGAAAAAAGTCTTTTTAGTTTACTCAGATTTGTTTATTGATTCGTAAATTTTTTCAATTTTTCTTATCCTAGAAACCTTGGGACGGGACAATTACGAATAATTTTAAATAATAATTTGCGGAATCGGTCCAGCCATTGTTAAACTATGCGCGAAAAGAACATCATTTGAAATTTTACTTATACAGATAGATGCTTTGCTTTTATTTCTCGAATAACTAATCATAATTTCAGATTACTTTTCGCTCCTTATCATGATGAAAAAATATTACAATATAGGTAACAGTGACGTCATACAGTTCTGCATAACATACAATATCATATAATATTCGTAATCGTTTAAATAAAATTGATAAGATGTTATTAATGAAATCCTATAATAATATGTAATATGTACATAGAGTACTTTTGGTTGTCTATAAAAGAAATTTGCCACGTAATCCTACCGATCCTAATAATAGTATTTATAAATTTGTAACGGCAAACTAGCGTCCCAGACAGCTTAACTTGGAAGTAACATCACTAGCCACGACGCTTGCAAGGTTGTGAGTATGTAGTCAATGGTCTAAATATATTTAATTAAAAATAACCTTTTCATAGTTAATACTAGTAGTTAATAAGTCAGCAAACACAGGCACAGGGCCTGCCTAATAGCCTATAAACAGCTTACAGTCCTTGGTCTGGCAACGTGCTCCCTAAACGCTGTCTTCTACAGGTTAATGTTAGCCACGACGCTTGCAAGGTTGTGAGAATGTAGTCAATGGTCTAAATATATTTAATTAATAAAATATATTTATTTTCTTCACTCTGATGATCTGATTTTTTTCAAGTTTCAGTTTGTTGAGCTTTTCACATAATCTGTTGTAGCATTCCAATTATTCAGCAGTTCACAACTTGCTGGCCAGTTGCCAACTGACGTTGTATTGCAAAACATTTCAAAATGCATATATATGTGCTTAATTTGTAACCAAACTGATATGGTTATTTTTTGTCACGGAGTATTCTGATTTGAAGAACGTTTCAATTGATTATAAGACAAAGCATTATCCGGAGTAAAGAATCAAGAGAATCAATGTAGAAGTGTTGCAGTCTTTTTGAGTACATTGTCCAATAGTACTTCGAACGATATGGAGGAAATTATTTCACACTGTTTATATAACTTCTAAATTTTTTTTTAACTGTTTTCAAGGTCAAATTCAAATTTAAATTCAATATCTGTATTTTTTTTTTATGGCTAGAGGGCAAACGAGCAGACGGGTCACCTGATGGTAAATGACAACCGCCGCCCATGGGCACCTGTAACTCAAGAGTCACAAGTGCGTTGCCGCCCTTTAAGGTGGGAGTAGGAGAAGAGGAGGAGGAGGGAAGAGGAGAGAGGGGAAGGACGGGAATAGGGGAGAGGGAAGGGTTAGTAACTCACGCGACGAAAAGCAATGCAAGCATTGCTTCACTGCCGGTTTTCTGTGAGGCCCTGGTATCGGGCGGAGACGAGCCGGCCCATACGTGCCGAAGCATGGCTCTCCCAAGCCAAAATTTATTTGATAAAATCGATTACCCATTATTCGAGATCGTCAATTTAAAAAAATATTATTAAAATTATAGATCAACACACAGTCACCGCAATAATAGTTTGCTTTGTCAAATTAATAAAATAAAAAATATTAAAGAAAAAAATGGATAGCATAATATCATATCTGACTGTGTCGCTCTATGTATAAACGCCCGTTTCCAAATGGTTGAGCCTTGTAAGAAGAAATCGTCGGCTTCATTATCTCGAAAAAACCCAAAACTTAGTGTTCTGTCCCTGTTGGTAAATAGATTCGCCAAAGACTCTTAATCAAGGGTAAGTTGGCAAAGCACGCCACCACACCCACAACACCTTGGCCTTGCGAGCATGAAAGTAACGGTAACATTTACCACCACAAAGTAACAACAACCAACAAAGTGGAGCTGCGAAGATGGTCTACGTAAACAGAGAGGTGTGTACTCATATATTTAAGCGCCCTGGAAAACCCCGATTAATGTAAATGATGAATGATAGGCGAAATTATTTCACAATTAGGTCACTGGAACACTAAATTGGTTTCACTAAATTAGTTTTATTCAGACATTCACCCACGCTCTCTTTCTTTAACCTCGTGTCAAAATAGCAGCTAGTCAGTTTTAGAGCACTATTTTAGATGACTCCTCACTTTGTCAGTTTAGTTGGTAAGTGACAATAAACGAAGTCTTACACAACTAATATTAATCCGTCACTTCGAAGGGTAGGCATTTCAAAACGAAACTCTAATGGTATTGCAAAAAAGTTATAAGTAAATTATTCTTCTATCAGCGACTAGTATATGAGCAGGTTAACAGTATGCGTCTATAATGTGATAGGTTATCGATTGTATCAAATAACCTGGTAAACATTTTAGGCTGTGATAATAAAGGTTATGAAAAGTTGTTTTAGTACGATAAAATACTAGATATTAGTTTACTGTACTTAGTATATTGAACATAGATATCTAATATAATCTGTTTATGTAATGTATTTATAAAAGAAAAGGTATCTATCAACACATAGCTCAAAGGGTTGAGTTAAAATTTAGCACATAGATAGTTATTATGACGCAAGCATCCGCTAAGAGCGCATTTTCGAAAATTTAACCCCCAAGGGCGCCCCAGGGGTTAAAAATTTGTATGTATAAATTATATACCTAATTGAGATGTTTCAATCCATACCTCGCAAGATTACTCCTGACAACAAATAAAAAAACACTTGTTTCGGGCTTTATTATAAACAACGCTTTCATGACGTGACGTAAATAAGCTAAAAATCAACAATTTAGTAATTTTGAAGATTTGTCAGGAGGTTGTTCACGTAAATGTCACGTCAATTTAATTTAGTTTACTTATCAATCAAAATCAAAACTGGGGCGGGCAAAGCAAAAGGCAGTTAATATTACATAATTATGTCCTTGTTGGAAATTTCTGTTCAAAATGGCGAGTCACTCGGTACAATGTCTCTAGAGTCTAGTTGTCCAATAAAATACGGTTGCGAGTCTCTTCTGTGAGTCATGGCTTTTATAACCGACTTCAAAAAATGAGGAGGTTCTCAATTCGACTATTTTTTTTTATGTTTATTACCTCAGAACTTTTGACTAGGTGAACCGATTTTGATGATTCTTTTTTTATTTGAAAGCTGGTGCTTCACGTGTGGTCTCATTTCAATGGTCCAGTTCTGACAATGGTATCCATGAGAAAACCGTATAAGTCTTTTATGGAATAGTTTTTTTTGAAGTCGGTTTTTTTTTTTGAAAGAATTATTTAACAGATCTGTCGTTCAATACGGTTTTAATGTAACTCATAATGGTGGGTATCTTTACTTAAAGATGATAAAACTGTGTTCCAAATGTCCATAGATCCAGTGACCGCAACTTATTATTCAGACCTCTTTTAAGATTGCCAAGTTTTTTGGGAAAGTAACCTATGTTCGCAAAAAAACAACACATTCAGTACCTTTTTCATGCCAACTTAGGCTAACACTATCGTTCGGTAAATAAAAGATTAGTTAACTTTACAGAATATATCGGTAACAGTATTGACACCCCAAACAAAGGCCGCACAAGAGTCATTACTCTCATATAGGGTTACCACTCGTACTTAAAAAATCAAACTTAGCGTATGTGCCTATAACCACTTACACTTACAGACGATACTCATACGTCATCAGTGTGTGTGTATATAATTCAATGTATCGTAGTCATAATATCGATCTATTCTGCACTAGTAAAAAGCTATATTTTGTGCGGTTGTACCATCAATTCTTTCGACAAAACATAATTTCAACTGTCGCATGTCCACTCAATTTTTATACTACACTTATCTAAATTTAAAGTCGAATACTTGTAATTGGTCTATTCTATATTTTCATGTCATTTATATTTTAGATGTAAATTCTAAATTAGCTAACAGACATCACACTGAGGCTTCAAGACAGTTCAGCAGTGTACAATGCCCAGCTCATTTGGCATGACTACTACTACGTGGACTTATCCGTGTTGTACAAAAAGATGCCAACATCAAGTAGCCAATACAGATAAAAACACCGTAGTAAAAAAATACTGGTAGGTAGTGATTTGGCACATATTAGGCTACGCGATCGTCAGGTAAATATAATTTGTAGTGGCGTTGTTGTACTATTAAGATTGAACTATAGTCGTTTGTTGCGAGAGTTGCTATTTGTTTTAATTTATTGTATTATCAAAGTAAGCCATTTATTGCTGGGGACTTTGTTTGTCGAAGACAGCACAGGCAGTGGGTTTAAAAGCTCTGTCTCGATGATTAAGTTCAACTACTTCTATTAAATAATAAACATATATTTTAGTATTAAAAAGTTTCACATACGTTTACAAATTTGTATTTATATAGAAACTTATTGATTACTTTAGTCAAACCAACGCTTCTACGTTATTGTGTGTTGATATTAATTTAAGGCAATTGCCTAAAGGGGAGCAATGTCCTCACTCACTCGCAAATAAGCTTACTCATAGAAATGATATCATAGATAGGTCATGATATCATAAACGATATTAATATTTTGTGTAAGAACCTCAATAAATCGAAACAAATTAGAGTAGGAACCCATAATCTGAAATTCAAGTTCAGATTATGGGTGTTCAAACAAAACAGAACTAGGGTTTCGTGTTCTAGCAAACATTGCGGTTGAGTGATGTTGTCACGGCTAATCGATAGATTGGTTATCGTATAAACTTACAACCCTATATATCTAAGAGATTATGTAAAGCTATCAGTTTTGTCTAACTGTGATGAACAGTTGTAAATATTTAACAAAAACATTATCTTTGGGCTTTTCACAGTTAATACTAGTAGTTAATAAGTCCGCAAACACAGGCACAGGGCCTGCCTAATAGAATATAAACAGCCTACAGTCCCTGGTCTGGCAACCCTAATCGCGAGCACTAGGCGACTAGTGCTCCCTAAACGCTGTCTTCTACAGGTTAATGTACAAATGCCAGATGGGAGTTGGTGAAAAACCGACGTAAAGGAAAATCCGTGTAGACTAGATCTCGACGTCTATTCACCATTAAAGACTTATGTATGTATGCTCACGATGACCGATGAAAGAATTTATAAGTGAATGTGCATAAGATACATTTTCAAACGTGGTAAAACTTATTCATGAGCCCTTTTTTTCCGGCACATTAATAGTGTAACAGTGAATTGACGTCAAACGAAATTCGTTTTACTATTCGTGTGATATAATTTAACGGTGGCATGACATGAATTACCGTTGCGAACGGTAATACGTCATTTGACATTTTCTGACGTATAATTTGATATTATTTCTATATCAGTATGGCTTCCTGTATTGTTGACTTCGTTCAATGTTTCCAACTCTTGAGCACGTTTGCCTCTAGAATAATCTAATTTCAGTTGCAGTATATTTTATTTCCCCTCTACATTTGTAGAAATGTCTAAAGTTGGCAACACCATTTTTAATTTCAACTACCTTTAAAGAGGATCATTAAAGCTGATATTTCTTTCATCTGTGTATACATAATTATGCTACTCGATATTTTTGCACATGTTTATATTCCTTCTTTAACTAATCTTCCCTTCACAGATAAAAAAATACATACTTTCTCTAAGATTGTTCTTGTTTAAGATTTAAATTAAGTAATCTAAACAGATATAGCAAACCGGAAAGCGTAACTTGAAATTGAAAGTAATAAAAATTCGTGTACATTGTAGGAGCATCATTTAGGTGTGGAGTTCAGAACTAACGACATTCTAGAGTTGTGACCACGAGCTTTACAGATCACTGCCCAAGTCCTTCCACTACATCGACCGCACCCACCTTTTTAAGTCTCCAGCTGAGACTTTGATTCAGATTTATTAAATTTAAAGAGATAAATATGTTAAATAATGATCAAACACATGTAGGAAATTATTAAATAAACCCATAATGTGTCACATTGGTAAAGCCACGGTTGAGTAAAGTTCGTGAATTATACAAAGGCCGTGACCGTGCTTAGTCACAATAAACCATTTTTAGACAAATGGTGGTGAACGATAAGCCAAAGAAAATCCGCAGTTTTTTAGCGTGGACGTATCTTGCTCTCAAGCTCTTCCCTACATTTAAAATGGGGCGGCCGACGGAACAATATAATCGGCCCAAGGTTTACATTGGATAACAGAATAAATTTACCCAAAAAATAGGAAAAATAACACGTAACCGTATTTTCAGAATGTTAATTTTGCAGTCTGACGTCAAACACAAGACTATACATATTTAAATTTCATCTGAATACTGCATACGGTAATAAACCGGTTAGCAAAGTGTTACTGACGCTGTTTTAGGCAAGTTGGTATATTTGATAAAACTGTTTACACTGTAAATTAGGTTAGGCCCCTAAGAGGTAAATTAGATTATCGTAAACTTTTACATAAAGGTGAAAAATTCTTTCTATAAGTACAGGTTACGATAAGATTACATGAAAATATTTTATGAAGATATAAAATTCATTGCACCTTTAACACAATCTCCGAAACTATTTCTTAAATATAACAAGAGCTTTGTTGGTAGATGACGAAATTGCCATGAATTGCTCACATATATTTAGGGAGTTTTGGAGCTGTTGGAGAAAACGTTAGTCTTAATACAGTTATTGCATAGAGATTTCTATCTACCTGCTAAATGATGTACAAAAAGCATAGTATGAGTCAGTTAAAAAAGCCATCTTCATCTGATACAAGTGATACATTGGAAAGTGTTATTCTAGGTTACCATTTTTTTTCCGTGGTACATTTAAGATATTTGATATGACTTGTCAAGTTTGTACTAAATTTTGTCAAGTTTGTGTTTTTTAAATAATTCTTGATTAATACAAAGTAAAAAATGTTTAAAGTTTTAATTTATTCATAAATATACAATAAAATTAATTATTATTTAGGACCGTAAAGCAGTTAACCAGTATTATTTACTAGCAACTCTGGTTAATTGTCAAATTTTGGAACATTTTTTTAAATTCTGAAAAGGTACAGGCGTTTGTCTTCCAACTCACATGATGGAACGAGACGATGAAGACGAAGATGGTACACGCCTATCCAAAAGAAAAATAAAAGAATTATAAATGACTGAAAAAATTCGACGGTTTATTATTAAATTGTTTGTTGTTTGTAATAAAACTGTTATTATATATTGTAATATTAGTGTATTTTTCGTTATGAATTGGTGCAAAGATAACAATGTTCTCACAGTCAAAAGCTAAACTAACTCTTATAAAAAATTATGTGGAAATAGTGACAGTTCCTCTAGGTTCGAAAACATTATAAAGTCTTATAAATAAATTGATAATAAAATATGTCATTAATAAACTAATTAAAATACACTTTTGTATTATTTATCCCGTAGCTTTCTCATAAATTGTCTGTAGTTGCCTATAGCCAGCGCCTCTATATGTGAAGTAGGGAACTAAACGTAGTTCCATTGCTTCACATACAGAGGCGCTGAACTAAGCCTAAAACAAGTTGCCAGTCTATTTCAGTACTCTATATTTTATGGCATCTATCTACTATGAATGAATACTATATGCTCGATGTTGGAAATTTACTATTAATTAAATTAGTGAGTCAGAAACCAACTTCCACTATAGCAGGAAACATTATCATTGTCCTTGAAACTATACCCGCGGTATCATAGAAAATTAACATAGTAATTGAAGGGACAACATAGCACCATTACCCCATCGAGCCACACCTATAATACAGATAAAACTAAAACCTTAGTTGAGAATATCGCTAATTTACATTAGAGTTTGAGAATTTTCATAAACTGGGTAAAGATACGATTGCTCAAAGTGGTTTATGAAGGTGCTAAATTTAAGCATCAATTTATATGTTAAACGTCCATCCGCTGTCCGTAACAGCTTAAACTGAACATGCTAACGGCTCTGTTGATCAGAA
This sequence comes from Euplagia quadripunctaria, assembly GCA_963859945.1. Taxonomy (NCBI): domain Eukaryota; kingdom Metazoa; phylum Arthropoda; class Insecta; order Lepidoptera; family Erebidae; genus Euplagia; species Euplagia quadripunctaria. The sequence goes on along the minus strand of OY982566.1, from coordinate 24,660,521 downwards.
TTTAACGATGTTGACCCAAAACCTAGTTCATCAAACTATAGACGGGATTTTTGGGACTCAGACAAAACCTCATGATAATTTATTATACTGAATATGTCAACAAGCTACGTCATAGATGAATTAGGTGACAGTGTATAATTTTAAAACACTTGATATTGGCGGAATTCCTGCGCTGATTCTTCGCGCGGGGTAGTGGCCATAATAAAATAATATACATGTTAGAACATTTGAAATGAATAACAGCATAACAGAGACGTCTCTTTAGGTACGCATTTTTATGTTGTTAGGTGCCAAAGTTTTTAGTTTAAGGCTCTTTTACAAGCTTTTTACTTTTGACAGAAAATATGGCTATAAATATGTCTACATTAGTGATGTACCGGATATCCGTATCCGCGGATAACCGAGGAAGAAAAAATATCTGTGTCCGAATTCGTTACTTTTTAGCGGATCTTAAACGGATCTTTTACGTTATTATATTTCATACGTTTATGAAATTCTTAATTTATTTTATTAAAATTAATTATCTAATGTAGTAAGTTACTAATAATATTATTGTCAGTTATAAGGTACTATTTGACTATCTTTGTAACAGCTCAAACTCTAAATCTTTCTGATATGTGTATTACAATAATGAAAAGAAAAAAAAAATTGAGATCCGTATTCGCGGATCTAGACACTAAATCCATATTCGTATCCGCGGATATACATTTTTAACGATCCGGTACATCACTAGTCTACATACATGAATAGTGCTACTTCCTTCGGGGCAGGCAGATACAACAGCCCGCGACTTGCTTCTACCCTTACACATCTCATACGCTTCCTCTACTGTCATTAATCCTTTCATTCATACTGTATAGTTTCGTTGGTAAATAAATCTTTATAATTGTATTAATTGGATTAAAGCGGTGCACTTATTTTCAACCCCCGACACAAAAAGGAGGGATGACGTACGTATCTATTCTAGGTATGTGTTCAGCCGTTCGAAGGTCATCAGTTCGTTTTTAATCGATGAAGAGATATTTGAGACAAGACTATTTCAAATTTTCAATTTATGCTTAATACAAGCATAAATTGAAAATCTACATACAGAAATTTACATACAGACAAAAAAAGGTTTAAATACGAACAATTTTTGGGTATTAAGAACGTTTAAGTTTTATGAAAAAGCAAAAGGTTGAAACAATTGGCTTAAATTATGTATACAAGCAGAGCTCTCTTGAACTTGGTTGGTTTAAGCAATTTTGGTATTTAGTGCTATCTGTCAACTAGTTGCAACCCTAAAAATGGTTTTTCATGTTAGAAATACGCTAGACCATGGCTGTACCTGTAGTTGTCTTTATCTAGTTAGCAGTATACTACGAACAATATTGAACTTCATTACTTGTAGCGAGAGTTGCTAGTTCTATTAATTAATCTGTGGTCTCTGTGGTTTCAGGAGCCCGCTTCCCAAATAGTAGATTGTACCATCGCTAATAAAAATGGGGTTTAACTCTATATTTTATGGTTATGGTACAAATTGCAGTAATTAAAAGCTTACCAAGTTACTTAGCTAAGTGCCATAATGGCGATGCAAATGGTACTTAGAAATTATTGGAAGGCTACAATCTATACTAACATTATAAAGCTGAAGAGTTTAATTGTTTGGTTGAACGCGCTAATTCTCTTTTGTGTTGCATAGTCTATTTAGAGGAAAGTTATAGGCCATATAACATCACGCTACAACCAATAGGAGCTGAGCATCAATGAAAAATGTTGCAAAAACTAAAGTGCCTATTAATTTAAAATCCCTTAAACGATTAGAAAAGAGCTGATAAACTTCGAACGGTTGAACAGATTTTCTTAAATTATAGTTAAGAACACTCTCGATCAAGTCACCTTTCAAACAAAAAAAACTAAATCAAAATCGTTCCATCCGTTTTGGAGCCACAGACACACGCGTTAAACTAAAACACTCCTTCTTTTTGCATTGGGCGTAAAACACCGATAACACATGTCATATGAATAAAAAAACTAGATGGAAGAAGGCCTCTTTGTCAACATTCACAACATTGATATTCCGCAACGTAGGCATGCGCAATGTATACGGGTCTACAATATCACGTACTACTTACACATAACAAAATCGAGCGAAATTCGGCAAAAATAACGTTTTGCTCTTTTATTCTTTTTTCAGTAAGCTCTTAGTAGGTTACCCAATACAATTAAATAAAGGTAAAATATGTGTTCAGCGATTGCACTAAATTAAATTAGGAGCCGAAGTCCACTGTAGCAGAAACTAATGGGCCATAAATTCTGGTTTAAAACGTATCGTTAATAATGCGGTTCCACAGTAACGGTAAGTCCGGAATAGCACATAGACTACTTTTTATCCCGGAAAAATGTACGGTTCCGTAACGAATTCACGGGCAACAGCAAGTAGTTCATATTTTAACTAGCAGCGCCCCGTAGTTTCACGAGCGTAAGTCCCGATCCCGTGGGAATATCGGGATAAAAAGTAACCTATGCGTTAATCCAGGTCTACAGCTATCTACATACCAAGTTTCATCACAATCGGTTCAGTGGTTTTTGCATGAAAGAGTAACAAACATACATCCATCCATCCATCCAAACTTTCACATTTATAATATTAGTGGGATAGTGGGATAATAACATATGTGAATTGATGACCGATGACATCTACGTATGAGTGTGGTAGTGCCACCAAAACTGCATGACAACATCCCTGTGAGACCACTGTTATTAAAAGTATTTTTAGTCATCGGTAAACGCTTCCATTGTACTGCAAAATTACAATGTAAACTTGTACAGACTCTCTAAGAATGATATAATAGGAACAACTTCTTAACCTACATACTTATAACTATCGTCATCATCATTTCAGTAATAGAACGTCTTCTGAACATAAACACCTACTAGACTTCAAGAGAGAATGGACACGCCACCGTTCCTAACATAAAAATACATCATCAAAGTATATCATTCTATTTTTCTATGGCGAAGTAAATAATATATTGCGAGTTGTATAGGCACACAGTGTTTGGCGCCAGTCCAAATTTTGATATAGCCAAGTCTGCGGGAACACTCGTGTGGAGAGAAGCGTCCCCCATTATGTTTATTACACGCTAACTTTTAAATGACTAATTAGGCTTAAAACTAAAAACAAGCTATGGTCAAAATGTTAGAAAAACAATTTCTTTCTAGCTACGACTTTTTCCTAGATGGGGTAGCGTCAGAGGTACAATAATCAAGTTTTTATGTATACCGGTGACTAGCTGTATGCACGAATAACTTATGAAGCATAATTTCAAAATCGTCAAGTCCAAATCTTTATTTATTTTTCGATTGAATGCCGACCCTTAGTACAATAGTCCTTTGTTTTATACATTAGTTTTCTGTGACCATTTATATCACTATGAAATAAATCATGACGAAAGTAATTCGATTATCGGTTTCCCATTACCAACAACGTGGCTTTTTGATTTCCTGCGTTCCTCTTTACTCAGTAACAAACAGAACAAAGAATATGACATTTGTTATATAGAGACTGACCTGCCTGACGAAGGCCCTTTACTCCTTAATAGAGGGCCTTCTTCAGGTCTGACACTGGTCGGTAAGCCAAGAAATACATACAGTATTTAAAAAGAGATTGCATTAAGCAATAACCAGCGCCTTTTGTACAATATCTGTTCCTATCATCAGCCTATCATCGTCCACTGCTGGACGAAGGCCTCGCCCAAGGAGCGCCAACTATCCCCGTCTTGGGCAGTCCCCAACTGTTCCTAAAGGTACTTCAAATGTAACAATGGTGTACTAATAAAAGATTTTATATCTATTAATCTATATTTTTATTATTTCATAACTATTTATCTATCTATAAATTAATTTGTGACAAATTAATGTATTGGACCTCGCTTAGCACACAAACGAATTCTTTTACTAACTACAGAAGACCCAAAACAACGTAAGTACATAACAACAAATTACTCCATTAAATAAGATGATAATATACCACACGGATTTTCAAGAAATGATGAGACTTGAGATTTTTTTGCCCACCATTAAAAAACCAAACCTGATAAACAGATTGAGAAGTTTATGTTTGAGACTCTGAGTTTTTGTGTGGGTAAAAAGTAATCATACTTCGCTAATACTTTTATATGTATTACATCAGTTTCGTACGAGAAAATAATGATTAGATTTTAGCTTTTATTATCTCACGAAAAACAATAACAAGCCTGGATCTGGAAAACGTCAGCTTGTTTGTAAATTTATGTTTTATTTGCATAATCTACGTTTGTTAGTACCAAGAAGGCATGGATATATTTATGTACCTGAAATTGATGGTCATTTAGTGTTGAAAAGCGCGGTAGTCTATGCGTGGAACGCATCACTGCACGTAAAATTAAAACCTATGCCATTTGCCACATTCACGGCTCGCTCGCAAAATGCAACCATACATTCGTCTTAAAACCAAAGTGAAGTAAAATTGTTAATCCGTATTTGCTTAGGAGGTTCATAAAAACCACATAAAATTGTTTTCCCATGGAATATAATAGGTACATATTACCTTTCTATAGTTATTAACACCCGAAGTTCTGTTAAAATTAGTGTTGAACTTAGATATAGGTCCTTTATATAATCAAGGGTGTTGAAATACAAATCTTTTTACTCTAAGAATTTTTGAAACACTATCATCAATACAAATAAATAAAATTGAAATGTCTGTTTGTAATGTCAAAATAATAGTTATTTTTTAAACTTATACAGTCATTTGCACGACATTTAAAATTTATGCCTGTCTGTCTGTCTGTCTATCTGTCTGTTTGTTTTGGCTAGTCTCCGGAACGGGTGGACTGATTTCTACGGGACTTTCAGTGGCAGATAGCTGGTCTTATAAGGAGTAACTTAGGCTACTTTTATTTTTGAAAAATAATAAGGGTTCCGCGCAAAAATATATAAATATGTACACGCGAGCGAAGCCGCGCGGGAACTGCTAGTATTTTATATAGTTACTAGCTACCCTGCTGTGGTTAGGTAATTTGCACACAGTGTGCAAAATTTCATTAAAATCGGTTCATTCGTTTAGGAGTTCATCGCGAACAAACAATATATAATTATACAAGTATATTACAACCAGACATATTGATATCGTGTTTAATTCATGAAATGTCAAACGGTGAACTAATTACCTGTTAACATTTTTATGGGAAAAAATATTGACTAGCGGTACTTAAGAACTGGTTTGGAATAGATGTAGGTTATGGTAATTAGAAAAAAATTTAAATTCGAAAACGTTATTGCACGAACCATGGTAGACGATTAAACACATTGCTCCGCTACCAAACCTCCTGTAGAACTAATATTAAAACGGCAGAATGTAATATTTAAGAAAAATGTTTCATAACATATTTTTCCATGTCCAATTTATTTTCTAACTTAATATATACCGGCCTCCCTATTCTCATTTCATTGGGCAACAAAGTTATTTGTAACCCGAAATTGGTTTTTGGTCCCCAATTTCAAGACTACTGAGAATTAGAATTCTTCGTCCAAGGACCTCAACCACCCGCCGAGAAACTCAATTCTACATTTATATATCTGTATACAATTGGCATTGGTATAAGTCAAATACAAAAAGTCTTACATGAACATTTAGGCGTCGGAGAGCTTTGTACCAGATGGATACCTCATAATTTGACGGAAGATCAAACGCCGTCGTTTGGGTTGGTGCCGCTCAATGCTTGAAAAGTATGACGGAGGTGACTCGAATGCTGCATATGACATCGTCACAGGCGATGAAAGCTGGATATATTGTTACGAACCCAAAACGAAAAGACAATCTACGCAATGGATATTTTCATTCGAAGATTTGCCGACAAAAGTAAGAAGGGCAGAAGGGAAAAGCATGATTGCCTCATTCTTTGGACGGACGGGTCATTTCGCAACAATCATTCTAGAATATAAAAGGATTGTTACTGCAGATTGGTATGCCAGTCATTGTCTACCAGTTGTCTTGGAAAAAGTTAGACAGCAGCACCCAAGAAGCAGGATTCTCCTCCACCACGACAACGCTCCAGTTCACTCCGCTAGACGGACTATCGAATATTTGTCTATCGAAGGTGTGGAGCTAGTGAGTCATCCTCCTTACAGTCCCGAGCTGACACCTTGTGACTTTTATTTATTTCCAAAAATAAAATATAAACTCAGAGGAATTCGTTTTATGAACCCTGAAGATGCCGTGGCTGCGGTTGTCGTGGCAAAAGGCGTGGAAGAGATCCCTAAAGAAGAGTGGGATCACTGCTTCAATCAATGGTTCCATGCGACGGTGCTTAGAAAGGAACGGAAACTACTTCGAAGAGCAACAAAAATATTAACAGGCTTTTATATCATTCTGTTTTTTATTTTCTAACAACTTTCAGTGTGACCCCCGTATAACAGTAGAAATACGATTTATACGTGACCGCTAATAATAATACTTCAGTACCATCGACATTTTGTACATTTAATATTTTACTATATTAGGGTCTTTAAAATAAGTATATAACTCAAGCATAGTGATGGTGCACTTCTCAAAATACTTCTATTTATCAGGCATATGAGCAGGCCACGTGTAGAGGTGAAACACGAGTCGATATATTATTTCATGCCAGCGAAAAAGTTCAATTGATTACCTTCGTCTTTTGTCATCGTTTGAGTTTACAAACCGTGGATGAGTGGTGAGTTTTCCCTACTCAATAACTATTTAACTATGGATTTCCGCCACGTAACGTCTAATTCAAACAATCATACTTATCTTAATGGCAGTTACTCTCAAAGTAGAGATCAAATGATAACAGTAACACTTACCCCAAAACCTGTCCATTGTTGAGCTGTTCAGCGAAAGGTGGGGACTTGACTTGTGCGAACATGACCTTATCGTTCAGTTCACCACGACTACCGCGCGCCGTCAGCGGTAGGTGGATTTGGGTGCCTTTCGACTCCATCTTTAGGCCTGACGTCATCGCTGCATTGATATCGTGTGTTAAGGGGCCCTGGAACAATCCAAAATAGTGGAATTAATTCAACGATAAATATTTATCTTGCTATCAAATATGCAGTATAGAGCTTAAAGAGAAGAGTGAATTCACTACTAAATAATGACACAAGTGCATCAACATTATGCATCATTCCCATTACTAAAGCGCCCAAAGTTCTTTTTTTTTTGTATTTGTAGGATAATATAATAAATTTTAGATTATTATTAATGGTTTCATTCATGTTATTATTAATTAATGCTTGGAGATATTTGCCCGTTCACAGCCCGAACCACATAGAGCTACTGTCAGCATTTATTTGTTGTTGTTTATACAATAAAGTTTTATATTATTAAGCAAACTGAGAACCATTATGTATTATTTCAGTACTCTCTCCCACTACTGTAATTCCTGTGCGCCAGAGGTCACACCAATAAGAGTTTATTGATCAAATTTATATTGTGAAATATTTTTCACAAGAATCACTTGTAAACAACTCTTGGCCGTCAATTTTAACCTACTTCTAATTGTCGTATCGAAATGAAACTTTGTATGTATATGTAGTTTGGATGTCAATAATATAATTTGGTATCTTGGAGCTGATCTGATGATGGAGTCAGGAGATGGATAGAGGAACTCTTGTTTACTTTTTAATCTGTTAGCCATTAAAGCGTGTTTTTTAGTTTTATTAAACTATTATTTTATTACTTATTTCTATTCCAATAATGTGTTCAAATCAGACACTTATTTATTGTTTCATCATCATAAATATCAGTGTAATATATTTATTTATTGAATATTATTAAAAAAATAAACTGTTATAGCCGCATACGACCATTGGACAACTCGGCATTTCGTAGTATTGACAAAATGCAAGAGAAGTGACGCGGTCGTTGGTTGACACTCGAAACGCATAACAAGCCCAATTTGGGCTATATACGCCTACTTAACAAATCTCCCGTGTTTCTATGATCTGAGCCTATAATATACAAAAGCTGGCATCAAAGTCCAGCACCACAACAAAGCAACACCACTTTACATTAAGTATATCAATAAGGTTTAACTAAGTATTCTATGTCAGGTTTAACTCAAGTGTAAAATTCAAAAGACGTTACTAAGTACTAATAATACCTAATAGAATATTCATGTGTTACGGCATAGATCAACGACAATAATAAACCCGATAAACCTGTATATATAGTGAGGTCAAGGTTTTATCGTGAACTGAATAAACAGCAAAAAGATCACACAGCTAGAATAAGGGGGAACTTGAAAACTCTTATGTCGCGTAGTGGATGGGAAAAAGGTTTCGACGTGATGAAGATTGATTACAAGAGGCGGCAAACTACGACGTTGAACACTTTTAATCCCCGACGCAAAAAGGGTGTTATAAATTCGACGTGTCTGTGTGTCTATGAAGTTTATTGTTGGACTATTTGTGCATTTGGTTCTTGAGCTCATCACACACTATAACGTCACGCTCCACCCTAGCTTACTTACTTGACAACTTAATTGCTGGGTTGGAGCCGTGCCGTTACCGTATGTGATGACCTTAAGTCTTCTTTCTAACCTAAATGTGTTAGGGTATAAGAATTTTTCATCAACTTCCCTTATATTTTGCAATACACCACTGCTGTATTGTCAGCTGTGAGCTGTTCAGCCGTCCGAAGATCATCAGCTCTGTTCTAATCGATGAAGGGATTTTCGAGTCTGAGGTATTTTAAATTTTTAGTTATATTTTATGTCTGAATCTATGATATATATGGAGTAATATTTGTGTTAATTCTCCTTTTTTTGACAATTGTATAAGTATGCAAATTACGGGTTTGGACGCCTGGTAAGCATATCTCAACGTCTATGCCAATTCTATTAAGGTTCTTCTTTGGCTGATGTAATCGTTGGAGTTTACAAACCGAGGGTGAGTGGTGAGTTACTCTCCCCAATTACTATTTACTTAACTATGGATATCCGCCACGTAACGTCTACTTTGCCATAACTCTTACAGTAAGTAGGTAAAGAAACAATCTGAATTGTTTTATCTGCAGCTGCTTTCAAAATTAAAAATGACCAAAATGGATCATCCGGCTCAGGGTATGAATTTTAAAAAAATTCTTTCATAGTTTAAGCTGTATACATTGTCTGTCAGTAACAGTAAATGTTTATTTTAAAATATACGAAGTTTTATTATACAAAAATTTAAATTAGTAGATGCTGAAGACGTGGCATGCATAATACATGCATATGTAAAAATGGAGCGCTTATCGCTAAAAGAAGTTTTATGGGCAACATTTGGAGGGATTAAATACGACCCTTTTTATATCACTAAAAAGGCAAATAAGAGTATTACTAAATACCTTAGAGGCCTGCGCTATATATATTGTCAATATGTATCACATAGACGCGCAAAAAAAAACAATTAATTTGAAACTATGTTTTGCTATTTATGGCTCATTGTGTTTTTGCCAGAATTTTTCTCTCATATTTAAAAAATTACTCGTAGAAATATGTGGCTTTAAATCAAAGTTCCTTGCCAACGAATTTCTACCATAAGACATAAGATTCAAGAAGATTAATTGCTATTAGCGATAAGGCCGCCCTTTGTACATATCAATTTTTGTAAACTTCCTTTCAGCAGTATTTACTGGTGTACAATAAAGTTGATTCTATTCTATTCTAAGTATTGAATGTTTTGTTTTATATCAATGACTAGTATAACATACTGTCGTTGTATAAACATACCGTACCATGACAAGTCAGCATTTATACTGGGCCCCTGTAGCCCTTTTTGCATATTTCTTTAATTTATTTCACATATTGATTAAAAGTTGTAGGTTTCTAATATAATGATAATATAGAAATGCTCATTTTGACTGTTGTTGACTTTAAAAGAAAATGTTAAACTTAATTAAAGAAGAAAGGTTATGTTTGGGTTTGAGCACGAAAGAAAAAACAAGAGAAAGGTGTAGGTGTACCGTACGTAAGTGATGCCTTGACCGTCAGGTTTGTCATTGAGGACATATCGACGTTCTCATGACGTCATACCGAGCATGACATAGACCTTGTTACGTGGGTGAATTATTTGTGGTTTCGCTGGCATTGTAACTATTAATAGAATATGTCTTTAGGTATTTCTAGTACAATGACAACGTTTCAGTGAAATCGGGAATTTGGTATTGAGATTCATTCTGAGTTCAGAAACTATTTCTATAATCATTTATAGATTTAATTTGAATTTAGTGTTCTATATTATGAAAATGAAGATTTTGAAACGATATTTCTGAAGAGTTTTTAACAATTTCAGTTCAAAGAACAGTTTTGAATAATACTTATCTCGAAACTCAGACATTTCTGAGTAAATAAACAGTTATAATCCTTGTATTTTTATGTTATTACATCAAATGTTAATATTTATAGTGTTTTTTTAAGTATTAGAAATCTTACAATTACACCTAGTAATCTCAGGTCAAATGAGTACATTGAAGTCAGTAAGAAGTAGTGTTCGTATACAACTAATTTGATAAACAAGGCAAAGGGTCTACGTGACTGTAAGCGGTTACACCTTAACCTCAAAATACTCACAACACCAATAGTGTCACTTGTATATTGTTAACCCTCCATCGAACTTTGGTGATCGCAACGCTACGTGGCACTCGCTACACTACGTGGTACTCGCTACGCTACGTGGTTTTCGCTACGGTACGTGGTTCTCGCTACGCTACGTGGTACACTCTTCCCTTCGTGGTACTCGCAACGCTCCGAGATTCGCTGAACTTCGTTACTTGCTACGCTACGTGGTACTCGCAAAAGTACGTGGTACTCACAACGCTCCGTTGTACTAGCTACGCTACGTGGTACTTGCTACACTACGTATTATTCGTTACGCTTGTAGCACTGTCTAGCTGCTATCTTCTGTAGGTACTATAACACTCAGGCGGCTCTAAATCGGGAAGAAATTTGCTTTACTCTAACTTTTTCGACCTTCTTAACGTTTGTCACTATATTTATTCTGATTTTAGGGCGATGTAGTAATTTTGTAAAGATACAACCACGTCTTCAATGTTGCTATTTCAGAGCTAGCTTACGAAATAACGGCGGCGGCGCCAAGCCTTCATTTAGACAGAAAAGTAATTGGAACATTCATGTCATCTGCTACATATAGTATACATGTATATCTTCGAGCGTTACACTTAAAAATTATAGAAAATAAAAAACGGAATGATAAAGAAACCTGTTAATAGTTTTATTGCTTTTCGAAGTAGTCTCCGTTCCTTTCTAAGCACCGTCGTATGCGATGGAACCATTGACTGAAGCAGTGAGCCCACACTTCTTTAAGGACCTCTTCCACGCCTTTTTCAAACGCAGCCACGGCATCTTCAGGGTTTATAAAACGAATTCCTCTTGTCCTCATTCGGTGCCAGATCGGTACTGTATGGAGGATGACTCACTAGCTCACCACCTTCGATAGACAAATATTCAATAGCCAGTCTGGCGGAGTGAGCTGGAGCGTTGTCGTGGCGTAGGAGGATCTTGCTTCTTTGGGCGCTGCTGTCTGACATTTTCCAAGACAACAGGTAGACAATGACAGACATACCAATCTGCTCATCTTATAGAATTATTGTTGCGAAATGACCCGTCCGTCCAAAGAATGAGCCAAACATCTTTTTCATTTTACTTCTGCCCTTCTTTACTTTTGTTTACGTAGTAACTACTTCTATCATTAGCCGCACTCTTACTCTTACTCACGTTATCTTCAGTAGTCGCTGTAGAAGAACGTCCTTCTCGATAATCATCAATGAGTTTGCTTCGACCACGTTTGAACTATTACTAGTTAATCGTTATATTTTTGTGCATATTAAAATGAATCATAGTCACATGTTTATTGAGTGAATTAAATTAATTCAGAAGTTAATAAATACATATTAGTTACTACTGGCAGTTCCCGCGCGGCTTCGCTCGCGAGTACATATTTATATATTTTGCGCGGAATCCTAATTCTTTTTCCCCGAAATAAAAGTCGCCTAAAGAAGTTACTTTTTATAACACCAGCTATCTGCCATTGAAAGTCCCGTGGAAATCGGTCCACCCGTTCTGGAGATTATCCGGAACAAACAAACGGACGTACAGACAAAAATTTTAAAAACTGATTTTAAAGCATATGTATCGTCCAAATAACTGCTTAAAAATATATTATTTTGACAATACAAACAGACACTTAAATTTTATTTATTTGTATTCATTTTGTTGTGTATTTGTATTGTTAAATTATGATAACGAAAATAAATGACTACTTAGTTACTGAGCATGATACCACAGCATAAATAAAATAACTACTTAATAAATTTGAAAAGAAAGGAACGTGCTATGCTTATCTTATCTTATATTAATGACTACAGTAAATTATTAGTACGTAACTTATACCTATTACACTAGAACAAATGTTGATAGCGGATAGTTAACCACTTTTCTCTTGGAAACACACTTGATTCAATAGAAATATCCTACTAGTATTATAAACGTGAAAGTTTGTAAGGATGTATGGATGTTTGTTACTCTTTCTCACAAAATCTACTGAACCGATTGCGATGAAACTTGGTATGTAGATAGCTTGAGACCTGGGTTAACACATTTAGGCTTTTTATCCCGTTATTCCTTCGACACCGGGACTTACGCGGGTAAAACCGCGGGGCGCAGCTAGTAATACAATAATAATAACTTGAGACACCTCACACACGGCCGTCTGACCCCAAACAAGGCAGAACCCGTACTATGGTAACCAGACTTCTGATACACATAATTATATATTTCTAAATACATGTATATCACTACATATTATAAAACAAAGTCCCCCGCCGCGTCTGTCTGTCTGTCTGTTCGCGATAAACTGAAAAAGTACCGAACGGGTTTTCATGCGGTTTTCACTAATAGACAGAGTGATTCATGAGGAAGGTTTAGGTGTATAATTTGTACCCGTGCGAAGCCGGGGCGGGTTGCTAGTTATAGATAACTTACACCCAGACACAGAAGAAATGATCGTGCTAATCACACAATTATTTGTGGGTGGGAATCGAACCCACGACCTCTGGCTCAGCAGCCAGGATCGCTAACCACTAGAACAACAGGCCCATGATCTTGCTAAGAGATTTATACGCAAATTCTAAAAGAACAAAACATTTTGGTGATGCATACACTGCAATAGATTATCGTAAGTATTTCTGTAATCAGAATCCCCGGTATTAGTTCTAAATCCCCTTATCTCACAAATTTTGAACGTCATGGACTTTAATTAACGGTTATACTGTAATTTATTCATTTATTACATGTTCGTAAATATTTTTTTATGTGTCATGTCCGTTCGTCGTGAATGTAACACTACATACACGTGTTTAAATATAGATATATCTTTGTCTACTGAATGTATTAATATGTGACATATTACATTTGGTTTCAATCAATCAATTTTTTTTTATTTCTTCACAGGAGGTCTAGTTATGATCATTAGACCCGAAAACAACCGCCAGTTATAAAGTTTATATATGTATCAATTTTACCGGCACGATAGAGGTCGCAATTATGCACCGATTGCTTTCTAACTTGGACGAAAAATCAACAGGGCAAAAATGAAGGTTAAGTTCGTGAAAGGGGGATATTCCCCCAAATGGGGGACTGGGGGGCAGATTCTCAAAAAATTAAAAAAAACACGAAATTTTTAGTTTATGTTAGGCCTTTTTATATTACATCGGTGGCAAACAAGCATATGTTATGTTACCGTAGCCTATGGACGTTTGCAATTTCAGAGGACTATGCGACAAACTTTCACGTTTATAATATTAGTAGGATGTGTATGTAGGTATGTAATCATAATCATACATGTATGTATGTATGTTTGTGTATATGCATGTATGTGTTATTTAGATAAATATAATGATGTAGTATACTTAAACAGACTATTATATATACAAATTGTATATTTTTCTTATTGTTTTAGTAGTTGTGCACCACGAGTTAATGGTCCATCGAAGGTTGTCTGTAAGAGATCGTAGCCTGCGATAAGACCGCCCATTGTTTTGTTACTTAATATTAGGTAACATTAAATTTTTTTGGTTTGGTACCTATTCTATTCACTATAGCTAATGTCTAAGATCTAGTATGGCCTTCTTAGTTACAGAACTACAGCCTTGATGACATTTCACGGGCATTTTCGTTATCAAAATTGTTTGCGGTGTGTGCTGTACACAAACTTGTTTTGTTTACAACACACCGGTTTAACACTGGGGACTGGTTAATGAAGGTCATCTACGAAATTTAGGTGCAAAATTTTAATTTTACAAAATTGTACAGAGGAAATGACCGATCAGCTGTTCATTTCAATTATAAATAAACTAGCTGCGCCCTGCGTTTTCACCCGCATAAGTCCCGGTACCGTATGAATATCGGGATAAAAAGTAACCTATGTGTTAATCCAAGCCTCCAGCTATCTACATACCAAATTTCATCGCAATCGGTTTTGTAGTTTTTGTGTGAAAGAGTAACAAACATCCATTCATCTTCACAAACTTTCACGTTTATAGTATTAGTAGGATTATTAATTACATACCTATACTTACATATATCTACAGAGCCTTTTTCCTGTCAATTGTTTAATTATCTTTCTAAATTAAATGATATCGTTCTTAATAACACAACAGATTCGTTTCTAGTCATTGGTGATTTTAACTTAAGTGGAATTGCGTGGACACTAACCAACGATTTATCGTATAACCCAACAAATCTAACTACCACTGATGAATACTCACTTGTCGATGAATTATGCACGTTAGACTTTAGCCAGTACAACGGAGTGCCTAATAAATGCGGCAAAATATTGGATTTAGTTCTATCAAATAAGTTGGTCACAGTTTATGAGTGTGGATCCTCTGGTTCCCATTGACAGTTATCACCCAGCATTAACAATTAACATGGAATTTGTTGAATTGGCTCCATTGAGCAGTGCGCCGCGCATTCGCTATTTGTTTAATAAAGGCGATTATGATTAATTGTATAGTGCTATCAGTAAAATTGATTGGGAGCATGAGTTTTCATCTCGCTCAATGGATGAATCAGCATATTTTTTTAATAAATCAATATTCAATTTTCAAAGTAAATATATCCCTCATAAACTAATCAATAACAAATCCTATCCTATCTGGTACAGTCAACCACTAATAAAAATGAGAAAAATATAAATTTTCTTAAGAAATTCAAAATTTATGGGAATAAGTGCGATGAGGCCGCGTATAAATTACTTCGTGAAAGAGTAAAATCAGTGGAATCAAAATGTTATGAGTCATACATCAATCTTGCCGAGCAATCAATAAAAAATAACCCTAAATATTTTTGGTCTTTTGTTAAAAACCGTTATAACTCTAATGCTATTCCAAATAGCCTTCAATATGAAAATCGAGTTTTGACTGAAGGAGCAGCTGTATGCGAAGCGTTTTTCTCCTTCTTTCAGTCAAATTTCCTCCACTCAACGCCTGGCACTTTTGCTACTCCAAGTGGTATTACACCAGAGCCACTTGCAGACACAGGCAATGCGATGATCGATACAGTAGACGTTGACAGCTTGCTACGCAAATTGGATGTATTCAAATCGGCCGGGCCTGACTGTATATCACCAAAGCTCTTAGTGGGTTGTGCTTCAAACTATCTGTGAGCCCATTTCGATTCTATTCAAAAAATCCTTATCGTTATGTGTCGTCCCTTCTGTATGGAAATCGGCGTTTATATCTCCTATACATAAAAAAGGCCCTAAAACCGAAGTAACTAACTACAGGCCTATTTCTAAACTTTGTGTAGTAGCCTAAGTATTTGAAAGGATTATTTACAAACAGGTATACTCCGCTCTTTCAAATTCCTTTAGTCCTGCTCAACATGGATTTTTAAACGGTCGGTCTACCGTCACTAATCTGATATTGTTAAATCACTTTGTAACAGAGGCTATGGATAAAGGCGGTCAGGTCGATGTCGTTTACACAGACTATAGCAAATGTTTTGATCGAATAGATCATAATATTCTTTTATTAAAATTAAATAACATAGGTATTAGGGGAGACTTGCTAAGATGGTTCTCATCTTACATAAATAATAGGTCTCAAGCCGTAGTATTAAATCATTACATTTCAAGTTGGATTCATGTGCCTAGCGGCGTCCCTCAAGGATCCATACTCGGTCCTTTATTATTTATTGTCTATGTAAATGACATCGACCGGGAATATGATTCCTAAATATGAAACCCGTATTATCAAAAAATATATAGACCGAATAGAGAGCATACAAAGACGCTTCATTAAATACTTGTGCTTTCGTCAGGGAACTCCTTATGATTCCAATAATTACATAGAACTCTGTAAGAAATATCACCTGTTGCCATTACAGTATCGTAGAGAAATTAGCGACTATGTATTATTATTAAAAATATTGAAAAATGACATTGACTGTTCTGATTGATTATACAATATTGGCCTTAACGTTCCGTTCAAATCATTTCGTTTTAATCCCCCAATACGTGTTCCTCATGCTTCTACTAATTATAGACAAAATACCTATACTGTGCGAGCGAGTAGAACCTTTAATAAATTTTGCAAACAACATGATCTTGATCCATTTGAAATTAGTATACCTGCAGCAAGGAGATGCTTGAGCCTTAATTTTTTCTCTAATTGAATTACATTATGTATACTATCCTAGATATACTTACTTAATTATTTTTGCAAATATGTTATCTTTTAGTTAAAATTATTAAACATTGTATTTGTGTCGCTGACTGTACTGTACGATTAAACTGAACCAGTCACACTTATGTAAATGTTAGTAAAGTTTATAAAAGTGAAGACCTGTAATTGGCTTTCTAACACTAATCTGTTGATTTAGCTGTAAGTCTTCCATAGAACAAATAAATAAATAAATTAAAACAAACTATTATTCATACAAACTGAATTCATAAATAATATCATTCATCCATTCGTCTACACCAAAACCAAATAACTGAAAATAATGGATTATTTGCACGAATGCGTTATAAAATTCTTGTACATCATCGTCGACTAAATTCATTAAATTTTGAAAATAGTAAATGTACAATAAAAAAATCTTACGTAACAATTTAATCCACGAATATTTTAAAGTATGAAATTATGTCTTTCAGAGACAAAAAACGAGCAACGCTTTAAAATTGCCAAACATATTTTTACGAAACTCACGATTCTGTAGACAATTGAATAATTACTCATCTTGTAATATTATATTATTATTTCAGTAATTTAAAATGAAAAAGTCTGTGAAGTCGCTTTGCAAGTCCTCGCAAATGAGAAAAGTTGCCTTTTTTGTGGGATATCGGGCAAACGAGCAGACGGGTAACCTGATGGTTAGTAACTACCGCCGACCATGGGCACCTGCACTGGCCTTAAAGGTGAGAGTAGGGGAAGCGAGGGGAGAGCTGAGGGGGTGGGGGGTAAAGGGGGGAGATGGGGTGGAAGATGGGGAAAGGAAAGGGTTAGGGCCTGCAAATGGAAAGACAATGTTATTACGTCCAAGTGAGACCCTAAAGTACACACTGGGGCCAAATTTTTGTTCCAAGGCCAAGTGAAATTTTGTATACAGGTGATCATGGGTACCTACACATTAGATACCTTTCATCCAGAAAACTTTTCCCGAGGGATAGATTGATTGACAGACTGCCGTCCTTTAACTAGAAAGCCGTTAAGCCCAACAAGTTGTTTGAAGATTAACGGCTTTTTAGTTATAGGACGGCAGAGTACCTACATAAACGAGAGCGAAGCCGCGGGCTGAAGTTAGTTTTAATAGCATTTTTCAAAACTGCAGCATTTAAATTACGTTTTATGGAATGAACTAATTTTAAAACTTCCTGATAATTTTAACCATTTTTGCCAAGTCTCTGTCGACGTAGCACAAAAGTACCGTGTTATATCAACCGTTTTAGCTTATGATTAAATAGTCATAGCGTAGGTGCATATAATATAAGCCTGCTTTCTCCACGAATGAACGAATTTAGGAAACTATGTCGGTCCTACTCAAAATAGTTGGACGTTCTATTTTCGTTCGTGAAACATGAGGATGGCCGCTCGACTTGAGAGGAGCTTTGCCTTTGCTTTGATATGTGTGTTGCCTGAAGCAGAATCTCCAGTCTCATTTCTCTTTTAAATGGGGATTTGATCCTAACGTTGGACGCATCCGTAGTAGTATTATCAGCGTAAGTTTCATGGTTAAGAAAAATAGGAACCATATTTGGTTAAGCGGTAGCGTTGGTAATAGTTTAAACATAGAATGGTTAAAATCCCTCCAACTCCAAATTATGTTTTAAAGACTTTAAATTCTTTTTCCCTTGCAATTTTTTTTATGGTATATGGGGCAAACGAGCAGACCGGTCACCTGATGGTAAATGACTACCGCCGCCCATGTGCACCTGCAACTCAAGAGTCACAAGTGCGTTGCTGGCCTTTAAGGTAGGAGTAGGGGAAGGGGGGAATAGGGGGCGAGGAGGGGAGAGAGGGAAGGGTTAGGGCCTCCGGTAGGTCCTCACTCGGCGAAGCAAGGCATTACTTCACTGCCGGTTTTCTGTGAGACCGTGATATCACTCCTTTCGAGCCGGCCCATACGTGCCGAAGCATGGCTCTTCCACGAATAAAATTTTATGTTTATTATGCATCTCACTTGCCAAATGATAACAGCGAGCAGTCTTGGAATCGTGGCAAGCGCATTCATAAAAACGGTACCCTCGTATAAACTTATCAAAGTAGATTCGTGGTCTATAAAACTCTGGCACTTTGGTAACCAATAACAATGTATAATAACATAACAACAATCAGTACATTAAATAACTAAAAAAAAATGGTTTAACGATACCAAAATTAAGCGAGATTTTTCAATATTAAACTTTGAACTTTTATTAGCATAGATCAAAGTACAAATAAACTAAATAAATCAAAGAAACAAATAATTGTAACGTTCATAAAGGCACTGATAATAAAATCTGGTTTTACAGTTGATAAGGGACAGACTATCAACTGTGTCAGTAGAGGTAAAGATAAGGGTATCAGAAGGAAGCTTTGTGTAATAAATTAATTATGGCAATCTTTGACAGTCGATTCATTTTTGAATAACATTTTAGTATAATAAATACTGTTTAGCTATTACATTCATTTAAATTGTAGTGAAATGTTTCTCAATAAATTAGATATGTTTGTCAATTTGATTAATAGGATATAACTACTTTTATGTACAGCTCTACCTGTATTGGGTTCTTTGTTAATCGTTATAATATTAGTAACTACATATTATGTATATATTCTTATTTATTAGATTCGCCACATTTAAAAAAAAGATATCTACAACAAACAGCAACTTCTACATTTTAGTTTTTGAACAACAACGGTACGGACTTTACACACTTCAATAACGTTCAGATAGAGCGATACCAATTATATCAATTGCATCTTGCCACAACAACAATCTAATAAGATTCAAGGAGATGCGTGTCGTTTCTTTTCACAGAAGCTCACATATTAAGACGAATTCAATTCTTAAATCGATTTGAAAATATTGTTCTACTTTAGAATAGCAAAAATCATTTTGATATCTGTGGACTTGCCGCCTTTTATAAAAAAAAAAGCAAATTAGAATTTAGATATGTTCGACAAAATAGGTTTACCAAACAGTAGCAAATAAATGATATGCTGCCGACTCCGTATTATAAGTAGACACCGTGACATTCGCGATTTACCACTATAATGAATAAAATCTATGACGTCGTTGTTTTCTTAACTTGTACAAAACATTCAAAAAAACTCCATTTCAACTATGTCAGAACTATCTAGATAAATTTGCTCAATGTGAATGTTACTGAAGCGGAATTCCACAGAAATGCTACGAATAATAATTTTAAGCGAATGTAGTTCAAAACCATTTTCAAATAATATGCCTTTGTTTCGTCCGAGTTAAAATATGACTAATTACTTTTATAACTAATTAATTTTAATAATTTAGTTATAAAAATATATTCATGCACGATACGTTTTAAATTAATATAATATAACAATGACCCACAAGATTAAGTTAATAGTATGATAACCTTATCATTTAATTGAGACTTGTGACGAAATACATAATTTAAATCGAAAGGCTTTGGATTAGAAGAATATTTAGATTATTCATAGTAGCAACGTTTTTAAACCACTGAGTAATGTGTTAACCTTTTACAAAATGCAACATTATTTATTATGGTCCATTCAGTGACTAGTTGACTACATATTCTAATCACTACATTTTATAAAACAAAGTCCCCCGCCGCGTCTGTCTATCTGTTCGCGATAAACGGAAAAACTTCTGAACGGATTTTCATGCGGTTTTCACTAATAGACAGAGTGATTCATGAGGAAGGTTTAGGTGTATAATTTGTACCTGTGCGAAGCCGGGCAGGTTACTAGTTTATGTATAAGTCTTAATATTTAGAAACAAAATGAAAAGCTTTCTGGAAAAGAAAACAAAGCAGGAACTCAATATTTTTCTTGTTCAACCTTGGAATAAACTACATAAAAATAGGAAATGAGAGAAATATGTTGTTATTGAAGAGAAAGAATAATTTTATGTAGTTTATTCCAAGGTTGAACAAGAAAAATATTGAGTCTAATAGAAAAAGACTAATAGGTCTAGAATACTTCTGGCCTTCTGGCACAGGGTCAATAAATAACGGACAAAACCAGCTAGAATAGGTATAATAGTTATAATTTACTTTATAATATTTCGTTGTTATACATTCTAAACAGCTATCGTCGCCGTCGCTCACGTTGTATCCTCTGCCACCTGGGCAATGCAAGACTGGATTACCAATTTGGGACATGGCACGTGTAGCAACATCAATTGGATCAAAGTCATCCTACAACCGTCCATTACATAACTTTTACTGATGTCCTGTTTATTTTTTGTGTTTAATCTTACGTATTTCTTTTAAGATTTTGAAGAAATCAGTAAAAATAGTTTTGTATGTAAGTCGTTTTAAATTTCCCTCATTCAATTGTTAGTCTTACAGCGCCGCCAGCAACAGTTGATATTAATAAACTATCCAGTCTGAGATCTAAAGATGTTTTCATATGTTCGATAATGAAGATCGGAAAGTCTACTTACAGAGATAGCCTCACTAATTTCTGCAGTTTTACGTCTGACGTGAGCTTAATCGATTTCAGTGTTTACACAGGTGTCACTTCATTGATTTAATTTGTGAGAGAACGCTTCAAGTAATAGGCCAATTTATAAAGGTTTATTTATGTTACACATTATTTTATTATTTTATCTTATGACTTTTAAATACACATTACAATTTAGGTACACATGCCACACACATATCTGCATCACAGAAGGTTGACCGGTAGCAATGTATACAGCATTAAGTCCGCTTCATGCACTGTATTTGCAGGAAGTATAATTAATAAATTAATTAATAATAGATGCAGATTGACCATTCTTGAGCATCATAATTTCATCCTTATCGGAATCGAAATCTGATAACTCTGTAAATCTGACGAGTTAGTCCTTCTAAGGTTACAACTGATTAGAGTTATCCAGAAAAGTTCCTACAATATTTATAATAGAATATTCTAGAAACCATCTGCGTACGAATTCCCATCAAACTCAGCTGTCGTGTTAATTATCAATTGAAGTGCAGTTTATGATGATGTGGGCGTAATTAAGATTGTTTGAATGAAACACTATTTTTTGTCATTTCTGTTTCTTTACGTCACCACATGCGTTATTTAGAAATCGCCTAATGAATAATCATAGTTTAATAAAACTTAAGAAAACACCTTTAATGAAGAACCGAATTAAACAGTTAAAGAGTTAAACTATTCCCCTCCTGGCTTTATCATTAGGAGGTGTTTACTAGTAGCCACTGAAGAATTCCACTATCCACCTCCTGGACACGTCGTCAGATCAGTTTCAAGGTGCCAAATTATAGTATTGTTATCCAAAGTACATATTTAAACAAGTTCGGTTAAGGTATACAATTAGAAGTCGGTTAAAATTGACTTCTAAGATTACTTTATTAATTACAAGTTAAGCTAATTAAAACGTGTTAAAAAAACTGTGACACCGCCTATCTAATATTTTAACGCGAAAGTTTGTAAGTATGGATGGACGAATGGATGTTTGTTGCTCTTTCACGCCAAAACTACTGAACCGATTGCGATGAAACTTGGTATGTAGATAGCTGGAGATCTGGATTAACATATAGGCTACTTTTTATCCCGATATTCCCACAGGATTGGGATTTACGCGGGTGGAACCGCGGGGCGCAATTATGTATATTTCATGTTACGTTACTGTGGATATTCTGAACAGTATGCCACCTGTAATCCTAAACTTTTTATCTTCATATATTTTTATCCTATACAATCAGAGAACAATCCTTGAGTACAAGCCCCTCGTTACAGTTGCGTGACGTCCTTGTTCTTTACTTTTTAAATCGATTTTGTATTAATAAACAACGTAGGCGGTTTTGTTCGTGACCTCTGCAATGATGTTAGTGCCATTATCAAAATGTTTTTTTCTTTTTCACCAGGAGCATGCAGCCAAAAATTTGCGTCCGATCTAAGACGAACTTATCGCGTATTGTTGCGCCATACTGGTTTTACAGGTTTTGATTAGCAACCAACCGAGATTCACGCTCTGACGTATTTAGTTTTGAGAGATAGAACTTTTTTGTAACATTTAAGATACGAGTAGGTTGTATCTTTATCTTGTTAGATATTTTTAGATGTACAGCATGATGATTTCAAAATTAATTTCAAGGATAAAATAAGATTTTTAGATTTTAGATATTTTTTTTAAGGTTTATTTTAACATAAATCAGTCATTAGTTGCATGCGTAACAAGCCTTAGAGGATAAGTAGATATGAAAACATTTATGGACACAATCCGAAACTCCGGGACTGCAATTCGGTAATACTTCACCATAAAAACCATACATCTTGGATCGATCACAGGGCTCTAGTTAGGTGGTCATGTACAAATAACACTACACAATCGGCTCATAAAAAACTAAAAATAATAATGTATTAAAACAGTCAATCATACCTAACAACCTTGATGACGCAATAGGTACTTTCTCAAACCTAGAACGTGACAGTTTATTTTATCAATTATTATGTTATTGCTATAACATAATATCTTAAACGTGACCACTGAAGAAAAGTAAAAGCAGTATGTTTTTTTTTCTACATAAAAATGATAATCTAACCCTTCAATACAAAATAATGATAAACCTAGTTAGTATATAACAAATACCTATTTAAATTTGTAAAATAGGGACAGAGTTCACTGTCTCCGCCTAACGGACCAGTCTTATTTGAGTTGTGCTAAATCACTAATTAAACAGTTGAAAGCCCGAAATGAAGACTTTCAAGAACAGTTCAAGTTGCCGTTAGCTTTCCTGATGAGAACAATGTATAAGACAAACAATTAGATGCGACTAATTTAGCATTAGATTAGATTAATTTAGCAAATAAACTCTTCATTAATAACATAACAAGTTATACAACAGTGCATAAAAAGTAGGCAACTAGGACTTTTAAAAAACTGGCCTTTCCTGTTTAATTTGTAAATAAAAGTACAATTGTACACAAATAGCATTAGCTTCTGTCGCGATTTTTAGGGGAATAGTTCGTGTAATACCTACCTAGGTGCCTAAACCCATAGAATTCTTAACATACTACGCAATATGTCAATTCACATATTTGATATTTGGCAAAAAGATGTGTAAATCATACATCTCTTTTTACACGCTTATGTCTGTAACCGACTCCTTTGGGCACGATTTTGACCCACTTTAAACGGCCAGATTTCATTCAAATTTTGCACACGTGTCAAAGACCGATGACAATGCAATAATTCGATTTATTTTTTTAGTTTTTTTAGTTGAATTTTTTATAAAAGCGTGTTTTTTAGTTTTTTAAACTATAATTATTACAAACATATTTTTTATGAAACTTGGCACTATTAATTATTGTTTTATTCCCTAACACCGTAAGTAAATTCATTATTTTCCTCAAAACATAATACTAGGCTATTAACAGTTCTAGAAAGTATATATACAACTGTATATTGGACATTACGAATTGTTGTATTTAGACTTAACTGTGAACTAGCACAGGAATTGCCATACTTACGTCTATTATAGAGTCCCCGTAATTGGAGACTTGCGTAATGAAACGGTAAACGAGCTGAACTAAAAGCACTAGTGTGGCGTCCAACCGCTTAAAATAAACGTCTAAATACTGACACAGGGCATTGAACTTTAGGCTTCTTTAACGAAGCCAGAAATCGATTTAAACGTAACTAAATTTTGCCGTAGCCAGTTATAGACCTATAACTGGCTACGGCAAATTTAGTAACGTCTCGATCGATTTCTGGCTTCGTCCAATATATATAAATTATATGTATAATATAATAATAGTACGTAAATACGTATCTGTAATATTGAATGTCATTATAAGAGCATTGCATGAAGAATTGCTGAAGCGTTCTAAAGAAATTTTGCTGAAGTGACTTTAAAATCTATCCTACATTATTATAAAACAAAGTCCCCCGCCGCGTCTGTCTGTCTGTCTGTCGCAAACGTCAAAAACTACTGAACGGATTTTCATGAGGGTTTCACCAATAGATAGACCGATTCATGAGGAAGGTTTAGGTATATGATTTGTTACGGTTTTGTGTAAATTGGTTGAAATATGATGATGATTGTTGAAGATGTCTCTGCTACCCGTGCGAAGCCGGGGCTGTTTGCTAGTATAATAGTATATATTATAGATATAGACGTGAAGGAGATTTTTTGAGAAAAGTATTTTTGAGAAAACTTCGCTAACGCAGCGTACGTGCAATTTAAAGTAGAGTAGGTACTTAAAGTTTATGCATAGAAGAAGTGCAGAAAGCTAAAATTTTTGAACAATATGTGCTACAAATTTAAAAATAACGTGAAAAAGGCGACATCTAGCCTATCTATCTAGCTTTGTCCAACATATATACCTATATACCTGTCATGGTACGTAAGTCTATACAATAACGTTTAACGTGGGAGAGCCATGCTTCGGCATGTATGGGCCGGCTCGACCGTAGTGATACCACGGCCTCACAGAAAACTAGCAGTGAAGTAATGCTTCGTTGTGTTACGCCGAGTGAGTGAGTTTACCGGAGGCCCTAACCCTTGCCTCTCCCCCTCTTCCCTCTCTTCCCTACTTCCACCTTAAAAGCTGGCAACGCACTTGTGACTCTCGAGTTGCAGGTGCCCATGGGCGCCTGATCGTTTCCCCTATTCCATTAAAAAAAATAAGAGTTCAAGTTAAACCGGCAAATGAAACAAAGCAAAAAAAAATAATTTAATAAGTTATGCTCGAATTTCAACCACCAAGGATCTCTATATATAATAAATGTACGTTCTGACTTCTGATATCCTTCAAAAGACACGGAAAATAAATTTGATTGTAAGTAGTTCTAAGTGCTCAGTTTCTTTTAGCCATCAAATTACTTGTATCTGGTTATTCAAGGTTAAACATGCGTTTGATCACACCTAAGCACCTTACTTTGTACTTATCTAAGATCAAAATGATGTTTTTCCAATGAATACATGCTAAAGTCCATTTTACATCCTTCAAAACAAGTTATCGTAAACTAAAAGCGTGCAGTACAATTATATGTTAAGACAAACTTCTGTTGTCTATCAAACTAAGATTCACAGTCTCAGATCACCAGAATCTTAATCCTAATTAATGATAGGTTAAGGGGCTCTGACTTTCCAGTTACAGCCAGTTTAAGTTATAGGTAGCAGCAGCTCGAGCAATGTAGCAGCAGCTCGAGCAGGGAAGCAGCAGCTCGAGCAGGGAAGCAGCAGCTCGAGCAGGGAAGCAGCAGCTCGAGCAGGTCAGGCTCGCACACCATGACCTGCTCGAGATATTGGTTACACACCATGCGTATAAACAATAATGTTTTTTCTTCAATTGCCTGTCCTTCTTAGCTACCTTTTACCGTTTAATATTTTTCCGATTTTCCTATTGAACTCTCAGTGCCCGGTTTTTTTTATGGGATAGGGGGCAAACAAGCAGACGAGTCACCTGGTGATAAGTGATACCCGCCGCCCATGGACACTTGCAACTTAAGAGTTACAAGTGCGTTGCCGGACTTTAAGAAGGGAGTACGCCTTTTTCTTTTTTCTTAATCTCCTTTTTTTTTGGTTAATTGAAACTAATATTATAAATGCGAATATAAGTTTATTTGTTACTTGTACTAGTACTGTACTACTCAGTAGTCTGTGGTACTCTTCCCTGGGGATCTTCTTATTGATTGATAAAATCTACACTAACGACACCGAAGTCGCGGGTCGCGGGCAAATCCTAGTCACAAAATAAAAAAGAACATTATTTCATCAATAAAAATAAATATTTTTTTTTTTAAAGCTAAATCACACTGAAGGAACCTTTATCTACATTGTCGTAACGATACCGCGGCTTAGTTAAATGTTATGTCCTTCCGGCCGTTCACGTCCGACGTGGGTTTTGTGAGCTACTACCGTCACAGAAGACGTAAAACTTGATCTGACGTAAACATATTTCACAAACGCCATTATTAAAACAAAACAAGTTAAATTACTTAAAAAAACTTATAAGTGTAAAAAATTAATATTTTTGTGTACTTAATAATATGATTCTGGCACGTGTAAGTATGAGTAATCGCTCACTGCCTATTGAGTCTTTATCTCTTTTTTTTTGCCATCTTAAAAAAATTCCAAGCCGTAACAGCAGTAAGGAATTTTCCTTTAAGGAATTTTCCCATTACACGGTAGGCTTTGCTGTCAGTTTTGCCACAATCAAAACGGTGATTGACGAATAACCTATCGTCTAGTGATTCACGCTTGCATGAAAAGATTTTAATGTCGATATTATTTCATCAATCACCAACGAACATCCGTCAATCACGACTTTTGGTAATGATTGACGTTTGTAGAGCGTCTAATGGACGCCTAAGATCAAACATTGACTTAAAATTGGATATTTATGATAAAGATTATTATTCTACTCGATGTTTTACAAAGTTTATTACGCGTTATTACCTTTCTTAGAAGTGAAAAAATGTGAAAACAAATTGTAGTAGGTATTGTCTTCCAAACATCATACCACGTAACCACGTTTCATTTTGATATGACAATTAGAAGTAGGTTAAAATTTAGTTCCAAGATTTATTTACATATTCAGTTAGCTAGTTACAACTTACAAGTGAAGCGTGTAAAAGCCTGTTAACAAGAATGAATGACTTAATAACACTACATACTCCTGAAGGCAAATGCGATATTAGACTCCTATTTCAACCTGCAAGCTTAAAAAATCAGTCTGTTGATGAGGCGATTGTAGTTAATACATCAGCTAGCAACTAGAAGAGGGAGCCCCTTCTAGCGCCTGCCCACAAATGCAAGGACATTGTTTATGTATGTAGACAGTCTTAACGCAACTTTAACGAAAATTAAAAATGTTAAAGCCACGCTTTTAAGACTTTTCCCTCCTGTGTTTAAAGTCACTGCTATGCTCCTTAATACTCTATCCAATACAAAAATATTTATTCAAATCTGAGAGATAAACCCAGAGATTATTTAGCGCATTTAAACAATCAATCACACAAAAACTGTTCAGCTTTATTAGGCCAGTACAAAATTATGAAAAAGTAAAAAAACATAAGACAATACCTGCAGCCACGTCGCAGTCAAATTTAACATGGCAAAACACGACCACACTCACTGAAATTTACACTAATTATGTGGTATAAAAAAGAATTGATAATTGATTGATAACAAGTTTATTGCCCGCGTGGTAACAATGGGAAGCCTTAGGTTACATATATCAACATATAATACGTACCTATATTAGAGATTAAGATAAAAAATAAATCCAGACGTGATATTGATAATTTCACAAACTCATTGTAATGTGGATGTTAGTGTAAGATATGTACATTGTGAAGTTTTAAGTGTAATTTTCAAGTTAAAATTAATAAAAAGATTGTGTGAGATGTGAATTGTGTTAAACTGAGAATTAGCACGAAATTAATATAAATTGAAAAATCTTTAACTTCGCGTTTAATTAGAAATTATTAGTATTATAATGTTCAAGAATTCATTAATATTTAAATTATAAATGATAATATTTTTTTTTTAAAGTAGCCTGAAAGTAGCACCATTGGATGAAAAGCTGAGGAGCAATAGGTTATTGTGGTATGTACATGTGATGCGGAGGGATGAGCAAAATGTGGTGAAAAGAGTTTTATATGGATGTTGACGGGTACAAGAGAAGAGGACGACCAAAGAAAAGATGGATGGACTGTGTGAAAGAAGATATGGCTAGAAATGGAGTAAGCAGTGAAATGACGAACGATGGAGGAGAATGGAAGAATAAAACATATTGCACCGACCCCAAATAAAAAGGGTAGGGAGATGATGAATATATTTTTAGTGCTGATGTACATGAGGTACATAGTGCATTTTATGCGACCAAAACCAGTGTTTCTTTTATGTCATTTCTCATTAAACTATAGTATTTGCTTATGAGACTCATATTTTTTCAAACATAACATCTAAACGTTTACCGATGATTATTTAAATGTTATAGAGAAATCGGACCATGCTCGTCACTAATAATATTACCGCTCAGTCCAAATATTTTATTAATTTTATATGTGTATGTACATTGTACACATAAAAAAACATACCTAAGTATTTATGTCTGGCGTCCTAAATGCAAAGTCCTAAAAACCGAAGGCAAAGTTTATTAAACAGTCGTCAGACCTACTTGCCGAATGCTGGGCAGCCTTCAAGAAGCACAAACAATAACTTCACACAACACAGATGAAAATGCTACGCTGGGCGGCCAGCGTGATGCACTCAGATCAAGCGTGAAATGAATACATAAGAGGATCCTTCAAAGTAGCGCAAATTACCGAAAGCAGACTTCGATTTTTCGGTCACTCACTTTATGAAACGAGAAGATACCTACTCACTGAAAACAGTGCTCAAAATCAACACCAACCAACGAACAAAGGACAGACCACAAGCTTCTTGGTGGGCCACTATCGACAACTCTGGACAGACCATCCTGGTGCAGACGCACAAGGAGTTCTGACCTCAAATAAGCTGGGCAAGCAAAAGGGCAGAAAGAAAACGAGGATATATCTACATATCTACATAGACTTAGCTAGACTTAGCTTTGGTCTCACGTTCTTACACTGTGTACCTCTGTTAGAATGAAAAATTCTGCTGAATTTTCTTTTGAAATCCTTTATTCCTAGGGGTTTTCATTTATTTTCTAACCAAAACACACTGCTCTTTTCTATCAAAGTGTAAATCTAGAACAAGAATGATTTTCATTACTTTCTATTCGATCACTAATGTGGTGGAGTGAAGTTCCTTCAATGACAAATGTCACTGCGACTGGACTGGCTGGACTACCATAACCACATAACATTTACGAGTTCCCAGAGATTACTGAGCCTCCTTTCCTTTTAATAAATAAACATCACATCACATGACTAAGACAATATTCATGTATCCTCTTTCCGTTCAGCTCAATTGGTTACCTATTCGTCAACGTCGAAAATTACATGCCCTCAATGTTTTATTTACTATCCATCCTCGCCATTCATCTTCGCCAAGGTATTTAGCTTCCTACTGCCAACTTTTATGTAGGAATCATGACAGAAACCTTCGTTCCGCGATATATAACTTCTTTGTTGTCCCTCACACACCCAGTTTGTCGGATCACCTTTTTTCGTTCAGTCCGTTCTTCTTTGAAATGAGCTTCCCCTTGAAATCAGGATAGCCACCAACAATTACTCATTTAAAGTAAAAGTGAAGGAGTATCTCTTTAAACAATTGGCATAATCAACTTGCCTATACTTTGTTATTTATCGATGTTAAAAGTATCTATATGCTTATATGTAAATGTCTGTATATGTATGTATGTATGTGGTATATATATGTATGGTATTTATGTAAGTGGTAACATATTATATAGTATATTTAGCGTGATTAGATAATATTTTGTTTCTTAAACTAATTTTAGTTAAAACGCACCTACTTTCTGTTTTCTCTGCGTCACCCAATGGTTGACTGGTTGAGAGTGCCTTAGGCAGTAAGTCCGCCAATGTACCAAATGTGCATAAAGTGTAAATAAATAAATAATAAATTAAATAATCTCTGCAATCCCAACTTATAATGGTTTATGATTGGTGCGATAGCAATGCAAAAAAGTCAATTCTGAACGTTACCGTTAAGACAATGGAAAAGACATTTCTATGCAAAAGTAATAATTAATTTCGTACAAGACTGTAGGTAAGTCTGTGTGTGTTTCACATGAATATAATTTTGTATAACACTCATACATCATTATGTAATTACTACAATTAACATAGCTACATCTTATCAATGTTTATCATAGGTATACTTAACTCGAGGCAAAGGCTGTTTTTATTCTAATTTAACAATACTTGTTATAACTATCGTGCAGGACATGACACTGTATTTTTTGGGTTGTCTATAACCTACTAATATTATGAACGTGAAAGTTTGTGAGGATGTATGGATGTTTGTATGTATGGATGTTTGTTACTCTTTCACGCCAAAACTACTGAACCGATTGCGATGAAACTTGGTATGTAGATAGCTGGAGACCTGGATTAACATATAGGCTATCTTTTTATCCCGATATTCCACGGGATCGGGACTTACGCGGATGAAACCGCGGGTCACTGCTAGTATATTATAGGTTGATTAATCTTGTTGCGGAAGAATGCAATAGCAATTCTCGCTCCCCCGATCATAGGCATAGGCAAGTAGCGGAACACCGGGGTGGTTTTTAATCGGTAAGAGTCCTGCAGACCCCTTCGCCTCCCCAAGGGCGGAGGACATCCATGCAGGGTCTTCCACATCGTCAACAAAAAAAAGGTTAATTAATCTTACTAATATTATAAGAGCGAAAGTTTGTGAGGATGTATGGATGTTTGTCTTTCACGCAAAAACGGCTGGCTGACGGCGGCTGGATGAAATTTGGCACAGAGATAGATTATAGTTTGGAATAGCACATAGGCTACTTTTTATCCCAGTCGCGTGCAACAGCTATTGTTTAATAAATTAATGCTATCGTAGTGAGGAAATGGTTAAATGAATGTTGTTTTTCTTCTTATTCTTATATACATAAATAGATATCATGCAAAGATTAAAGATAAAGGTATCGAATCGATACCTACAAAAACTGGAATCTGTTACCACCTTCGGATGATGTAAGATCAAATTATTATAATTAATTTTTTGTGTAAATTTGACTGACGTCAGTATCGTTAATATCGCTGGATATGAATTTAGAACTTCTGACATTTGAAACATCTTAAGAAAAGGAAAGTAAAACCGCGGGGCGCTGCTAGTAATAAAAATAAGTTAAGACACCTCACACACTGCTGTCTGATCCCAAACTAGGCAGAGCCTGTAGTATGATAACCAGACTGCTGATAAATTACACCCAGACACAGAACAAATGATCGTGCTCATCACACAATTATTTATCCTTGCTGGGAACCGAATTCACTACCTCTGGCTCAGTACTCAGAATCACTAACCACTAGACCAACAGGCGCCGTAATTTTTATGTATATTTTTTTTTAAATATTGTTACTCCGAAGATTTTAGTATTAAATTAATGTACTATTAGGTGATGGGCAATAACATAGTTCATTAACGAATTCATAAAGACAAATCATTGCAAATAAAAACTGTTCAAAATTATCATTATTCCAAAGGTACCTTTTATGAATATATTCAATTCTTTGTGTTGTATTGATTGTTATATGGAAGGCGCTACTAGGCGATACTAAATTAATTATCAAATATATAAAAAATATTGATTCTAATGTATATCTATTCTAATTATTTTGATAGTCACATTTGATGACGTATGCAAAAAAGAAAAAGCTGATTGTAATATACTTAAACAATCTGAAATAATTCTCCAGTGAAAGTACTTCAAGCTATGAGTATTTAAGGATTTTCTCGACTCTTTCTCAAGCACTGTAAAAAGTAGTACATTCCGCAGCCAAGAAATTACAGTTCTTGGTGACAAACTTAATATATACTTTAATATGAATTTAAACAAAGTGCACATATAAAAACATTTTGAGAAGGAGAAGTTTCTTATAAATAGGGCTTGGTAGCAACAACAGCTGTTGGTTCAATTGCTACAATTGGTGATAACTTTTCAGACTTAAATTGTCTTCGTAGATAAAAAAAACTAAACGAGAATGCGTGCGGGCGATTTCGTTTTTTTTTTTTTTTAATATGGAACTCTATAGTTTGAATACACAGGCCGTATCTACAGGCCAGAGCAACCCGGTCGAAACGTCAGGCAAATCAAATAAATACCTTTTAAATATGTGATCGCGTTAATTCAAGTCAACATAATTATATCCGGAACGTTAAAATTTATAAGTTCCCCTAAAGATTTGTTTCACACGTAAATGTTGAGTTGAACTTAATTTTGGAGTATGCAAAAAAAGATAAATACATAATGTATTTCTTTAATAAATAAACTTAATTTCTTAATTGCTGAGTCTTTCTCGGGCACATTTTTTTATCAACAGCCGTTTTTGACGTCAATGCGCTCCGCTGCTTGTTTCGATCTGTTAAGACAAAACCTGTTTATTCTTTTTAATGTTTTGCTACTTTATAATTGTTATAAAGTAAGTCTGCTTAGTATCCTGACTGTATAGTTTAACGAATATGAACACTGACTGACAGTTACAAGCCATTGAAGCCATCGGTTATTTCATCATAGCAAACTTTTCAGTATTAGAGTTTGCGTTTTATTATATCGACTTGAGTTCTCACTTTTTCAATTGTTATGGTGATATCGGTTATTCTGTACAGTGTTTTCCGCAGATTCTCTAGTAGTTTTGGACTCAACAGAGCGCATCAACGGGTGAAGTGACGTGCCGCGTCGGTGCAAGGCGACACGTTGCTAAGGCACAGATTACTGAGTGGTTACAAGGTAAGAATAAAGATAAATGTTGATATTTTAGACTACAGACTGACTGTTCTTTTATAAAAGTTCTTGCTTCACACTTGGAAAATAATAACACATTCCTTGAAGATAATAAGAATTATAATAATTAAAAAAGTCAGTACCGTCACGTTTATCTTTAATCCAACAGCTCTACTAGCTAACATAAATTTCAAATTAATCTATTGTCTTATCCATTTCGAGTTTGGAATCAGATAATTTTATCAACTTTACATAAAATACAACATTGTAGCATTATCAGTATCCTGTGCAATTTAATTGTTTTTATCTAAGACGTAATTTTTTTTTTTTAAAAGACAACTCCCACCGTAATACGGACTATGAATGATACCAAATCTGATGAAAAGATAAGTGCAAAATTATTTCAACGTCATAGATTGTAATGATGACGTGTTTAAGTTCTTAATTGTAATTTCATTTTTGTATTTTATTTTTATTACAATTCTAGAAAATTATTTAATTACCTTAATCTTATTTGTTTGCATATTGATGCAACGTCAAAAGGAAGGTTTAAAATGACTGAAGAATAATTATGAGAATGTTAAACCTTTTCTCAGAAGTTTCCCAACGCTCTTGTTTTATCTTTTTCTTAAACAGTCTTTAGCAATTTCACTGTTTAATTCTTTTTTTTTTAAATTATAGATTTTTGTGGTTTAAGGCCCCACCTAAGGGCACTGCCAGACTTAATGCACGGAGACCAAACACCCGACAGGTCCTGACAACATTTCTATGGATTGCGCCTACTTGAAGCAGAGGGAACAATCCCCCTTTCTCTATTTCTCCCTCGCAGCCCCAAAGAACCACCGTTCTTATCTGTTACCAGTCAGTGTTACTGCTTGACCGGGCGGATCAGTCTGATCGTATCCACTTCAAGAAAAAATCTAGAGTTGGGGATTGTGACAGCTCCTTCGTCACTTCTATACACGGAATCCTCTTCTAATCCGAAAGTCAGCGGAATTGGCAAAATATGTGGGCCCATTCTGTTGCGTAGGGTAGTCCGTCAGGGATTTCACAGCGAGGTGGTTTGGGTTAGTATTAATTGTAATACTTGTTATTGTTTTCTTAGCTTATACCGGTTTTTTTTTTCTTAAAAGTACAGTGGTAGTAGCAGCCTATTCCTTACACTTTTTTCCTGTGTGACGTCACGTAAAAATATTTTTTCTATCCCACGGGAACAGTACCTACTTTTTTCTGGATGAAAAGCACTCAATGTCCTTCTTTCTGTGTATCCCTAGTAACTCTAAAAATCGTGATGATCAGTACGGCAGCGCATGAAATAAGAACAAACAAACCTTGATTTTTATCTATACTAATCTATACTAATATTATAAAGCTGAAGAGTTTGTTTGTTTGGTTGAACGCGCTAATCTCAGGAACTACTGTTCGAATTGAAAAAATATTTTAGCGTTGTATAGCCCATTTATCGAGGAAGGCTATATAACATCACGCTATGACCAATAGGTACGGAGCAGTGACCATGTGGGGACGGCTAGTATTGCATATTAGATTTTTACATTTTCAAACATATACAGATACCTACGTAGGTAGGTATCTACTTATTTCAACTTTAAAGATTCAATGATTCAAAGATGGCAATGATGAAGGTCTTCAGACCTTCATCAATGCCAATGTCAGCATTATTTTTCTCATTACGCAACAATGAACTACAGGATGCCCGTTCGTCGATTCCTCACAACTACAAGTTTTCCTAATAAGGAATTGATAGAGGTCGGTTTTATTAACGACCTATTATCTTGTCATTTAGGGCTGCTCATTTATTATACTACCATTATAATTGGTACTGTATTAAATAGCTGGTGGCTTTATAAAAAAATTGGGAAAATTGGGAGTTTACTAAAAGGAAGGCAATGGAAGCTCGACCGGGATTGATGTGTGTGTGTATGTATACGCAAATACATTGTGAAGTTATGTTTTCACTTCTGACGTGCAGTTCTACGACTGACTGTTTTTTAACTGCTTTAAGGGACCGCAGACTTAAGTAAGTATTTGATGTTAATTTTAACTCGATACAGACATACGTACGCCGAAGTGATCGTATAAGTGCTCCGATATTCCTTTTGAGGTACGGAACGTAAAACTAACTAAAAAAGTGGAAAATAATTTTTAATTATAAAAAAGTGCCTTTATAAATAGCTGCTTATCGATAAACTTGCTTAATTTTATTACACTGGTGCCTAATCAAATCTAACCATGTAGGATGTTTGTAGGAAATAGTATTTGAAAGAAATAAATACACAAAGATAAGATAATGTAAGTGTACTGAACTTCATACAAAGGTAGATAAATGTGTTTTGTTTACAATTGTCTTGTAGTAATGAACCAGGTGTAAACATTGCTCTGACCTACTCTGATTGTTTTGCGTATACAGTGACTAACAGCCAAAATTAATAATATATATGTTAAATCGTTTTTATAAATACTTTTAAATCTTAGTTTTCCATTAAGTATAGATACATATTAATAGCAACAAAGCATTCATGTTAATGGGAATTAATACAAAGACTTTGGTAACTTTTTGTTAAAAAAAAAAAAAGAATAAAAATAAACAATATTATGTTTGAAAGTAGATAGACGGAGAAATACATAGAAGAAACTTTGTTGTACATCAATCAAATTTTTTCATACCATTTAATTTCATACCGCTTTTTGTACATACTAATTTAAATGTACATATAAATTAGTATGTACAAAAAGCAGCCTTCATAATAAAAAGTTATATATAACTTGTCCAAGATGCAAAGGATGTCTTTAAGAAATGTCTATGGCATTCTTTGGATAGACAAGAAAGACAAAAGTACGAAATAATTTGTTTGTTTTGGTCATTGTTATGGTTATCATCATGGCTTAACTTCAGAATATTCTCTGTTGAATATAAATAAATAAACCTACTAACACATATTTCCATATCAATTTAATTAAATTAATACTGTCTGGGTTAATATCTGGTATATTTACCGAGAGAAGCGGCGGTAGCGTAATGACTAAGGCCGGACTTACGATCAAGTGGCCGGACTTAAGATCACTCCTAACACAAGCATTTAGCTTACTGGAGGGGTTAACAAGAATACTAGTAATGTGTGACCCACGTTGCTAGTAATCTTTAAAAAAAAAAAAGTCTTCAATCACATTAAAAGATTGTAAATTGTAGGACAGATCTTTAACTTATTTTTAATCAAAATTCGTGGCACACTTCCATATTAAATATGTAGTTACAACATTTTTAAGGACTTTCTTTTTTTCAGGGTACTGAAGCGAGCCTTAAAAAACACTGCCCTGAATAAATTATATCACGTATTCGACACAGAACTCGTTATAGTAAATAAAATTCATTTTACATAGCAAATACTCGTAAGTTAATTAGGTAGGTATATATATGGTGTTAGTACCTGAAAGTTTCTGTTAAGAATATGTCTACCATTTCGACATACTATATTACATAATATCTTAAGTACATGGATTTCAATTGTTTTAGATTTTAATTTAAAAAAAATACAGCAATCATAGCTCTCACATATAGATCAGAGTAGAATTTTCTTAATGGCACCTGAGTATGGAACGTGCAACGCAGACGTGACGTCAATTTCTAGAGATTGTTGTTTAGAGAACAACGTATGGCCAGCTCGACCGGAGTGATACCACGGACTCACAGAAAACCGGCAGTGAAACAATGCTTCATTGCGTTTCGTCGAGTCTCTCCTCCTCCTCCCTCTCCACTCCACCCCCTCTTCCACCTACTCCTACCTTAGAGGCCGGTAACGCACTTGTGACTCTTGACTTCTTGAGTAGCAGGTGCCCATGGGTGGCGCTAGTCTTTTACCATCAGGTGACCCATCAGCTCGTTTGCCCCCTATGCCATAAAAAGAAAAACTAATTCTAGACTAGATTAAAAGTATATTTCGTTTCTACATTTTAATCATCTTAAATTATGTGAAATCTTGCCTACATTTCTATATGCTATTGCAAGAATATGTGTGTCAATAAACGAATCAAATCACTCTCTGTATCACCACACAAGAAATCAAGAAAAAAATGTTATGAGATTCGTATTACTCGCACGACGAAATAGTTTTCATGTATTACGTGACTTATACGGTTGTTTTATGAAAACATTACCCAGGCTAAGTACTTAAATATATTTAAGTACTTATGCCGATTCTCTTCCACAACAAAATTTGGTTCTCTATGGTTCCGTTTCTATTTCTGTCATATTGTCGCTCATATTTCATTTCTAAGTTTGAAAGAATTATACGAAATCGACTGTTGTAAATTGTAATTCAAATTTAATTAAAACGATACCTCTACAGTCACGCATGAGATTAAACACTAAAATTAGTTTGTTCATTCCCTACTAATTACATTCCATACGAGCAACCAAGTAAATACTTAAATTCACATTTCATGAGGATATATAGCCATCTGTGTACCTAATACAATCTAATACCTAATATTATATCTATCTATACTATCTAATACATATTATATAACATCTTTACACGAGCTATTTCATTGCTTGTTTAAAGGTATGATGTCGTAGTTTATGTACATAATCACCTTGCTTTCAGCCTAAGTGTTGATACAGGTGACGAGTATTAGCTTCATCGAGATTGATCGTAAAGGGGTAAGTTCAAGTTCAAAAATAGAAAATATTTAAAAAACCTAAGGTACGTGAGAAATTCTTGTACACCACTAAGTAATTTTAAACACTGGAAATCCAAATCGCACGAAACTAATACCCTACCCTACTCTAAAACTCGTTTAAAAAATAAATTAAGTAAAAAAAAATAAGTACGATTCACACCGAACGGGCCGTGCCGGAGCACGTTTTTAATACGGTGATGGAAATTGAAGTTTATATTTATTACTTAAAATTCATTTTTGCATGGCACTTCTTGCCGCCGCGGGCGATAGGCTCCGCCCACTTGCACTCCATTACCGAGGCGCGACTCGACACGCTCCGGCGCGGCCCGTTCGATGTGAATTGTACTTTAGAATTCATTGACACCGATTACTGAAATTTAACACTTTGTTTTTACTAATTAAATCAGCCAATTACACTACAACATAATTTATGGATTGGATAAATATTTAGTTACCAATAATTACAACTAATATCAGCAACACTCTAACGCCTAATATAAATAGGCAATCACATACAACAATATTACGTTGCGTGAGATGTAATTGCTATTTTATTGCTATAATAACTACAGAAGGGATTGATTGTAGGCATTTCTTACTTTCGTTATTTGTGTATTGGGCACAGAAAGGCCAAGGACTTGTAACTACACATTATATAATAATTGAAATAAAGGTTGTGAAAGAAAAAAAAAGTGTGCGTGTACTTATACGCACGTAAGAAGTTTTACTTTTATCTAGTTAAATAAAGTTTATTTAAATATCATAATAAATAGTGCATACCGTCAACTAACCTCAAATTCTACAAACGTACTCAAAGTAACATGTAAAAACCATTTTTATCACTATCGTGAAGTTAGTAACTTTTTTCAAAAACTAAAATTTTGACTAGCTAACTTCAGGGTCTCGGTTTTTCGTGACGGTGTGCGCGCGCATCGCAAAAATTGAGAATCCTCAAAAAGAACAAAATTAATCAAATATCATGACATATCTTGCTAAGCCATTTTAGCTTGTAAATTCGTACTTTGTGTGTATATTTAATTGCAAATATTTTATGTTGAAGTGTCACCTTGTCTACTGCTAAATAAATGCACATACATTGATAAATATATTATATCTATTATACTGTTTATGAAAACTTTTCATCAGCAGTTCAAACCGAGTACAATACAATCTGTGATCTCTCCTTCTGCCTGTTCTTCTACATTTCTTGCTTACTTGCGAAATTTCATTCTATTCATATTCTTAATTTCTTGATCTTTTATTTGAAATGAAGTCTAAAACACTTATAGGCTCTCACTCATTTCAGTTTTGATAAATAGAGTGAATAAGTCGCTTTTACTAACATTGTACAGACCAAGCTGCTAGGATACACCGTAATAGTGGCGCTAAGACTCTTAATGGAAAATCTTCTATGACAGGTCTGCACATATCTGCCTATAGAAATTTACAAGTCGGGTTTCTATGCGATCAGCAAGAAAGGCGAAATGATTTAACTTCGACGGTCTATAAAAGGACATCAGGCAGTCAG
The DNA here is from genome assembly GCA_963859945.1 of Euplagia quadripunctaria. NCBI lineage: Eukaryota > Metazoa > Arthropoda > Insecta > Lepidoptera > Erebidae > Euplagia > Euplagia quadripunctaria. The sequence goes on along the minus strand of OY982566.1, from coordinate 24,621,168 downwards.
CCTGTCTAAGTTCTCGGGACTTCCTTCCTAGGTTATACTGCACTGTCCTATTTCTGTCAGAACACCGTGTAGTTTCAGTCGATTCTATTCTGACTTCTGACACACCATTTCATCGTTAGCCTTGGTGTAGTGATAATCCGTTTGATATTTTACGCGACAAAAACAAGCTTTTATAATTTTATAAATAAATTACCAAGTCATTTTTGTTTCTTCAAGCGTTTAGCGACAGTGCCAAACTCACAAAGTTTTGTGTTATTTATATTTTTAAATCATGGTTTTTGTACACACTATCACATGCTTCAGTTTATTTTTAACTCTATTTCAAATATGTTGAACGTTTTACAGAGAACGTATTAAGATCAGTTGAGAAAGACCATCTAGTCCCATTTACGTAACACCTTTCCCTTTCTGTTAAAACAATGATCAAATCCGCCTTGTTAGTTTACGTAAGTCTCAATACAAATGTACTTATACTAGACTGTTATATTTGTCGATCAATAAACTTTTGGAACACGCCACTGGCACACGCAAATTCTTTTAATAAATAAGTTGACCTTCTTTTACGTTTGAATAACTGAAATAGCTAAATTTTACTGTTGCCTGCTCTAGAGCGGTAACAACCGAGCCAGAATATTATGTCCACGCAAAGCGTAATAGGTCTTTGGAATGGTAAACAATTAAAATTCTCATTAACTTGCTTTAATATTGGGCACTACATTCTTAAGGACTGAAGAAACCAGGGAAAGGCATGCTTCGGCACGTATGGGCCGGCTCGACCGGAGTGATTTTTTTTTATACATATTATAGGGGGCAAACGAGCAGACGGGTCACCTGATGGTAAGTGAGTACCGTCGCCCATGGACACCTGCAACTCAAGAGTCACAAGTAATACACAGGGCCTCACAAAAAACCGGCAGTGAAGCTCTGCTTCTATTGCTTTTCGCCGAGTGAGTGAGGCCCTAACCCTTCCACCTCCCTCTCTCCCCTCCTCTCCCCCTGTTCGCCCCTTCCCCTACTCCCTTAAAGGTCGGCAACGCACTTTTGACTCTTGAGTTTCACATGCTCATGGGCGGTGGTAATCATTTACCATCAGGTAACCCGTCTGCTCGTTTGCACCCTATACCATAAAAAAAAGTTTTATTTTATTTCTTAACTCTAACATTAAAGTACCAGTTATGATATCATGTAAAAAGTGGATTAACAATGAATGGTCCTCTTTGAATGGGTATTGTTTCCCTGTTCATATGCTTCCGTTAAAATCATTCAATTTCACATTACAAGCACGTATTGAATGAAGCCAGCTACCGTGATTGTCACCTACGCAAAGCATAACAATCAATTCCAGTTTAAAATTGACAATTTAAAGAACATCGATTGTTTAAATGGTTCGTTAGGTACACTTGATCGCAATGTTTCTTCTGGTGGTACTAAATATGTAGGGATAAGATACCGACAGCCATGTATGTGTAGACAGTTTGTGTGAATGGATGTTTGTTACTTTTTCACGTAAAAATGGCTAAACGAATTTGGCACAGACATAGATTATAGTCTGGAATAGCACATAGGCTACTTTTTATCCCGGAAAAATGTTTGGTTTGGGATAGATTTCACCAAAATTTTCACGCGAACGAAGTCGCTGGCAACAGCTTGCTTTAATTTGTCCGATCTAAACTAACCCTCATCATAAAATGTTGCATACCTACATGTTTTGAGGGGTGCACAAAAAAACATTGGGTTACCCTTACCAGAAAAAAAGTACTGATCCCGAGCGATAACTGAATTGATTGACAAACTCTACATTCACTAGTTATCTAGAAATCTTGGACATCTACTGTTGCATTTGCCAATAGATACTTATCCATTGCGAAATTTAAGAAATCATTTAGCATTGCTCAAGCGTTAGTCTGCAGATAATTATAGGATTTATCCGTTCTCTTGCAAATAGAGGAATTCATGACTTCAGTTACATCAAAAAATCACATTGTAACGTTACATTTCTTGTGGCTAAGGTCGTTAACACTGAAATGACAACGGTGATGTTGCGACATGCTACAAGCGTTTATATGTACCGGTAAACGATTACCATCAGAGAAGTTGTTTTTGTCACAGACTTTTTCATACTTGTACAGGATCCTCTTACCAAACCCCAACAGTTGATGTGGGGAAGTTAAATACACCGCATATACTCACGCACTGTATCCCTGAAGGGGTAAGCATAGGTGATTAAACACAAACATTTTGCAATTAATAATTTAGGTAAAAGAGGGCAAGCCTTTTGCCGCCAACCGGGCACTTTGGGAATAGATGGAAAATTATAACCGGGCACTGAAAGGGAAAAGATGGAAAAATTATATTGAAAGAGAAATGTACACAGGTTAGAAGGGAAGGCAATGGATGGAGATCAATAGCTTGAGCAGCTCATGGTCTCATACCCTTAACTCGAAGTGCGAACCCTCTAAGTTGTTGCGAAGTTGTATTAAACAAATCAGCGCTTTAGTTATTAGTAGTTAGAAGTTCAACTCGTCTCCGCTAGATGACATTGAAGTATGAACTTTCTGTATGTGGGGGTCGCCACATACTAAAGCTCTTGAGCATTAAGGCTAAAATGTGTTCTTGCTAACACGATGGCACAGTGCCCAAAAGTTTAGCAAAGTCGTTTAATTTTGTGCTCTGGCCTCTTAGGTATTCTCTTACATTTACTGAACAAATTAAGGCTCTGCGTACTTACATGGTTCTATTTATTATCTCATTTTCACACAAGTTGTGAAAGTTGGTGTTTATCATGGTCCTGTTACTTTTCTCATTATTTCTAGTCCTCTACTACAATATGCTAGTAGCATGGTGGTCGAATTTCAAACACGATTTTTTTATTTGCCAGTATAACTTGAGCTGTCATAGACTTACTTACCATGACAGGTCAACGCACATACTGGACGCATGTAATTTCATTAAGCCGTTTTCACGTAATTTTTAGAGTTGTAAGACATATTGTTTAAAATTTTAGCTTTCTACAGTCCTTCTATATTTAAACTGTAAACTTTTTCAGAAAAATTCTCTTCACGTATTTATATAATAATCCTATACTTTTTATGAGAAGTTCGTGATTCAAAAATTTAAATCGGAGACACTTTAAAAGATAAATTTGTTTTATATAGAAAAGATTATGACTATTAGGACTCCCAAACATCTACGTGGGCAAAGGAATTATTTTATTTAGCATTAAATATAGCTCGTACAGCTTGTGAGCGAGTCGGTACGGCTAGCCCCGCAAGATGTGTACTAACTGTTCTACTGAAAAAGGGTCAAGAAAAAAAGCACTCGTAACCGACGAGGGTGTTTGAAAGGTCTGATGAATGTAAAAGAAGCCAAAGCTATATGTCAGGAACGTGGTAATTGAGGTTCTATCGTTCTAACGGAATGTCCCCGTCCGGGGTCTCTACCCCGGACGGGGACAGTCCGTGAACATATCATACATACATACATTCATACCTCACACAGCTCAACTATTTGGAAATGGGTGGTTATAGACGACACAGGCAGATATGGTATTATCTATTATCCATTTTCTTTTTAATTTGTCAGTTGAAAGAGCAGTTTATTGTTGCAGTGACTCTGTGTGTGTCGATCTATAATTTTTTATTATAATTCTAATTTCATTGACGATTTCGAATTATTGATGAACAATTTTATGAAATAACTAGCAGTTCCCGCGCGACTGCGCTCGCGTGTACATATTTATATATTTTGCGCGGAACCCTAATTCTTTTCCAAAATAAAAGTAGCCTAAGTTATTCCTTATAACACCAGCTATCTGCCAGTGAAAATTCCAGTGCCGTGGAAATAGATCCACCCGTTCCGGAGATTAGCAGATTAGCCGAAACAAACAGACAGACAGACGGACAAAAATTGTAAAAAATGTTGTTTTGGTCCTCCAAATGCACTTAGTAAAAGCGGTTATTTTAATATTACAAACAGACACTCCAATTTTATTTATTTGTATAGAAGATATTGAATTTGATTTTTGCGAAACATCGACAACAGTTATCTAAAAACAAAATCTAATATCGTTAGCACTTATATAGTAGTCCTTTATCGAACCTCGGTTTGAGGTCAAGGGCGTCGAAGGGACGAGCCCTTGACTCAAGTTTCCCTTTTTGAAGTATTTTTATATTAAATTTACTTTTCACCGGAGGTTCGCTCGCATTAATACATAATTTATCGATCAATGTAGGTATTCTTCACGACCTTTTTTTGTCTGGATTAAAGGCAAAATTTCATGATGATCGGTTGAGTAGTTAAGGCTTGAAGCATAACAAACACACTCACGTTCACGTTTAATAATATTATAGCTTTATATACTAACTACTATTATAAATGCGAAAGTGACTTTGTTTGTTACAGTTTCAAGGCTTAAGTACTCAACCGATCATCACTTGTTTGTTACAAGTTTATGTCTTAAGTACTCAACCAATCATCGTTTGTTTGTTACAAGTTTATGTCTTAAGTACTCAACCGATCATCATTTGTTTGTTACAAGTTTAAGTCTTAAGTACTCAACCGATCATCATTTGTTTGTTACAAGTTTATGTCTTAAGTACTCAACCAATCATCGTTTGTTTGTTACAAGTTTATGTCTTAAGTACTCAACCGATCATCATTTGTTTGTTACAAGTTTATGTCTTAAGTACTCAACCAATCATCGTTTGTTTGTTACAAGTTTATGTCTTAAGTACTCAACCGATCATCATTTGTTTGTTACAAGTTTATGTCTTAAGTACTCAACCAATCATCGTTTGTTTGTTACAAGTTTATGTCTTAAGTACTCAACCGATCATCATTTGTTTGTTACAAGTTTATGTCTTAAGTAAGTACTCAACCGATCATCGTTTGTTTGTAACAAGTTTATGTCTTAAGTACTCAACCGATCATCATTTGTTTGTTACAAGTTTATGTCTTAAGTACTCAACCGATCATCATTTGTTTGTTACAAGTTTATGCCATAAGTCCTCAACCGATCATCATTTATATGATTGACAAGAAGCGAAGCTGCGTGCAAAAGCTAGTAATTAACAACAAAGTGATCACCTTAAAGAACGTTCTTTTAAATCTACGTGTTTTTTTAATCTGAAGAATGAAAATACATAATAAGGACGAAGCGGGTTCTTTCTTATATTTATTCATTTTATCTTCGGTTGCAGTATGCGTGGCCAATATTAAAGTTTGGACGTTATCCAATTACCTGTGCAATAATGCAGACGGTAATGAGAAATGCAGTGTAACTACACATATAATTGTTTGCTATCTAATAATGGCCGATGCCGTACCTTGTACAGTCGCCATCAGATATATTGTAGCATACAAGGTAACCAAATACTTCTGAACAATTGAAAATGTCAATAAATTCCATTCACTACAAGTTACCATTAATATCTGAACACTTACACTTACACTTACAACGTCAAGTGTATCTACGCAGCAAACACTGAGCTTACCTAATTCGTTACTGCGTGATATAAAGGAGGAACGAAAAACGACTATCGACTTGACTATCATTTGTTTTAGATGCAACTGAAAATAGATCATGGTTTTGTAATGAAATTAAAAATTATCATCATATCATGCATCTATACGGTATGAACTCATATTACATTAATAAAATCAATAATCCAATATCTATAATACGTTGCTTGCCATTGCATGACACATTGAACATGACATGCCATGACTAAAAACTACAAAACTGCCGGTCATCATAATATATAAATTAGAAAAATAGTTCCTATATATATTGTTGTATTTATAGTAAAGTTGGAAGCACTTCCTACTGCAATTTTTCCTCAACTGCTCAGATTTCTAAAACTACCCCATCTGCGTAGATACACTTGACGTTGTAAGTGTTCAGATATTTTTGGTTAGTAGTTTGTATAGAAATGATTGACAAGCATCTACTCAGATATTAACGAGGTAATGAATGTTCAGATATTAATGGTAACTTGTAGTGAATAGAACTTATTGACATTTTAAATTGTTCAGAAGTATTTGGTCACCTTTTCTGCTACAATATATCTGATGGCGACTGTACCTAGTAAATACACCGGGTGACTTTTTCAAGCCCTATAAGTACCTAGTTTTAGATATAAGTGTGTTTTCATTTTTAATTAAATTTTATGCCAATCATTTTACTATTGTATGTGGTTCATGCTTGTCACACCAAATGATCATTGTTCATACTTGACACTTTGGAATTTTGTGTGAAATTATATTGACAGAAACACAATTACGCAAACCAATCCAGTTGTGTAATGACGACCAAGTTAATGATAAATTTAGAAGTGTCGTAATGATGTTTCAAATACGTACTTATACAGATTGTATGATTCTGATGTTCGATCAAATATCGAAGATTTTGATTAATCTTTTAAAGTATTTTGTTTTATAAATTTTCCAAGAAGCACATTTTGGCCGAATCTATTTAACAATATGGTCGAATTACAATTATAAAAATAGAGGCCGTCATTCTTAGCTTGATAGTTACAAAGGGCCCTTGAATCTTGATCTTATTTCTTATTTAAAAGAAATAAATTAAAGGTTTAAAAGTTAAATAAGTTTTATTAAATTAATTAACTTTCAATAAAAACTTTAAACGACATATAGACGTAACATTCTTATTCAGCAATTAATTACACGTCGTTAATTTTCATTTACATCAATAAATTTACTAATTTACTAAAGTAATAAATGAGTAAACGGATACATACATATACCTACTTACATTATAAATAAATAAATAGTCACTACATATTATAAAACAAAGTCCCCCGCCGCGTCTGTCTGTCTCAAACGTCGATAAACTCAAAAACTACTGAAAGGATTTTCATGCGGTTTTCACCAATAGATAGAGCGATTCATGAGGAAGGTTTAGGTATATAATTTGTTAAGGTTTTGTCTAAATTGGTGGAAATAAGATGATGATTGTTGAAGATGTCTCTGCTACCCGTGCGAAGCAGGGGCGGGTTTGCTAGTTGAAGTATAAACGGAACTATGTAAGTAAGCGGCGGTATGGCTAAGGCATTCGGACTTGGGGTCAAGTGGTTGTGGGTTTAAACCAATCCCACTACACGACCGGCATTAACCATCTCTACTTGGCAAGCATTTAGCTTAACTGGTGGCGTTAACAAGAATACTCGTAATGTTACCACGTCACACGTCACTAGTATTCTTAATTTAAAAAAAAAAACCGGCCAAGTGCAAGTCGGACTCGCGCACCGAGGGTTCCGTAAAATATTTTTATTATATGATGTAACAAACAAAGTGATCCTTTAAGGGTTCCGTTTTTTTCCTTTCGAGGTACGGAACCCTAAAAAATATTATTCCTATTTTAGTCCAAGCGTAAGTAGAATTATTTTAGATGTTAGTTTTTATGATGAAAGGAAATAGTTATAAAAAATGCGTGAGGTGTCTTTGGGACACGGGGTTGGAACGAAGTTCCTTTCGTGATAAATATATTTATTGGATTGAATATCCAAATATGTATAATTTTTTTACTATATTATTGTGATACAATATCACAATAATTTAGTAAAAAAATTGTATAAACTCAAAATTAAAATTGCGCACCTGTGAAAGTTGTTCAAACTAATATATGGTAATTTGTATACAACAATAGACGGCACAGATGATAAAAACCACAGATGGCGTTAAAAAACAATATCAATTCGCAGTCAGCATTTTTCGTTGCACTAACACGATTTTTTCGTCTTGCCGCCGCCGACGCGGCCCCGAGCGTCTGGAGTGTAACGTGCGGTAAGGAACTAGGTTTCAAAAATATCATTCGATCGTTGCGAGTTTAAGCAAGAAATAATCTATTACGTTGTCTGAAAATTAATGGTTCTTCACCACCTTATATATATCTATATAACTGAATCCCTATCCCTATTTCCCTTGATCACGCCATCACCTGAGAACGACTTAACCGATTTTATTCATCTTTATTTTTCTGTTTTCTAATGCTTTGTAGAAGGTCCTTACGGAGCGAAAAATGAACGCGAACGAAGTCGCAGGCAACAGCTAGATACCCAATATATTTACTAACTTTTAAACTTTCGCGTTCCATGACATAATTAAGTACGTATTCACACGGGAATTAACGCGATCACGAAAAGGTATTACATACCTCAGCCTGTGTCAGGCAATTCAGAGGTATGTAATACCTTTTCGAGATCGCGTTAATTCCCGTGTGAATACATAATTATACCCAATATACATTATTTACCCAACCAATTAAGTGTGTCTATTAACTTCCTTATTATTTATATTAAGGTAAGAATAATTTACTGACACTTAAAAACATACAACCGAGTCAAACGACTTTCATTGTGCGATTAGAAACATACGCTTGTAAATTTCCGGCCTTAGGTACAGTTGGATCTTTTTGTATGACCAACTATGAGGCAAATTTACTTTTAACAAAAAAAAATATTTAGGCTGCGTTTCCAAAACAGATATTTGCGAGGATGCTGAGTGGTGCGCGAATGCGCCGTAAACACAGCTTCACGCAACGCTGTGAGTGTTTCCACCGGAAATGTGAGCGGTGCGGGGTTGCGTAGCGGAGCTATAAAACGGTATGTAGATGAGCGGTGCGATAATGCAACACACCGTCCATTGAGAGAATGCACAAAAGGCATGCATGGCACACATCCTCGGTCGCGACTCTCTCACTGATCCCTCGATTTGTATGTACAAAGACCTCGCTCCGCTTAATCTTTTTTCACTAAAGCTGCGCTGAACGAAGCTAGGAAAATGGAGTGTGATACCTACGCATATAGTTACTTAATTTATGTAAATCTTTTAGTAATCATAATAATACTAGTTTGACTCTTGCTGAGTGACAGTTATCAAAGTGATATTAAGGGTTATTTCTTCTTTGCGCACCACTCAGCTTCCTTGCACATCTCTGGTGGAATCGTAGCCTTAGGAGGGAAGACTGTCTGTACTCTGAATATCCTCTACTACATATTATACTCTTTCTGGGCACCGCAACTAGCTTGCAGAGTTATTTTAGAGTTAACTTTTTAACAGCAAATTAAACACGAGAAAAACACATGTACAATAGCACTCGGAGTTAAAAAATACTTCTCACAGTAACTAAAGTGTACTAAAAAAGAAAACCGATATTTCTTTTTATGATTGTTTCCTACCTAGCTACCTATTTCAATTGATCTTGTCAATGGCCGGCCTTGGAGTTGAACGTTTTTCTTCGTGGAAATTGTACAAACAATATTCAAAGAATAATAATATAAACAGCAGTGTGTGTAAGAAAAGAGATATCGATTGTATGTATCACTTTTCTACAAAATTTTTTTCAAGATTAATAGACTTTCTAAGTCTTGTTATTTGAAACAAAAAGGATTAAAACTAATTAAAAAAACATACGGACTATTTACATGCTATTTTTAAGAATTTTATAAACAAATGTTCTTAATAGCTTTGCACAAAATTGCCGATAAATCTAATAAACAATTCAGAAACAGCAGTATACAAGTAAGTAAAAGATTTCATAGAGAAAATGAAAATATCGTCCAAAGGTACTTACGTTAATTAAGCATAAAAATAATATTATTGCCCATATAACTTTCACGAGTCCATTATATTATGATTAATTATATGTTCACGAAAAATGTATCATTTTCACAGCATAAGCTATGCTCGTACATAAACTATAAGTTTTTTTACTGTATTGTTTTCACTTGAATAATATTAGCGACAGTTCACGAAACAATTACCATACACTTGTCATTGTTTAACACCAAGCCGACATTTTCCAATTCAACATATTATACTAAAATATCAGTGAAAATAAAATATAATTTACCTTAATTGCAATCAGCTAAACCCAATCCAGGGATCATGAACAATTTCTGTCACAATTCACACTCGACTGTCACACACATATGGAACATCAAATAAAAATATCTACGCACTGCAAAGGAATTAGTTAATATTTTATGTGCGGTTACAACATTAACGCAACCTCTTACTATGGATGCTCATGTGCTACTGAGAGTACTGATTCATCAATTCACGACAACGAACTCAACGCGGCAACGGAGCGACTCGGCCAATCGTAATCGGTATGGTTGTGTGGCCCTGGCACCGAACAAAGGCGATGGTGCCCGAAGCTCCACAGCTGTTTAATGTTTGTGAACCCGACACATTGCCAATCGATTGTCAATTATTATTGTAATATTGTGACGTAACGTGTAATCTTTATGCATAGTAATTGCAATATTTATCTCTAAGACCTTTGTAAACCAAAGCATGTTCCTGTTTTTAATCGAAATTCGTTGTTTTAGATGTTTTGTTTTAAGACACCGAGTTGCCGCAAAATATGAAACCTAAAAAGAAAATGACAAATATTCCGAAAACAGTTCAAGAAAGACGTAACAATACTATTCTTTCTTTAGATTCAGATATTTTTAACATTTAATAAACTGTTACATCAGAGCGCAGAGTACGAATCGAGTACACCACGCACTGTCGATCAGTGCATTTTTAGTACAGCCGCACCGGCGGTGAGTGAGAGGCAGTGTGTGCCGCCGTCTCTCTCTTACATCGATTTCGGCCATTGTACCTGTCCTTTTCTTTCGCAATGTGTCCTCTTTCTAGCGGAGTTGCCGCGCACTGCGGATGTAGCGGCTCGAGAAATAACTGCCCTATTTTGGGATTAAAGTTCTGAGTGCATTCGCTACTACGATTGCCGAGTAAAAAATAATATAATATTGTCTACAAATAGTCTTCATAGAGAACTTCCATATTTAAATGGAATTCTATTTTCGAATGGATCAATACCTATTTATGGTGTCAAGTATTTTTCTTTTATTTCTATTTTATGGCTTTGTTGATGTTGTTTTCAGAATGGAATGAAACTGATAGTCTTGGATTACAAACTGAATAAGTAAAAAAGAAATGAAAAGTGTTCTAAATGTTAACGTTACGGCCATTTTGATTTCAATTTTGGTCTAGAACAAAAATTCATTAAGTAGCATGAAATAGGTACCTAATAATAATAACTTGACACATCTCACACAACGAGAAAATCGTATATTAGCGCTAAAATTCCAATTGACATTTTCCACACAAATTACATATTGTGGACATTTTATCATTACAAATAAATAGGTCTAATTACTTTTCGAAATGATTTAGTTTGACTTAACTACAAAGCTAATTTAATAAATCTATCATTTATATACATATAACTAAAAATTCCTCTTATTCATGGACATTTTTATTTTGGTGATTTTCTTTTACGAAATGTTTTCAAATGATATTATATAGTCCATTAGACTTAAAAAAAAAAATTGCACCGAAGTTTTATCCGTTTTTTTTTTCTAAATTAGTGGTAATTTTGCTGAAATGTTTAAATGTTCTGTAAAGACCTCCGTTACAAAAATGTTTTTCTTCATTATTTGTCAGTGTTTTTTTTTTACTTTTAATAACCAAAAGGACACAACTTTGTCATATTTATTATACTTCCGTCACCGTTTGTTTAATGTTACGATGATTTTAAAAACATAATGTAAATAAACTTATATTTTTAAGATATTACAATTTGTATAAAAAATTGATAATCTTAATATAGACAGCAGACAAAGAAAGTCTCATTAGTCCCACCACGTTCATCTAGGCTTGTCCCACCATGCAGGACACAAGACTCTACATACCTAGAGCATAATCCTTCATTCTCTACATAGTCTTGCCACATAAAAAAAATATTTATACATACATAGGTGAGGTGTATAGTCTACTATTGAATTTCATCTGTTTTTCTAACTTTTAACCAACTCCTAAAATAGGAGGATATCAATTCGACACGTGTGCATGTAATTTTTTTGGAAGTGCTTAGTATTCACATATGAATATGATACTCTATTAGGGCCTCCAAAGAAATATATTAACATTTTTATAGGTGTATGTTTGTTTGACGACTCATTTTTGTGTGAATTTTAAAAAAAGAGTAATAAGAACGATGTTTGGACGCTGTTCCCGCACTGTTTATATTTCAAATAGTTTTTGTTAAATTTAATCCTAACATATTTAAACGTCTTCAAGACAAAACGAAACGGAACAGACAAGATAATGCATGCAAGAAGCTCAAACTGCACTAATGAGCAACACTGTTTTTGCATGACACCTATTTTTTTTTTACCCCCACGGGTCACCGCCTCACCATGGCTATTGGTGAAATGGTATGTCGGAATCGAACCGCCTAAAACCACACGGTGTTCCGTCACAAGTGAGTCTATAGCAAGGGACTCGGGTATACCTTAAGAAGAAAGTCCCCGAGAACCCTGGCAGACCTTGGCCGCCTCAAACTATACACATTGTTATTATTACTTATTATATAGTCCAACCCGTGCTCATATTCATGCAAATAAATGATTATTATTATTATTATTTTCCGAAACTAATATCAGATTTCTGAGGTGTCTTTCAGAGGTGTTATAATTTCTATGGAAGAAGGCAAATCTCAAGACGAGGTTCAAAATCATGACAGTACGCAACCAGGCTGTTACTTTATTTAACTGATTTATGAGCATATTTCCATTTCATTTAAAAGAGAAATAAACTTGGTCTACCGGAGTTATGTACCTCTAGATAGATAGATAGATATACTTAATTATGTTAGACGGCTCGGAATGTCCAGAAAAAGCAACCAGCTCGAATTACGGGGATGCGACCTTGACCTTCTCGACCTATTGCGTACATTCCCCGATCTATCCGTAGAAGCTATATTCCTATCCTTCCATTGCCTTCCCCTTTTTAACTATCTTTCCCTTTTACACTACCAATTTTCCCATCTTTAATAGACTAACTTCACGACTGACGTAGTCTGACTGACTGTAAAAGTCAGTCCTGACAAAGTCAGAAATAAATGATTTTTATTTGATCTGAAAATTTGAACACAGTGAGACACCTCACACACGGCCATCTGATCCCAAACCAGGCAGGACCTGTACTATGATAACCAGATTGCTGATAAACATACTTTAAATTACTAAATACATACATATTATACATAAATTACACCCACACATTACAAATGAAAGTGCTCATCTCACAATAATTTGTCGCTGGCCCAGCAATCAGGATGACTAACTACAAAACCAACAGCCCCGTAAATAGGCGTTCCTTTTTCAAATAATTGGTTTTTGGAAACATATCTTTATTAATGGACACATATTATATTAACCAACGATCAAAGACTTGATGTCAAGCGACATTCGAGTAAAGTGAATTACAGTGAGGGACACGGTTCCATTTTGTTGAGTGTACCTTGCAATTTGCCTGATGAATAACATTATGTTCACGACATGTTTACCTGTTCTTTATTTTATCTGTCAAATTTTTAATATATCCATTCATCCGACACTTACACCTGTATCCCCAAAAGGTTAGGTATGGAGAAACGTATTAAACACCCACATTTTGCCAACTTTAATTTGGTCCCACTGACGTAAGGGGCCTTCCATAAATTACGTCACACGTTAAGGGGGAGGGAAGGGGTCAACGAAATGTGACATTGTGTGACAAGGGGGAGGTCATAAGCAGCGTGATGTCACATGTCAAAATTCTTCCAAAAATGTGAACAGTGAACACCTGTGACGAAAATGAGGGGGGTCAAAAAATTATTGATAGCCTCTGATAGGGGACAAATCTATTGCCGTCAATCGGGCACTTTGGGAATTAGAGATAGGAACATTGGGAGTATATTATTGAAAGGGAAAGTTAGGTAGAAGAGAAGGTAATGGAATGAAAGGGATATTGTTAATACTGATTTTATTTTTTTATTTTTTTTTATGGTATAGGGGTAAACGAGCAGACGGGTCACCTGATGGTAAATGACTACCACCGCCCATGGGCACCTGTAACTCGAGGGTCACAAGTGCGTTGCCGCCCTTTAAGGTGGGATTAGGGGAAGAGCCGGAAGACGGGAGAGGGGGGAGAGGGGAAGGACAGGAATAGGGGAAAGGGCAGGGTTAGGGCCTCCGGTAACCTCACTCACGCGGCGAAAAGCAATGCAATCATTGTTTCACGGCCGGTTTTCTGTGAGGCCGTGGTATCGAGCGGAGTCGAGCCGGCCCATACGTGCCGAAGCATGGCTCTCCCACATAATGGAGGTGATGGATTGGGGAGTGTAGGTAATGGCTGTTGCCGGAAAGTCCGAGGCCTCTGATACTCTTAACAAATTCTTAATCTAGTGTAAAGTTTATGTGTATAAATGCGACACACTGATAAATAATGTATGTAATATGTGGTAGTGTGTTTAATAAACGTATTTTCTTTCTTTCTATATGCAGGGCTGCCATCCGTCCAGGGTGCCCCGGATTTGTCCTAGTTTAGAGGGCGTCCGTGGAGCGTCCGGGCGGGGTTTTCAAAAAGTATCCGGGTAAAACCCGGACACTCTGTGCCAGGGCCAACATATAATTATTAGATAAACATGCCATTTAATTTACTAAAATAGAGTCCGGGAAAGAATCTTGATTACACACATGTGTCTGGGATTTTTGAAGAGCAATTTATATGTTTAAGCGCAAGAAGCAGATTCTCACGTCAATTTTACATAAGTGTATGCTGATAAAAATACAATTTAACTTTACCGGTATTATATAGTCTCAATAAAATAGAACGCCTTCGTAACAAAAAACAGAGTACTATAAGAAGGTTCAAGGTCAAAGTCAGATATATTTATTCATTAAATTCTTTAAGAATCGTTCAAATATGTTTTTTTAAACTAAAAATTAAAAATTATAGATCAACACAATGTCACCGCAACAATAGGTTGCTTTGTCGAAAGTAAAACAAATCACTACATATTATAAAACAAAGTCCCCCGCCTTCGCGATAAACTGAAAACTATTGAACGGATTTTCACACGGTTTTCACTAATCGACAGAGTGATTCATGAGGAAGGTTTAGGTGTATAATTTGTACCGTGCGAAGCCGGGGCGGGTTGCTAGTTATAAAACAAGACTGTCCCCCCTCACGTCTGTCTGTCTGTCTGTCTGTTCGCGATAAACTGAAAACTATTGAACGGATTTTCACACGGTTTTCACTAATAGACAGAGTGATTCATGAGTAAGGTTTAGGTCTATAATTTGTACCCGTGCGAAGCCGGGGTGGGTTGCTAGTGACATATAAAATAGTGTTTAACTGTCCTTTTCCAAGTAGGTAGGTAGGTAGTAATAAAAAATAGGTTGCATTAAATATACCTTCCGTCACAAGCGGGCCTATTGCAGGGGACCTGGGACCCTAAGAACAAAGCTTCCGAGAGCATCTGCAGACTTTGGCCGCCTGATCAGCAGGTGACCACACCGTGGCTTACGAGGGGCCTTGCTTCTGCTAAGGTCGGTCGTAGTAGTACGGTCTGCCCGACCCGCTACACCCAGGCTAGCGCTCATGGAGGTCGGAGATCATTCTGCGTTCATTAAACATACCTGCATAATATATGCACTTGGTGTTACTTCGCCTCTTAAGACTGTCTGGTGTTGTGAGTTCGATCGCCATTGGCTAATATAAATTTTTTCTTTTTTTTAAAAGAATACTAGCAACGAGGGTTACACATTACTAGTATTCTTGTTAACCTTTCCAGCTAAGCTAAATGCGTGTGTTAGGAGTGGGGTCGGTAGAGCACTGGGTGGGGTTCCAACCCGCAACCACTTGATCGCAAGTCCGATGCCTTAGCCGTCACTTATTTGTGTGGCTTACATACATATGATTATTCTGAGACTGTGTGCACTTTTTGTCCGTGGAAATATTTCTAAACCACCTGAACTAAAAACAAATCTCATAATCGCTAACATTATACTCTACTATTACTCTACAATTTGTAGAGCCAATAACACTGTATATTTGTAGAGCCAACAGCTCACAAAAACATTTACACTATGTATTTCAGACAGGTATCTGCTGAAATCCGATCTAAATAAACCTCTACAAATGCCTATCGCGTGAATTGAGCATGTAGTGCTGTTTCTAAAAATATACTTGCTACGATATACGTACAGTGTTGTAAATTTAGGATTCGCCCCACCTTATATTCCCCTTAAAAATTGGAACGAGCCCTAAATTGGTCACACTGTAGGTTTATTATAGAACCTATATTTTTTTTAGATAGTGAACAATGTTTGGAAAATATGAACTTCTTGGTTGTTTTTGTAGAAGTCAGATATATAATTATCACGTTTCAACTCTGTGGAAATATCATAAATAACCTAAATAATTATTTAAAAAAAAATCCGACTTAAAAAAAAACTATTCCATAAAACACTTACATAGTTTTCTCATGGATATGGACTAAATTGAAATGGGACCCACCAGACCACCACCACCACACGGGAAGCACCAGCTTTCAAATAAAAAAGAATCATCAAAATCGGTTCAACAAGTCGAAAGTTCTAACTGTTCTAAGGTAACAAACATAAAAAGAAAAAAAATACAGTCGAATTGAGAACCTCCTTTTTCCAGCCTTTTTTGAAGTCGGTTAAAAAAGGAATATTCAATCCGATTAAACGAAGCGTTTACTTGTCGATTTTCTTAATATATAAATATACACATTTATATATAAACATTGTAGCAATTGAAAATTGAAAAAAGATTGGCCGTTACTTTTTATTGAACTATACTATTCTCTTTGGCTCTTCCTGCATTGCGAATCTGGCAGTGCTCATTTAAATATGGAAGTCCATGACTGTTACTTTGTGACCTAAATTTACGAAGTAACTATTATCTTATCTGTGCCTAAATGAATAATCTTTATTTTTAGTTTGTTGTGCTCTGACGACTTCAACTTATTGGATTTAACTGCTTAACTAAAGTTCTATGTATCCCTGTGAGAAACTTCTGAATTCTACCTAGCCGACAAAGTGTTGATATCAGTCCAAAACCAGAATTATTTAAGGCGGTTATTATACCTTAGACTCCTGTATATTTCCTATATTATTGTACATGTACATATTTCTTTTATATACCCATAAATGCACAATTGTACATATATTCATACTACTTACATATTCACAACTCTCTTAATCCTTCTTGGTCAATGTTCACGTTTACAGCTTAATAATGTAATGCTCCAAAATTAGCCTGAATGACTTGTTTCCGTGTTTTCATAACTGTTTGGATAAGGAGTGAAAACATTTTGGTACAATACTCTTTTAGCCGCATGACAGCTATGGCATCCAGGAATCTCTCGTTTATTTTAATTTAGGTGTACCATTTGTTTGTCAATAGCGCCTTCTATTTGAAAAATTGAGAAACGTTTTTATCGTTAGTTATCATAATCAGTTAGAAATCTGGCCACAAAATTACATTGTAATAATCCAAATGATCATAATAATATATAACATCGATTATAATATTTTCAAAATTTATGTTTACTTCACATGTTTTTATAACAGTAGACGTTACTCTTTGTTCACACGTTGCTCTTAAGTCGTGCTCTGACTGCATCAGTGCAGTATCATACGACGACCTTTCTTGAGTGCGCAGTTTGATTTATTCACTCAAGTGAGTACAGGAACTCAAAAATGTCATTAAGTTCGTTCTGTTAATTTGTACAGCATCTCAAGAGCACGCTTAAGATATAACCCAGCAATAAGTTCGTTAGTCTCAGTCCCACATGATTTATAAAATGCCACTTTAGATAGTATATAACATTATTTTAAGTATGTATAGAAAATAATATAGTTAATAATAGCATTTGTAGTTACTCTACAATTTACTTTTTTCTTTGCTTAATTTTCCTACAAGAAAACAATTTTAAACATGTGAATATCCCTGTGGGTGTACGAAATATGAATACATAGACCTTGTGAAACTATTTTTCTTTGTAGAATAATTAATAACAATGCAAATAATTAATTACAACTTATATCGTGTAAAATTGTGGTCTTTATTGCTTTTATTCGTAAATATTTATAAGATAACGAAATAAAAATACCTGATTATTATATCTGATTATGAAACAGCGGGAGAGCCATGCTTCGGCACGTATCGGCCGGCTCGACCGGAGTAATACCACGGCCTCACAGAAAACCAGCAGTGAAGCAATGCTTGCATTGCTTTTCGCCGAGTAAGTGAGGTTACCGGAGGCCCTAACGGTTCCCTCTCCCCCTCTCTCATCCTCCCTCTCTCTCCCCTTCCCCTACTCTTAAAGGCCGACAACGCATTTGTGACTCTTGAGTTGCAGGTGCCCATGCCCATGGACTACCGCCGCGCGGCGGTAGTCATTTACCATCAGGTGAACCGACTGCTCGTTTGCCCCCTATGTAATAAAAAAAAAAGTTATTTTCTTAACCCCAACATTAAGGTAAAGGCACCCAAATTCGAGGATTTGGGAGCCTTTTACTTTAATGTTTTTTTATTGTTTTCCAAACAAATATCCAGTCCTAGCACCATCGCATGTGATGGAACAACTAACTAGACGAATAAGACCCTTTTCTTCAGGGTTTTCTTCCATAGCCTTTCGAATGCTATAGATCTCCAGGCTTTATAAGCGAATTCTTCTAAATTTTTAACTCATTTTATTTAAGACTAGCAACCCGCCCCGGCTTCGCACGGGTACAAATTATATACCAAAACCTTCCTCATGAATTCCTCTGTCTATTAGTGAAAACCGCATGGAAATTCGTTCAGTAGGTTTTCAGTTTATCGCGAACAGACAGACAGACAGACGCGGCGGGGGACTTTGTTTTATAATATGTAGTGAAGATGACAGGGCAACAGTGGATTTACTTAGTAACAGCTTTATTAGGATAGAAACTTTCTTGAGGGATATTCATGTTTTTTAAATAATACAGTTGTAATCAAGTGTATACTTCGTAGATGCTAAGGTATGCATGCGCGTACCGAGTGTGTATAATTCTTTAAAAAAAAACCGACTTCAAAACAAAAACTATTCCATAAAAGACTTATATGGTTTTCTCATGGATGCCATTGTCAGAACTGGACCAAATTGAAATGGGACCACACGGGAAGCACCAGCTTTCACAAAAAAAAATCATCAGAATCGGTTCACCCAGTTGAAAGTTCTGAGGTAACAAACATAAAAAAAAACAAACATACAACAACATACAGTCGAATTGAGAACCTCCTCATTTTTTGAAGTCGGTTAAAAACCGGAAATCTTTAATAAACTGCTACAGAACAGATCAAAGAACCTTTACTAAGATAACAGTAACACCTTTATTAAGATTGCTTACGAACTTATAAGCGTCCTGCGCTACCGAAGTACCACCTGTAATTCAAACGTGTGAACAGGAAAACGACATTCGAAATATTGTTTGTCCATATCTGTACACCTGAGTATCCGTTTGTTTGATTAAATACTTGTTTACACACTGTTGTTACTCTATTAAATGCGTCAACAAAAAACGGGCCGAAATAGAAACAATTCTGGATAATTTTTTTTCTCTTTCTCTTCATTTTAGTGCGGGTTTGGTCACATAATGCACATGTCATCCTCATACATTCTGGTTATATTACGCTAGCCTCTCCTGCAATTTTAGAATGTGTTTAGATGCCGGGCGTCGAACGCGCGTTAGGTTTTTGTATAGTGTTCACACGGCGAGCGTCTCTCAGGCGTTAAACGCGCGTTGTTTGAGTGCAGTTCGGTTTCTGTATTCAAGTCTTACAAGATTAAATTAAAATTTTTAAAACCCCCTTCACCAAAAATACTTATACTTTAAGAAACAACCCTTAAAAAGTAGTAATCATACGCCAAAAATGCCTTACATCATTTTGGAAAAGAACTGATACTCTTACACTGCTGGACCGATATTAACCACCCGCAAGGAAACTGGCTTTCAAATGAAAAAAAAACCACATCGAAATCGGTCCATCCGTTTGAGAGCTACGATGCCACAGACAGACACACACACAAACAGACAACGACGTCAAACTTATAAACACCCCTCTTTTTTGCGTCGGGGGTTAAAAGCAGATTAGCATGTAACAAACTTGAATAAAATGGGTGTTCTAGTTTACGCGCGTTAGCAAAACGCGCGTTCAACGCCCGTCATCTGAACATGGCCTTCTATATAGCGTATAACGTTACGTATTAATGTATAGTACACACATATACTCACGCCTATGTCCCTACAGGGCAGGCAGAGGTATATTAAATACGCACATTTTGCCAACTATAATTTTGTCCCCCACACATACCTACTAGGGGGCAAGGCTAATACCGTCATTTGGGCAATTACAGATGGAAAAATTGGGAATATATTGAAAGGGAAAGACAGTTAAAAAGGGCAGGCAATGGAAGAAAAGGTATATTGCGTATACGAACGGATTGGGGTCAGGGTCGCATGTAACCTGTAACTCGAAAGTGCCGATGTCGGGAAGGCCGAGCCCTCTAATATAGTAATAATTATCACGAAAGTTTGGTGTTAAGTATAGGGTTTACTCTGCACCAATCAGAGAGCTCTTTGGCTCAAGTAACTGACATACCATGGAAAACATAAAGGAAACTTCATTACCTTTGTCGTATCACAGCCTTTAGCGTTTACCAAGGGCGCAACAACCCTCAAAAAGTAGGGGGTGTCCAAAATAAATTTCAATTTGGTATTACGATAAACATTCTTTTTACGGCGAACAACATTTTAATTTCAATTTATTTTGATTCACATTTTCATTAAAATTTTCCGCGGACTCCTCAGCGCATCATCTTTTGGATTATATTTGGACACCCTCGGAGGGGGTGTCTACATGTTTTTAGGGGGTGTTCGGACACCCTGGACACCCCCCGTTGTTGCGCCCCTGGTGTTTACCTATTATAAGATGGGATACTTACTAAAATGTTTACGTTGTCAAACTTAACGTAATTAAAGCCTGACGGGCACAGAATGGTTATTAAGTAAAAAAATATTCAAGGCGAAAAAATTAAGCTAACTTATTTAGTACCACCACCGTACAAATAACCTTATCATTTTAAAAAAAACTTTTGAGCGAAAAAATCTACCTAAATCTACCTCAATCAAGTGCATTAAAATCAAATTTCGTCATATGAAATTCCAAAGATGAACTATTTGATAAAACTAAATCGAAGATCAATCCTCAGTTTTCTCTATTATAAAGCGAATATGTTCAGATGCTTGAGAACATAATAAAAAACCAAAACTTTATCAAAAAATAAAATTGCATGTTGCGTGCTTTCTTTATAGTACCAGATGAGATCCCGGCGCTTGAATCTTTCGCTTCCAAATAACAGTTAAAGCTGCAGTATATTTTATTCAAGGTAATTGCAACTAAATGTTGCCAGGCAACTCTGCTGTATTATTATGCTTCATGAAAATTAGGTTTTATCAAAAAACAGAAACCTGCAGGATCCTTTGACTATTAGCCACGCGGTAAACAAAGCCTTGGAAATGTTACTTTCTACAATAATACAACTCTAGTAACCAATAAAATTTTTAATTTTAACAAAATGAAACTACTGCCTGTAGCACAATAACCGTAGGCGGAGGTACTATGTAACCAATAAAAAATATTAAATTTACTTTATTATAAAGTCAAGGTCGATGGTAAAATGACTGTCTGGAAGCCTGTAACAGAATAACCGTTAACGTGGCTAGGACAGAACACACGAACAACGCTACCGACTTCCACCAAACTTTAATAAGCTTGTTAAAATTTAATGCACTTAACCCGCATGTATTATTAATTTATTATCTATACTAATATAATCAATCTGGGATTTTTTTTGTCTGATTGTTTGTTTATTGAAATTAGCGCATACAAAATGCGCTAATTTCTAGGACTACGAGTAGGTTTCGAAAAAAAACTTCAATAACCCTTCCTTCTCCCCTCTTCCCCTACTCGTACCTTAACGGCAGGCAACACACTTGTGACTCTTGAGTTGCAGGTGCCGATTGGTGGCGGTAGTCACCACCAGGTGACCCGTTTGCTCGTTTGCCCCCTATACCATAAAAAAATAATTTAAAAAAACAAATAAAGAACTATATACTGTTATTCAGAATATAAAAAATAATTTAAAAGTCAGTTTAAGGCATTTTAGATTTAGAAGAGCCGTTAGATCATGGCGGCATTTAATTTTTAATGATTATACTCATCCTTAGACCCGCCTCTGTAGGTATGTCTACACAATGAAGGCATAGTCGTACAGTAGACAAAAACTGCACCATAATAAGGCTAAATAAAGCTAATAAAGTACGTAAAACACTTATTTACGGTAAAAACTAATGATCTTAACGCACTAAAAAGAACAGTTTCAAAACTTTTTTTTTCTTAACACAATTGTGAGATCGTGCAACAACAGTGTCTTAAAAAATATAGTAATGGGCTCAAAATAAAAAAAACTTGTTCAAAGTGATGAGTGATTAGCGTTAAATTATAAGGTTCTTTAATTGTTTTTAAGTATTACAGATCTAATATATAGGTTCTTTTGTTTAAAGTACATAGTTTTGTTCTACACCATGTTATGTACCGCGTGGCGGTTTAAATCTGATCCCCGTTCACTCACCTCTGACTTTTCGAAGTACAAACTATATTATTGCGAAGACGATAAAGTTTTTCTAAGTAATTTTAGACCCTTGGCGCTAAACAGACTATCCCATTATTATAATTATGATAACAATTTCATTGATAAAGGAAAATTTAAAGTTTTTTTAATGTAAAGTATTATTATTTCTAACACATAATACCAATTTTTCTGATGTCGGAGCAATGAACTCTATATAAATGATTTTACAGAGGAGTATCGAGTTAAAAAAACATAAAAATGCAAAAGGTGATGTGTGTTTATGAATATATTAGAGAGAGCTCTAATATTGTCTTATGCCGCGTTCCAATAATCAAGAAACGATTGGTTTTGCTTACGGACGGTAAAATTTTCATTGAACATTCAACGAAATTTTACCATCCGTAAGCAAAACGAATCGTTTCTTGTTTATTGGAACGCGGCATTAGTTATTTAGTTGTCAGGAAATATGTAAGTACTTGTTATCGCTCAGTGTGTTTTAGTTATTCACTTGTTTTATTGCGTGTTAAATCTAACGAAATAAAACACATTTATGACGTACGTACATATGACGTTTCAGTGTTATCTATACAAGTTTGCGTTCCGTGCCATTAGTCATCGCTACATTATAATTGCAGTAAAAGTTACACCATCCCAAAATATCTGATTCTAGAAATTACTCTCATCCGGTGTCAACATTATTAGACAATTAGTGAGTAGCTGTAGAATGAATGGAGTTTGCTGGACAAGCGTTATGGAAAAAAAGCAATATTTTACTGAAGTTGTAAGGAATAATCCGAGACATCCCTGCAGCCGGCTTATTACCATTTAGTTGACTAAATACATGGGAACATATTTCCAGGATTTAGTTAACTGACCTACTAGAACGACTTAGTGCTCTCTTATTTCGTTCCAAGTTCAAGCGACTGGAATTATGGACATATTTTTCCCAGTAACTCAATGAATAGAACTATTTAGGAAGACCGAAAAAGTTGGTATTATACAGGGTTTTTCACTAAGAGCGCTCGAACTTTGAAATGAAATAAAACAACCTGTGTAAGCGGTATTACAATTTTTATTGTATCTTAAAGAACATTGGATGACATTATGTATGAAATATAATTTCAGCCAGTAGGCGGTGTATCCTGATTCCTGATAGACCAATCTTGGACGACATCTGCGCATAAATGGAGCTCAATTTCATGAAGAACGAGAGTTATGTTGGCCTTCAGGGCGGCAATTGTATGCGGTTTACCTGCATAGACCAGAGATTTTAGGTTTATATAATTTACTTTATGTTCACCCTTAACGTTATTTTTTTTGTTAATTATTTTTTACTGTATGTACTTATTTAAAATGTTTATTACTTTGTATGTTGTGGTCTTTAGTGCTTGAGAGAACATGAGGCCAACTATATTTGTGGAAGATATTTAATATTGTGTCATATATTTCTCGTTAGAGATCCTATTTAAAATATAAATTTCACGTAGCCCCACACACAGTAGTCGAGCGGTTCTAAGTCACACGATCTCGGTGGCCAGTTGATGTTTCTTTATTACTTTTTTTAGTGTGACCAGGAACAGACTTTTTTATAGGGTAGTCCGATTTCGATAATTCTCTTTAATAGATAGGGCACACTTCGAAGTTGGTCCCATTTGAATTTCAAATAAAATTTTCAACCCTAGGGTAGGGTAGAAAAATAGGGGAGGAATGATTGTTCACTCATTGACTTTTCAACTGTGAACCGATTTTGTTGTAACGTCGCACACATATTATGTAGTTCTAGTGACACTCTACAAGATGACGTTGACCTGAAGTTGATTTGATGATAGATGCGGAAGCCCGTTGTGGGAACTCCTTAACGGTTTACGGCAGTTATCTCATGTTCCTATTTACCTTAGTGTAGGAACTTAGTTAGGCTAACAAGTTTGTTAACACGCTTGGTATGAATGTATCTATGTAACGAAATCTTTGAACGTGATTTTCACCCACTTTAAGCCGTCGGATTGAATTGAAACTTTGCACACTTATCAACGCCCGATGACAATACAATATTAAAGACTAAAAAAGCAAAAATAAATAATAGTTTAAAAAACTAAAAAAACACGGATATTATGGAGGTAGAAGATTGTAAAGATAAAGGAGACCAGTTCAGAATAAAGAAAGAACTATGATATTTACTAGTAAATACACATATATGCGGTTAGTGACCTTTCTTTGTTTATTGTTCAGGTTTCAACTCATTCTAATCTTCTGGTTACGACGGCACTCTACGTATTTATGTCTGTCAACAACACTACACCTGAAGCGGTTTTGGGTATTGGTCGCACTGTCACGGGAGAAGCGGGGTAAAGTGTTCCTACCTTCCTCAGACGTAAAGACATCTTACCATACTCATTTTGTATTTCTTTTTCCCTTTATTCATGATGTGATAAGAAAAATGAAGGTAAAACCACAATAAAAGAAAACAATAATAACAATTGTAAATATCTTATGTTGTTGTAATGTACGCTCTCCAATTGTTTGTTCTCCAAAGGCTTTGTTGATAAATCTACGTAGGATCAAACAGAAATACAAACTTGACAAATATTTTTGTAATTACTAACTTTTAAACTTTCGCGTTCCATGATATAATATAATTTACGTGTTTACGGGAATTAACGCGATCACGAAATGGTATTACATACCTCTGAATTGCACGTCAGGTAATTCAGAGGTATGTAATAAATACCTTTTCGTGATCGCGTTAATTCCCGTAAACACGTAAATTATATTATATTTTTGTCATTGACTTACGTTATGCAGACGACAAAACAGTAGATTTACATTACATTACTTACAGGAAAATCCGTTCTAAAATATCTCGTTTCACAGTTGATAACTGCCACCAGGCTACTGAAACACTTATTACAGATCAAATCTAAATCCAATTTCACTTCATAGAAGCCTGTAGCCGGAGCCTAAATCCTAGATGTCGCTAGTGATCCAAGTGGTGGTCTTTGACGACAAGGATACAAATTCATAGACGGTGCTGAATTAAGATGTATTCTTACGGTTGTGTATGAACAATTATAGTATAAAGTACATTCGCTTGCTTTAACACCAATGCCTAAACCAGATAACAGACAACGCACCGATACGACAGCAAAGGAAGTCAGACTCGACAGCAGGGGGAGCCCGTCTCGCGACAGTCTATATTGTTGTGACGGCCAGACGGTACCTACTGTCATTGTTGATATAATTATAATTATTCAGGCAAGGAAGTTGACACTCTGAACACACGGCAATGAGAGACAATGCGGCTGACAAACGAGGCATACATTGACTATATACCTGTCTATAATCAAAGGAGGAATGCTTGAGATGGACACAATATTACATTTCTTTTTATATTATAGGGGAATATATATATATTCTTTTTATATAATGTAAAATAATAATAGTATGTACTAATTCAACACAGACGAAGATATATATTTATAATAAGTGGTACCGGTATGTATTTGAAATGTAATATAATGATTATATTTCTATATCAACAAGTCCGCGTATAATTCAGACCAATAACAAACTTCTAAATTGGTGACCCCGACAACTGAATACGGAACCTTCAACGACAACGTGACTACAGGGCGCTAGCACCTGAAGGTGAGACTATTGACAAGGGGAGACGTTTCGCCCTGTTTACCGAAACCAACAGTGCTACCAACCTAACTCCCTTGAATTATATATAATTTTTGCCTATTAAAGATCTGCCGATAGGAGCGACAGCCGATATACTAATATTAATCGTGGCTGCATTGTTAACGGAACCGACCAAATTCCGGGACAAAGCATAAGGTGTAAGCAAAGCAAAAATTGAGAGGTACTCACTTTCCGCAACTCGATAAGGACGGAAGCATACCCGAGGGCGGTGAGCTGGTGACACTCTTTCGGACTGTAGACTGTATACACGTCGTTAAAATTGTGCGATTAAAATTAATTCAGAGTTTTCAAGCGATTTAAGTTACACGGAATCCTCAAGTTGATCATGTGAGTGCGTGTTAAATCATTGAGTCCTTAGAAAAGTATAAGGAACGTACCTTATAAGCTTTGATCCTAAAAATAAGTTCTAACAACTTATGAAATTCGTAATTGCGTGAGTAAAATGAACTTTTAAACGTCAGGCAATTCAGAGGTATGTGATACCTATTTCGTGACCGCGTTAATTACGAAGGATGTTATTAAGAATTTCACATTGAAAACGTTGTGCATTTCAGAGCATTCGATGGTCTGAAACGGTTAATGGATTTGGATTAAATTAGTTATGAAAACATTGAGCGTTTCAGAACAGCCTCTGTCTGTATTCCACAATGTTTTATAATTATGCGGCCCTGCTGGTAAACGCCACCTCAACAATATGGCCAGTCAGGCACTGGCTATCACCGTCGCTCAACATTAGCAAGTAACTTGACCGAATATTCAATATATTGTTTTGTTTTACAGATTAATTAAGAAGATAATGCATGCGTGGGAGAGCCATGCTTCGGCACGTATGGGCCGGCTCGACTCCGCTCGATACCACGGCCTCACAGAAAATCGGCAGTGAAGCAATGTTTTCATTGCTTTTCGCCGCATGAGTGAGGTTACCGGAGGCCCTAACCCTTCTCTCTCCCCTATTCCCGTCCTTCCCCTCTCCCCTCTTCCCACTCCCCCTCTTCTCCTACTCCCATTTTAAAGGGCGGTAACGCACTTGTGACTCTTGAGTTACAGGTGCCCATGGGCGGCGGTAGTCATTTACCATCAGGTGACCCGTCTGCTCGTTTGCCCCCTATACCATAAAAAAGAATGAAGCGTATATATTCAGCAATTGGAGCGGAAAGAGCACTACTATTTGTCAGAAACCGACAAAAGCGATGAAAAGGATCCTTCCTTAATAAGCTAAAACTGTGCGAGTGTAGTGCGCAGTACCGATTCCTTTGTAACAATCGTAAGGTGATTCACCCTTGACGTTGGATCATCAAGAAGAATGCTTTGTTCTCGGTTTCATTGTTCTAAACCCCTAAGTTTAGTATAAAACGAGTGTAAGTTTAGTATAAAAAGTTTTGTCATAAATTGTAACTTTTTTTTATGTATAATTGAATTGTACAAACGAAGGACACCCACACGGCCTGCTTGGAAGTATTTTTTGTTATCCTGTGACTGGATGGAACCTTTCCATCCACTCCACAAAAGTTAGTTTGTTTATTTGTTTGTTTGTTTAAATTACACTTACACGTAAGGGAACAGAGAAGGACATAAGTTACCTCTTACCCCGATAAAAGTTCTGGCCCCGTGAGATACGTGAATTGATTGATAACATCTACTTTAAAGCAAGCAAAGTCGCGGACAAAACCTAGTTGTCTATAAAAACGGGTAATATACTATTGAGACCTACAATTGAGATCCTGAGCCTCTTCCCACCGACAGAAAATTTCCAGCAACTTCTATGTCTCTAATCTAGTGTAAATCTTCCATGCCTTACCTTCGGGAACTTTGATAAACCACCACGAGTCACAGTAGCTTAATGTGTCAGAATATCACTACGGATATGACTACGTCACAAGTGGGGGTGGTAAAAGAGTTATCTCTTCTTATCCTCACGATTGATTTTATTTTAACAGTGTCGTTCTCGTACCGTGCGATATAAACGTACAAACGTTTCAGACAGAAAGCCTACAGTACATCGACCCCTTCGGTTGAATTTACATGGCGTTTTCCGGACGTTGGAAATTTAATATCGATCTACCTACGTAGCCTTTTGTATCTAGATATAGATTGTCTAGTGTAGTGTGTGCAGTGTAGTGTAACGTGAGAACGTAACAAAGGCGTTTTGGTCTAGAAATCTAAACTATGAATGACTATATATGTTTATGTATATAGAAAAATTCGATTCCAGCTATACATATATATATATATATATATATATATATATATATATATATATGACTGAGCAGGTATATTTGCATTGATCTGTGTGTCTCCATGTATAATAGATATGGAAATATTTACAAAAAAAATGTATCTGAGTATGTGTTTATTCCTGTTATAGAACTTGTACGACAAGATATACTCAGTTTAATTTTATAAAACGTTGTGTAATATGTCTCAGAATATTATAATGCCATCACAAACATAACATATAAAAAACCCAAATCTCGAAAATCGCAACGCAGTTTTTCTACAGCAAAAAGTTGTGAGGTATAATTGGTATTTAATTTTTTGTTAACTAACAACATTTTATAGTGACCGTGTCAATATTACACATCTTTATTTCTTTCATAAATATAATAACTTGGCCATGGCACCGCAACAATATCACAATTGGAATAATATATTATTTTCAATAGTCCTAATTGAACTTTATACCAACTATAATTTGGTTCCTCTCACGTAATAGAAGGCAAGCCTATTGCCTTCAACCGGGCACTTTGGTAATAAAAATGGGAAAATTGGGAGTAAATTGAAAGGAAACGTTAGTTAAGAAGGAGGCAATGGAAGGAAAGGGATATTGCTTATACGGATGGGTTTGGAAGTGGAAGCTATAGCTCGTCGTCATGGGGCGGGTCGTTTCTTTCCCTCTGATATGGCGAAGGAGACGATGGCTGGTCCATGCGTCAGACTCGTGAACGGGTGCTGCTTGGGGTGACTGGTTGGCCTTGTCAGCGATGCTTTAGCCTATACTATTATTTTGGTTCGTTCAACTGCAACTCTAGCCTCTTAATCCAGTCACGAATTAGTTTTAACAGTAGACTTTGTAACTGATGTGCACCTTGAATGATTTCTATGTTTAATAGGTTCAAACCATCAACGGTATCACTGAGTGATATTTTTTGTTTGTACGTTAGCTTTTGGAGCATTTCAATAAAATGCAATTCAGGTGGCAACAGCTTGCATCATGTTTACCTTTTATGTAACACTAATACCATTGTACCTGAAGATCTGACTTTTAAAAAGAGTGGCCGTGAGTTTCTTTGCCAGTATTCTTCTCATAAGGCTCTACGCATTTTGGAAACTGGAAGTTATAGATCGATACAAGCAGGCAGTAGATTTTGGTGTTTTCACCTAATTTACCTCGACAATCCAGTACATGCTGTGGCGTCTGTTTGCGTCGATCTATGATTTTTAACAGTAGCTTCAATTTAACGTTCATAAATGTCACTTAGTGTCTTAATTGAATAAATGATTTTGAATTTGAATTTGAATTTGAGCAGGTCAGAAGTCAGAGCCCTCTGACATAACTGAAAAAAAAAACTAATCAATTGCAAATCATTCCGTCAACAACCATGTTTATAAATGATTAAGAACTGCTATTAGTTTACCTATATTTCTTAATTTAATACAAGTTTACATAAGTCAAGTCTAGCAGCGGAATTAGTATGCACTGCTATTAGCATAATTTTGAATTGTACGTACTACTTGACCTGCTATGTTCGTTACTTAAATAGATCAAGAACAAACACACAACTCGTTTTATTAACCGACTTCAAAAAAGGAGGAAGTTCTCAATTCGTTGGAATCTTTTTTTATGTATGTTCACCGATTATTCAAAGACGCCAGGACCGATTTGGAAAATTCTTTTTTTGTTTGAAAGGGTATACTTGCCAGGTGGTCCCATGGTCATCAGGTCAGGATCTGATCATGGGATCCTGGAGAAATCGAGGGAACTCTTCAAATTTTATAGGCACACTTGAAGCCATTTGGGTATTTTGAGGCGCATTGAAGTCGGTGATACTTTTTTTAAAAGATAATTATAAATATTCGATAAGACCACAGTTTAAATATGAAGTAGGTTTGAGTATTCAATACTTTTTTGTTAAAAATATTTACAGGTTATTTTGAGAACCATTCAAAAAAGTTATGTAAAGTGGGTAAAACAAGAGCAAGTTTACCTTCAGATATTAATGCTTGACACGTTACTAAAATGAGGAAAATATAAAGCTCCAATGGGGGATTCCAAGCTATTTCAAGCTCCGTATTGTCAACTCTGTAAAAACCTAAAACTAAAAACAACAAAATTGAACAATAACTATATCGATAGCATTTATCGACTAATTGAAAACATAGTAATTCTCATCCCGCCGCTAAAGAGCCATTAACCTACCCATAAATGGAAAAGAGAGCGCAATATTGTTATCCCACTTCGATGATTTATGACCGAGTCTACAGCGATATCATTGATTTTAAAATATATAAGTGCAGTAAGTACTCGTAACGTATAATTGTATTATATTATTATAACATTTCCATTTTATGCAACAACAACAATACTGTCCAGTGTGTAACGGACGTGGCAGTAAATTTAACCAAATATGTTTGTATAAGGTTTCGGAACACTTTCCTGAGAATCCTTAGAACTGAGTTAAATGTTACTTTTACCTACACATAGAATTTTCTGTTTAGTCAAAACAATACTGACTGACTTTGGCTGGCCTATTGTTTTAGTGGTCCTAACTGCTGAGTGAAAAGTCGTGGGTTCCATTCCCACCCAGGACAAATAATTGTGTGCTGAGCATGATCATTTATCTACAATATGTTTTGTATTTAGTAATATATAAGTATGTTTATCAACAGTCTGGTTACCATAGTACAGGCTCTGCCTAGTTTGGGACCAGACGGCCGTGTGTGAGATGTGTCAAGTTGTTGTTATTATTATTATATTATTAATATCAGGTCTTTTATTTTATAGTTTTATTTATTAAAGATATACAGTTTTACTCACGTGAGTATTTCGTCACACTGTGACGAGTGATACCGTCGCGGCAGGACGCTTAACTCCTGATAAAGAAAGGGCCCCCGTCGGGTCCGAAACAAGTTGGGCATCCCCGAAATACATACGTGAGTGAAACCGTATAACTTTAGTAAATATAAAAACCACTCACAAACTTTTTATTCCACACATTACGTATTGATCATATTAGTAAAAAGTCAAAGTAAATGTATTGGCACGATTGACAGTACAGTAAGCTACCGATGTTCGACATACTTTCATACGTCATTTCATAAAACGTTCTTTTAATACCAATCCCTTTAAAAGTTTGATAAAGTGACACGCCTAATTCTTCTTTAGTAAACTTCAACAA
Organism: Euplagia quadripunctaria; assembly: GCA_963859945.1. Taxonomy (NCBI): domain Eukaryota; kingdom Metazoa; phylum Arthropoda; class Insecta; order Lepidoptera; family Erebidae; genus Euplagia; species Euplagia quadripunctaria. Next base: position 24,589,524 of record OY982566.1, on the reverse strand, counting down.
CCAAAGCAACCATTTTGCCGAAAAACGTGAACTTTACCAAACGGACATATTCCCAAACGGGACAGAGCTAATAGAAGAGACTGATAAATGATTTGACTTAACGGTCATGTATTGTTAACTCAGTTCGATGTAATTGAAAGTGAATTAACTTAATACCTCTATTTATTAACATCTATAGATATAGTTAAAAGTCATTTATTTTCAAAATTTCAAACTAGCCTGCGCATAAATATTCATGACACGTAAATCCAGCCTTTTAAAGATGTCATTGACCTCTAAAGATCTGAGACTTATTGAGGGTTTTTAAAACATAAAAAGGTTGTTTTTTTAGTCCGTCATTAATTATTTTTGTAACTATCTCGGTGTACAAGTACACGGCCCGCTTGGTTAATGAACAATTGAAAATAAACGTTCAAAGCAATTGCCACAGATTATAAATATTCATCGGCTTTGTCATAAGTACGTCTCTGGTTCGTTCCAAATTTAAACAACAATATTGCCTTCAACCGGCTACTTGGGAATTAAATGGGAAAATTGGGAGTATATTGAATGGAAAAGGTAGGTAAGAAGGGAAGGCAATTATAGGAAAGGGATGTTGCTTATACGGATGGATTGATTCGAGCCAACCATTTTCTCCTGTTTGTCAACCGATTTTTTTTATAGTTTTGTTTAATAGCTATTAATGTGTTTTAGTGATATCAATAAAAAAAATTGGATTAGATAGTTTTTTTTCTTTTTAAATTATGTGAAAACATCTAGGAAAAGCTACAGGATCCGGTATATAAGTTGACCTGTTATGGTACGGAAATTCTATAGAATTATAGTTCAAGTTAAACTGGTTAGGAAAAAAAACCAAAACATTCAAACTTAATTAATTAGGTAATTAGCTTAACTGGAGGGGTTGCACGAGAATACCAGTAATGTGTAGCGCACATTGCTATTAGTATAAAAAAAAATATAACACAGTAATACGCCTGTAGGTTGAAGGTATGTGGGGACGTACCTTCAACCTACAGGCGTGTTACTGTGTTTTAAACCGGTATAGGTAGGGCGCAGTAGATTTCTGCGCCCTACCTATACCGTCTTCCCATCGTCACCATCTCCCCAGATGGTGGACTCCAATTTGAGCAGAAATCTACTGCGCCCTACCTATACCGGTTACTAGTCTGTAATCCCAACGGTTTAAGTTTCTCGAAAACAAGGTAAAATTTATAATTATTGAAAGCGTAACATAGAAACTAACTAGCTGTTACCTGCGACCTCGTTCGCGTGGTAATTTTGATGTGTATGCATGAGTCTATCCCACGGAAGTCGTTCATTTTCCGGGATAAAATGTAGATAAAATGTGCTATTCCAAACTATAATCTATATCTGCCGGTCGTGAGTGAGTAACAAATATCCATCCAAACTTTCACATTGATAATACTAGCAGCGCCCCGCGGTTTCATCCGCGTAAGTCCTGTTCCGGTTTGAATATCGGGATAAAAAGTAGCCTATGCGTTAATCCAAGTCTCCAGCTATCTACATACCAAGTTTCACGGCAATCGGTTCAGTGGTTTTTGCGATGAAGAGTAACAAACATCCATCCATCCATCCATCCAAACTTTTACATCCCACTAATATCATAAATGTGAAAGTTTAGCTACTTTTTTTCCCGATATTCCCACGGGATCGGGACTTACGCGGGTGAAACCACGGGGCGCTGCTAGTTTATAATATTAGTGGTATTAGTGGGACTCGCTGACCCGCGCAACTTCGTCCGCGTTCGTAAATTTTCCCCGTTTTTGCAACATTTTTCATTGATGCTCAACTCCTATTGGTCGTAGCGTGATGTTATATAGCCTATAGCCTTCCGCGATAAATGAGCTATCCACTAAAATTATTTTTCAATTCGAACCAGTAGTTCCTGAGATTAGCGCATTTAACCAAACAAACAAACTCTTCAGCTTCATAATATTAGTTTAGATAGTAAGATTATCGAAGACGTCATATCAGTAGTACTATCGTAATCAAACACAGTGATCACATTGCAAACATAATTATTGTTGTAAATATATCTTAATGTAAACATTTACATACGCAAGCTTTGCAATACTACGTTCACAAAATTACAAATTATCTTAATAAATAACCAATTACGTTAGTACCCTTTGCTCTTAATATAATAACTTTTAAACTTTCGCGTTCCATGATATAATTATGTATTTATAAGGGAATTAACGCGATCACGAAAGGTATTACATACCTCTGAATTGCCTGACGGCAGTCAGCCTGTGACCACGGCCAGTGCAACCTGGTCGCAACGTCAGGCAACTCAGAGGTAATACCTTTTCGTGATCGCATTAATTCCCGTATTTAGCTCTTAATATAAGTTTTAACAAATTACGCCTACTGAGGGTTGTCAAATCCTTCTTTGTTTTATAATATGTAGTGATATGTATGTATTTAGAAATATATAAGTACTAGCTGTGACCGCGACTTCGTCCGCGAGGAATAATGTATTTATATCGAATTAACAGCCTAAAAAATAAGTTTCAAGCTTCTAGCTCTAAATATGACGATACTTCCATACAACTTTTCTTCCCCACTTTTCAACCCCTTACACCCCTTTTGTCGCATTAAAAAGTAGCCTATATCCTTTCTCATTCTCTAGACCATCTGTATACCAAATTTCGTTTAAATCGGTTCAGTAGTTTTGGCGTGAAAGGGCGACAGACAGACAGAGTTACTTTCGCATTTATAATATTAGTAAGGAAGTAAGGATATTTATAAGTAGTCTGGTTACAATAGTACAGGCTCTGCATAGTTTGGGATCAGACGGCCGTGTGTGAGACGTGTGAAGTTATTATTATAATTATTAATGTGTGGATGTGTGGAAACCCCCACGGGTCATCACCTCATCGGGGCCAAAAGGCGAGGTGGTGTGTCGTCATCACCGGGTATTATAGCCGGGGCCTCAGGTGTACCCTAGAAAGGAAATCCCTGTGAACCCCGGCAGACTTGGCCGCCTGTTAAACCAGGCGACCCCACTATGAGGTGCAGATGGTTCTATCCCCTCTAGTTTTGAGAGGCGCGCGCGGAACACGTCGCGCCACCGTCTCGGGCCTGCTTCTGCTAGGGTGACAGATAGCCCCTTCTGTCGCCCCCAGGCAAGCGCTCATGGAGGCCGGAGATCGTTTTGCACTCTCCGGCGCCTGGTGCGTCTTCTCTATAATGTTAGTAACTGGTTGACTGAACTTGGCACATTTTTTTGGAAAATTTTGTTTTTTTTTTCAAGAAAAACACCTAGGTACATAGATAAATTTAAAAGCAAAACCTTATCAAATAACAAAATTTTATATAAATCGTTAGATCGTCTCCGAGAAACACGAAGTATCCAATAACTTTAAGCGAACAATTCTTGCCTGATGTGATGTCCATATTTATATTTCGTGTATCTCGAAAACGGCACATTTCATTTCAATTATTTCTTGACAATTTTTACATTGTCTTGAAATGATTCACAAATAGAAACATAATCTTACTAATATTATAAACGTGAAAGTTTGTGAGGATGTATGTAACTTGGTATGTAGATAGCTGGACACCTGGATAAGAAAGAAAGAAAGAAAAATGAATTTATAAAGTAAAACAAGGCATACAACTTATTTTAATAAAATATCATGTATAAAAGACTAGTTCTCAAACTCAATCTAGACTGAGGTCAAGTAATATAAGCAATATGTGGTATGTTGAGAGAGTTGTTGATGTGGCGTGTTGATGTATCATAGACCACGTTTAATAAATAGGTTAAAAATAATTATACACAATTTTGTGCTTTACTGTCTACCATGCATCATGCCTATAACACAAGCATATATTAACGAGGGTTATACACCATGTCCCACAAAAAAGTGGACTCCCAGCATTTACTGCGATAGGCTTGGCCCACCCCAGCACTGATTTTCAGTGCCAACCGTACCGTACACATAGGCTACTTTTTATCCCGACATTCCCACGGCATCAGGACTTACGCGGGTGAAAGCGCGGGGCGCAGCTACTGATTAATAAAACTAAAATATAACCTGAAGATAAATTAAACTTATTAAAGTAGTTATAGTGTCTGCAGCAATTTTCTTGATTAAATAATTTATCGTAGGAGAGCCATGCTTCAGCACAGAAAACCGGTAGTGAAGCAATGATAGTATTGCATTTCGCCGCATGAGTGAGGTTACCGGGGGCCCTAACCCTTACTCCCCCCCCCCTCCCACTCTTCCCCTACTTCCATTTTAAAGGCTGGCAACGCACTTGCGACTCTTGAGTTGCAGGTGCCCTTGGGCGGCGGTAGTCATTTACCATCAGGTGACCCGTCTGCTCGTTTGCCCCCATACCATCAAACATTGCTATTCAATAATTGCAGTGAACACATACATCTTCATAGTTGGATTATTCGGTCGTGAGCAAGGTTCAGTTTTAACCCCTTTTGGGTGACTGACAGAGTGGGTTAATAAAAAAAAATGGTGCGCTTAAAATTAAGCGGTCTTGGTGTATTTAAATTTATGCACATTAATATAATATTACACTAACATTATTTACATAATATAATATTATGTAATATCTGCCATTTCCGCGTTTATTAGCAGAAGCTAAAAATTTTATCGCGTGAACTCTGGCACCGTGATAAAAAAACTGGTTTGTTTTATCATTTCGTATCGTTTACATTGATACAATGTACTGGTTCAACCTTCAAATCTAGACATATTAATAAAAAAATATGGTGGTTGTTAGTAAGCGCATCACTTGAGAAAGGTTGAACCGATTTTAATAACTCTTTCTTTTATAATATATATTAACAAAAATTCGAATATTTTTTTAATATATTGAAACGGATATCCGGCCACTATCCAGTATCTGGCTTATCCGGCCAATTTTCACTAACCGGCTGGTTACCGGATAGTAAATTTAGGTACTTTATTGAATTCACATAACATGTAATTAACCATGGGAGAGCCATGCTTCGGCAGTGGCAGGAGTGATACCACTGCCTCACAGAAAACCGGCAGTGAAGCAATGCTTGCATTGCTTTTCGCGGAGTGAGTGAGGTTACGAAGATGTAACGAAGCGATATAATATTAGAGCTCCAAATAAATTAGTACTTAACATGGTTCCTAGATGTGTATAAGCTGTTTTCGAGGGTCATCACAAATCGTCTCGATCGCAGACTTGACGACTTCCAGCCTCCCGAACAAGCCGGGTTTCGAAAAGGCTTCAGCACCATAGACCACATCCACACGCTTCGGCAAGTAATTCAGAAGACCGAAGAGTATAACTTGCCATTATGTCTAGCGTTTGTAGACTATGAGAAAGCCTTTGATTCGACCGAAACATGGGCTGTACTAGAGTCTCTCCAGCGATGCCATATTGACTACCGGTACATCGAAGTATTGAAGTGTTTGTACAGCAACGCCACAATGTCAGTCCGAGTACAGGAACAGAATGCGAAGGTGATTCCTTTAAGGAGAGGCGTAAGACAGGGAGATGTCATATCTCCGAAACTATTTACTACCACTTTGGAAGACGCCTTCAAGCTCCTGGAATGGCAAGGGCTTGGCATCAATGTTTCAGTGTGTGGCTTCTGCAGAACGCGTTTTATTCGCTCAAGGAGTTTCTGAATCATAATATGAGTAATGTAAAGTGTAGCTTTTAAGTTTTGGCTTGGTTTTGAATGCTGTCTTCGATGGCTAAGTAGAAGCCTAATTATGTTTAATTATTTGGACTTTTTGATTATTCTGACATTCTATAAAACTATAAATAATAAAATTAATATAATAATAATGTAGTGCAATTAGTTTTTAGTTAGTTATGTTTGCATGTCAAATCAATGTTGACTAAAGTTGATTGCACTTAAATGTTTAGCTCGTAAGACCTGTTGTACCTACCAAGTTTATGAAAATAAATAAATTTGAATTTACTGGAGGCCCTAACCCTTCCCCCCCTCGCCCTCCACCGCTCCCCCTTCCACCCTTCCCCCTACTCCCACCTTAAAGGCCGGCAAGTCCGGCAACACACTTGTGACTCTTGAGTTGCAGGTGCCCATGGGCGGCGGTAGTCATTTACCATCAGGTGACCCGTCTGCTCGTTTGCCCCATATTAATAAAAATAAAAACATATAATTATAATCGCCACATTTTCAATTTCAATTCATTTTCAATATAAAAATTATAGTACTTTACTACACTGCTACAGGCAAATTATGATATATCAGTACCAAATTCTATTAAACATTATCACTTAATTGAAAATTGCATTGTGTTGAATCGTTCAATAAGTTTCGAATTAATATTTTATGACGATGTTTACTTTAGTTGATTTGTAACTATCTTGTAAGTTGAGAATTATTCTATGATATATAGTCACTGGGCAACTCTATACAGTCTCTAGGATACAAGTCAGGCCCCCGAACTACTCGCCTGAGACCGTGAGTAAGGCCCCGGTAATTTTATCTATACAGTATTGTGACTCAGCGCTGTCCTTGAAATAGATACCTTCAGCCTCGTGGTACGTACTTGAGTTTCTTTTTAGATTTGTGATTGTAAATATTTTATATATTTTTTTTATAAAAAACTAAAATTCGTTGTGAATGAAATAGGAAGCGTTCAATAAAAATACATGTTGTGTTTTTTGATTAGTAGATTTAATAAAAAAAACAGCCTTTATAAGGTTTGTTTGCACTGCAGACACGCAAGATGTTCCAAATCAATTACTAATAGCACGGTAATAACTACTTCCTACGTATTAAATTTACTTTAGTTTTTTAAACTCTCAAATTTAAATAACCTTTGACACTTTTGTGCACACAGGTTCAGTTTGCCTATAAAATCTAGGGAATTTCCTCGTTTCATGTGAATATTACTACTCGGCTGTCACTGTTCGATATAATGACCCAAAAAAAATTTTGGTACCCATCTTTCTAATTAAAATGAAGCGGTAAGTCAGCATCATTAACATAGGCGTTAGTTAAGGAGGTCAAGCTATTTCCCGCCTATGACGTTGAAAGAGGGTAAACAAGTTCACTCCACGCATAAGAGATCTTTAGATGCCGAGCAATGAAAGCTGTGTGTTCCTACGTGAGTATTATAAGCTAGTCTTATTTATAAGGTGTAATGACATGACTATACGTAAGTAGGTAAGTACAGATTTTTTTTCCTGTCCAATCCAGCAGCAGTTCCAGTCAGCCTGTGACCTATGGCTATATGGGCCGGCTCAACCGGTGTGATACCCCGGCCTCACAGAAAACCGGCAGTGAAGCAATACTTTGCTTTTCGCCGAGTGAGTGAGGTTACCGGAGGCCCTAACCCTCCCCCCCTCTCCCACCTTACCTTCCCTCCCCCTCCCCTTTTCCATCCTTCCCTCCCCCCCTACCCATCTTCCACCCTTCCCTTCACCCACCCCCCTTCCACCCTTCCCCTACTTCCACCTTAAAGGTCGGCAACGCACTTGTAACTCAGTGTCAACAGTGCAACCTGGTTGAAACGTCAGGCAATTGAGAGAAATGTAATACCTATTTCGTGTTATTTCCCGGATAAATACATCATTAAGTACAGATTATTGATACTATTGACGTGAAGGCCTTAACATATAGCCTACCAGCTGTTCAATGTCAGAAGAGTTTCTTACGAATTTCCAATTTTGTAAATATTCAAATAGGAAACTATATTGATGTTACTGGTAACGAAAACCCAAAAATGTGACACGTCTTAAGAAATAAGAGAGAAAAAAATAAAGCAGTAGTAGGTAAACTCTGCGTGAAAAGAGACAAGCAATAAAAAGACAGGGTCTCTTTGAAAATTTGCAAAACTAATGTGTTCCGGAATGAGCCATAAATTTACAAAATGGCCATATTTATTGGTACTCAATGCCTTTAGGGATAGTTAGACACCGAAGGGCACTAAAGAAGCACAGGAACGACTTGTGTGAGAGATTAATCAACACTGTTGTGGCGGTACTGACTGAGCCGCCAGTTAGCGGTCGTTTGGCGTAATTATAAAATTTGTACTATACCGGAAAGTGAGTCGCTACTTGTGTTAAACCATTAGGAACGTAGTTTAGATATGACATGAAAAATGCTAGGCGATGAAAGTAAATGTTATCACGCCCACCACCTTCGTACCACGATACGTAGGGACCAGGTCCCTTCGTACCACGATACGTAGGGACCAGGTCCCTTCGTACCACGATACGTAGGGACCAGGTCCCTTCGTACCACGATACGAAGGGACCAGGTCCCTTCGTATCACATCTTCTCCAGTTCACAAATAAAGAGAGGCAACTCAAACACTCTTATGTACTCATTCTGTTATTTTCATACTTTAAAAATAAACTAATCTGATTAACCAAGGCCTTTTATGCCTTTTATCTCAATCTTTTTACTGCAAATATTTTTACGTAGATATATTTAGTTTGTATTTATGAATTTACTACAATAATATTTACATACACAGACGTTGCGCAGATAAGGAGTGTTTAAGTACTTTAAAGATTGAAATTAATATTCAATGTGTTATTAAAAACATTATATTATATTTTGAAGTGATAACGTCTTATAAATCGATGAACGCCGGGTGCACGCACGAAAAAGCATGACTCATTGTCACGTTCCGCCTGAGCCGAGCGTGCAAGCGAGAGCGCGAAACAAGCGATAGAGAGGCACGATCGGTGACGTTATCTCGTAAAATTATCGTCCGTAAACCGACTTTACATACAACCAATTTTTTTTTACTTGGTTGGTAGTTCAACCTAGGCTATTTCCTGTGTCTGTTTCTGAGACAGATACAGGTACAGCCCGAATACCGAAAGTGTTTAAATGATCGACTTTATAAATATGCGATAACCACACGTCACAATATTTCTAATTAATCGTCGCGATTTTACGGGTAAGTGAAGTATATAGAACTGTGTAAAGACGCTTTTAGAATTTCGTCGACGACGATAATGTCTACATCCTAGGGTCATCACAGACTATAACGGCACTGCAACGGCACAGCTGCAACACAGCGCCGGCGCCGCCTGAAATTGAGGCTACCGTTAGCTGCGAGTCGAGTTGTATGGTTGCAGCAAGCGCGCTTATTGCGCGCCGTTGGCTTTTTCATTTTGACATTATGAAATGTATTATACAACCACGTTTTAAAGCTCAGATTTGAATGACAACTTAATTGCTGGGGTGGAGCCGTGCCGTTACCGTGACGGTATAGTGTGTGATGAGCTACACGTGACAATGTGAAAGCACTTACACATCTCTGCGGGTATTATTTTCAACATTGCACCGCAGGGTTGTCGAAGAGCCTTAAATGTGCGTGTGCATCACCCACCCGTGACGTGCCGTAATGTGCCAATACATTGTATGACCTATGACACTTGACAGTATGTACTTACTGTAGGTCATAGGACATGCAACTGTGTACTGTGTAGCAATGGCCTAAACCACTTTCTGGCACAGCTGCATGCACCAAGTTACTGAGATAAGGCAACTATCGACAGTTCTCATTTTGGGTTATCGGACACCTGACTGACACAGTAAATATATATGCTATATTTATTGTGTAACTGGAGAGTACTATGACGTCGGACAGTTTTAGTACATTTAGTAAAACGTTCCATGAAATAGAAGGATTACGTAAATAAGAGGGAATCTATTTGTTTAATCTCCTATTCCCAATTATTAATTACTAGTAGGCTAAAAAATAGAAAGAAACAAGTCACTAATAGGCCGCGTTGCTATAATCATGAAACGATTCGTTTTGCTGACGGACGGTAAAATTTTCGTTGAAAATTCAACGAAATTTTACCGTCGGCGAACCCCAGATCCCAAATCCCTTACGCGATTTCTGCTTAAAATATAAATAAAGAAGAAATAATATTTTCTGCATATGTTATTCATAAGTTTTTTTTTTTCAAAAAATCCTTAGAAGCTACCTGGAGTTGATGATGAACATCGTTGAGTCCAAAACTAATCAACACATTCAGAAATGTGATATTTTTTTTACATTGTAAATAGTAATTAATAATTACATGTGTAGTAATGTTTATAATTACAATTTGTATAAGGTAATAAGGTCTTGCACTAGTGACCTTCATTACGTTGTAAGAGGAATAACATAACAAGCGCAAAGTATTATTTACATTCCTTTTCTTGCATTACTTTCACTTGCAATCTTAGATTATATATAGGTCCAGATACCGTGACTAGTACAAAAGTCACCGTTTACTTTGAAGCCACTTTTTGGTGCTGTGTGAGTGAACCCCGCCCAACGCGAGTGTCTACGTACAATGTTTGTGTTTGTGTGCATTGACGGTTTTACTACCAGTGCATAGAGGTTACCCCAAAATTCAGGGACTTTTTTATTAAACATATTTTTGTTTTTTGATGTAAGTAATATTAAATGGATACATTTTGAATGTTTTTAAATCAGTTACAAATATTCGTTTATTTCATTTTTTCGTAACACGAGACGATAAATAAAAAAATATTAATTTTTAAATCGTCGTATTAGTTTGTTTTGGGATTAACTAAAAAACCAGTTGGTTTGTAGGTACTTGCAACGCCGGCAGGCAAATATAAAAAATAACATATATTATTTTTGCTAACATTTTGTAGATACTTACTACATAACATAACACTCCTTAAATAATATTATTTTTTAACACGATACAATTAAGATACAATAGAAAAATCAAGATAAATACCATGAAAAATTATGTCAATAATGTAATTTTTTTTTTTAATGTAGCAAAATGTCAATGTACTTACTAAAATTTAAATCTTGAATAGATTCATAGAACCATGAGAGTTTAGGTGAGAATATATTTTATTATTTACAAGCTCTGAAATTGTAAAATTTTTCTAAATACTTGTCTTTTAGATGGTAAACTTTGTAACATATTTTCAATTTTCGCTACATGAAAAAGTCTAATTTTAATGTGGGATACACTATTAGTTTCACGATATTATCAGCAGTCTGGTTACCATAGCACAGCCTCTGCCTAGTTGGGGATCAGACGGCCGTGTGTGCGATGTGTGGAGTTATTATAATTATTATAAAAAAAATCAAAAAATTATGTAATCTAAAAATAAATAAAGTTTGGAAACACTTTGCTGCTTTACATTTTTTTCTCAACATTACAACCCCTAAAAGAAAAAAAAAAGTTTTTTAAAACAAATAAATACGTTTTATGTATAAGTGATACAGTGATGCACAACTTTTTTTTAATAGTGTATTTGTGGGCAGTGACTTTTCGTACCGTACCTCCTACGTAGCAAGCGAAAAAAAAATTAATGAGCACACAACTTCTCACACAAAAATATACTAAAGAATGTATATACAAACTTTTAATAACAATTCTTTTTAACAGATTATTAAGGTATAAGGTTGCAATTTACTGATATTTACTCATACATTTATGCATTTGTTTATAATACCTATTATTTCATACCCAATACCTTTGTAGGCACAGCCCCTGATCGAATTCTCTGACGACGACCACTTTCTTTCATGTAAATGTCCTTAACATCGAAGTGCGCCGAACATATATATGTTTTTGATTTAGGTTTCCACGAAAAATCATTTCTAGTTCGTCTTATTATTTTCGTCCAACGGTTAGCAACTACAGGATTAGTTGGAAATCTATAAAAGTAAAGATATTGCATTTATTCTTATTTTAAAATTTATATCATTGAAAACCACATACCTTTATCATATAAATAGGTATTGTTTTAAGGTAACAATGTTTCGTTTGTCTCGTAACCACGACTGAGTACGAACTAAATTTTTAACTCGATCGTATCGTATCATATCAGGAAACCGGTGCATTTTATCCCAATATTATTGCATTTTAAACCATCAAATCAAATCAGCCACTCAAACCATGCAAATTTAAAGACATATTTACAACAATACTTGGATATATATATATATGTATATATATATATTTTTATAAAGTATCAAGAAACTAGCAAAATTTTACAAGTCCTAAGTGCTCTATAGCTGTGTTCGTTAGGAGTAGTAATAATAAGTTATAATACGAGTACAATCCCACAGCTAAAGTGTCGTTTGACGGACACATTGAACTCCGGGTGCTAGAGTTTAGAAATTAAGAATATTTGAAGGATTCCAGTTTCGCGAACATTAACATTAAGCATATTTCTCGTCTTTCTATAAATAACAAGTTTGGCAAAGAAAAATATATATACTGCTAGAATGCGTTATGGGTAAATGAAATTCACGTCCTGGCAACATCTCTAGTAATGGCGTCGTAATTTTATTAATTTGAAATTTTGTTCTATTGTTTATAAATACATTAGGAAATAGAATACTTCATATGAAATGTGATGTTCTGACACTTAAGATTTTTTTTGTATAATTTTTACAGAATTTGACAGCACAAGCAGGCATTTTTAAATATTATAAGTAGCGACTCGAGACGTACTTCAGCGGCGAACGTTCGCTCGCGTGTGACGAGTGAGACGCTTATATTTATATTAGACGCTTGTATTTTTTGGCTTCAGTTTTGAGGCACGGATTAGGCATCTGGACCTATATATAATCTAAGCTTGCAATATTAACATTACTAACTTGCACTGCGCACGTGCGGTGTGGCTTATTATAGACTAACAGCGCCCCGCGGTTTCACCCGCGTAAGTCCCGATCCCGTGAGAATATCGGGATTAAAAGTAGCCTATGCGTTAATTCAGGTCTCCAGCTATCTACATACCACGTTTCATCGCAATCGATTCAGTGGTTTTTGCGTGAAAGAGTAACAAACATCTATCCATCCATCCATAAAGATTAGCTAAACAGTTAGTTGAAACGCGCTTATTTCAGTTTCTGAGATTCGGATTTGTTAATTTCTTTTCTTTTTTATGTGTATACTGTTTCGATACGTCATTGTCATCATCGAACAAACAGACCAACTATATTTTAAACGACATCAAATAAGGTGGTATTATGTATGTAGTTTTACCGATTTCTAGGCATGGACATAACCGTTCGAGTTTTTCGAAATCTATTCTTTTAAGTTAGATTCCGCATGGTCTACTATTTATTTTTTTTTCTCTTTAAAAAGACAACTCCCGCATTAGGAATCACTCCTGTGTCGCGGGGGACTTTACAAACATAGAAACAACGGACATAAAGAACAGCCAGACTCAGGTGGGAATCGAACCCACGACCTATAAGCATAGCGGTCAGGGTCACTAACCACTAGACCAACAGGCCAGTCGTACTATATTTGTCTATGATATATAGTACGCATTGAAAAACGTCATTTATGGAATAAACTAAGCGCAATATAAAGTTGTTATAATTGAAACCAATAAAAATTAACAAACAGCTTAACAGAACCTTTTAAAACAGGCTTCACTTTTGTTTTTGTTTTGGTATAAAACATTTTTGGAACGAAGTTCCTTATGGGGCCTTGCGGAGGGGTACCCTAGCCGGCAAAAACGTCCGTAACGTAAGATTTTTATGTATAGTCCATGTATGATGGCTATACAGTGTCTAATGTATAGTCTACGTGATGACTGTTATTATTATTATTATATATTTTTATAAATCATTGTAAATAAAATTAAGGTGTTAAGATAATTTTGTAAAGTAGTTTTTTGGATTTTTATCGATAAAAAAGTCATAATAAAAATGTTTAAACGAATAATTATTTTGTTTATACCTCGAATAGAACTTGAAATTAATATTTTTATAATAAGGAACTTCGTTCCTATCAGTTGTCCATCAACACCACAGTTTTTTTTTTATTATTTATATATTAAAACTTATACTTAAGCATTTTTAACCCACACTATACCGTTCCGAAATAATGGCTAATATATTCGAAGGTACAAAATAACTTTGTGATTATTTAATATCGAGCAAACAATCAATAGGTTGTACATTATAAATATTATATTAAACTCTTTTAACCTTTGTACCATAATATACTAGTATGAAATTATTATCATTTGGAACGCATTTATTGTACAAAATTAGTACTTATACACAACACGCTTGGAGTGCTTGAGATACTCAAGTTCTACTCGCTCGGGTTCCAAAACAGCACAAATTTATGACATACTTTGCGGTTTTTATTTTAATATGAAGTGCCTTTAGCGTGATCTCGACTACAATATTGATGACGATACTAAAATATTGTTCCTAGGCGTCTTTTAAACCAAAGATCGCAGATAGAAGACTATTCAAAATTTTCTCAATAATTTAAGCTGTAAATAATTTTAGAATATATTTATACAAAAAAGTTTGTCCGTCTACTTTGTCTGCCGCATGCCGTATTGTTAAAGAGAAAAGCCAATTCATTATTGATACTAACAGCTTCAGAAATGATTTCTGTGGTTATATCTCTTGGTTATTTAAATTAACTACTATGAGTCACACAAACATATTTACCTAGCCCTTGAGGGGTTATCGTTACGTTAAACTGAGATCATAGTAGCGTACTTTTACAAAAATTATGTGTAGGCAAATCGTATTTACATCCCAATCATCCCATTCCTAAAAAAAATAAGTAGGATAAAAAAATGTACAAAGTCAAAGTAAACAATCCAATCAATTTCAATTCAAACATTTAAATCAATCAATACAATTTCAAAGTTAAATTTCAATAACTTCATTTCAATTGTGTCTAGACATTTCATAGAGTACCTACACAAGGTTTAGTTTACAATACCGAAATGGTGATTACACAGGAATGTCAATGTTTATGTTACAATAAATCTTTAAACTTAAAACTCTTAACTAAATGTTTAAGTACCTCTCATACTGAACATCTCTAGTTACAAGTACCAAAATTATTAATACATCCATTCTTCCGTCATAAGTAGGAACGAGTGATCTTTTTAACAAATCATTTATCACAAAAACGTATTTACATTCTCTGAAGTTTTTATAAGGACCTTCAATTATATGATTTATATTTATTCCTCGCACCTCCAATTTGCTCCTGATTATATTCCTTGCGCGTTCCAAGACAATTCAACTTCAACTCCAGCACTTTCCGAGCATTAGGTATGCTTCTAGACTTCATAAGTCACTTTTGTAAGGTACACACATTAAAAACTAAAAATTATAGGACGTCGATGTCAATAATACTAATATTAGAAACGTGAAAGTTTTTGAGGATGTACAGATGTATAAATGTACCTATGGATGTTTGTTACTCTTTCACGCGAAAACTACTGTATGGATTTTAATGAAACTTAATATGTAGAAAGCTGGAGACCTGGATTAACACATAGGCTACTTTTATCCCGATATTCCAACGAGATCGGAACTTATGCGAGTGAAACCGCGGGGCGCTGTTAGTTAATAATAAAGGGTTCGGTGATGTGTAGATTGTTTAAGGGTGCCTATCTAAAAACACCTGCGAGAAACACCAGTTTTTTGTTTTATGGTAATGGCGAGGCGATAGACGAGCAGACGGGTCACCTGATGGTAAATGACTACCGCCGCCCATGGGCACCTGTAACTCGAGAGTCACAAGTGCGTTCCCGCCCTTTAAGGTGGGAGTAGGAGAAGAGGGGGAGGTGAGGGCTGACTGGGAAGAGGGGGAGAGGGGAAGGACGGGAATAAGGGAGAGGGAAGGGTAAGGGCCTCCGGTAACCTCACTCACGCGGCGAAATGCAATGAAAAAGCATTGCTTCACTGCCGGTTTTCTGTGAGGCTGTGGTATCCAGTGGACTCGAGCCGGCCCATACGTGCCACAGCATGGCTGTCCCACGTTAGATTTATTAATTACATGTAATTATGCGAATCTCAACTAAGATATAATTTCAACAATGAGTTTAAGCGGGCCTTTAGTTATTAGATGCCAGTATTAGGAATGTATGTGTGATTAGTCCCATTTCTTTGTTGACTTATCGATGCTTTTACAAGGCCACGGTTATGCAATGACGTCTGAATTAGGCCAGTTGGAACTATGCGGAGTTATCTATCTATACATATTATGTTATATTAATGTAATAAGTAAATATTGTTGGTAGGTGATGTGTGATGAGTGATGACTAACACTGCCATTGTTTGCATTTGCGGTGACAAATTTATATTCCGTTAGCATTTTGTGGCTTTAATTTGCTTTTATCATATTTACTGACATTTAAATCTTTCGAGCCGCGTTTCAACCATCTTTATATTATACGAGATGATATTTAAATACTGTATAGTAATATACTGACTAAATAAATAAAAAATAATCAAAATAATAATCAGAAGCACTGTAATTTTTTGAGAAGAGAAAAATCCCACTAATATTATACATGTGAATCCAAGTTTGGATGGATGTTTGTTACTCTTTCACGCAAAAATCACTAAACCGATTGCGATGAAACTTGGTATGTAGATAGCTGGAGACCTGGATTAACGCATAGGCTACTTTTTGTCTCGATATTACGATATACGATCGAGACTTGCGCGGATGAAACCGCGTTTCACTGCTAGTATCTTATATAGAAGTAATACCTATTGAATTCTAAGCGCCAAATATGTAACAACGTTCAAAAATGTATTAATTAACGAAGTACAGACAGGTACAAAATGAGTACACACAATCAGCAATAAAATTTGTTTTATGACCACTTGTGTTCATTACGATTAGTTAACACAAGTTCAACATCGTTTAGCGGCAATCGGAACCATTTAAACCTACAGCTGCAAAGGCAGACCAATATATAAAGGTATGTATTCACCATGAGTCATTAGCGGTGCATCCTCATCGTGCAGCGCGAACGTGTTGTGTCCGTCCTAAATAAGAATTCAGTTTCTTGCGCTGTTTGTTGACGGTTTTTATAAATATTCTAATTCTGAATACACATGTCTGGTGATTTTTTAATATTTTTTATAAACAACTCCTACAATAAAAGAACCTCCCGAGGAAGGAGGTTCAGAATGCAAAATACAGCCAGACTTGGAATAACATTTTACGTAACCACAACCACGACAGCCGTTGAGGAGACTACTTAAAGTTTTGCGCTAGTCCTAAACCAACATATTTTTAAATATGTATTACTGTATATTATACTGACAGTCTTACAGTTACAGTGATGCGTAGTAGGAGCTCAAGTAACCTTTTTATTAGAAGTATGTAAGGATACATACTCTGAAAATGTTACATACTTGTTTGTAATACAGTTACTCCATAGTCGGAACGAAGCATAGCATTTATCTAACAATTACATGTTAATAACATACTTGTCGAAGAACGTGTTTGGATTTTAGATGAATCCTAATTGGCAGTAATTAAGAACTTGTTTAGAGCTTCTATTAAAGGAATTATCATATGTGCGGGATCGAAATAATTACTAGATTACTCTGTGAAAATAGGTTTTAATTTAATGCGGTGGACAACTTAATTAAATTGGTGAGTCGTGAATAATTTACTTCAACGTGAAAGGTCGCACATTGGGTGAGGGCTATGTCCAGCAAAAGACTGCAATAGGGTAATTGATTGATTGAATAGGTTTTACCAGTTACGGGGGATAACTGTAGATGATGAAGTAGTGAAAAACACAGAACTGAGAATATGAATTTAGAAATGCCATCGTCTGTATTCTGTTCCAAACCATGTGTCGCCAGTTGACGATACCTAATCATTATTTTACACACATACAGAACTCTTCGCTAATTCATCACAGAGGATTCATTAATTTATAATTACACTAAACACCCTTACGTTAATCAGTATACTTACAGTATACACACTTCTTACTTATTCTCAGTTCTGTGGTGAAAACAAAGATGACGTGTTTAGGTGTAACGGAAGAGCAAATGAAATAAACAAAAAGTCAGTCGAGCTCGTCATCTTTTGATTGCTATTACTTAAAAATATTTTTACTGAACTTTTTACTACATCTGAACATGGTATTATATTATTCTTATATTTAACTTTCACTTATAAGCAATGTAACCAGAACATTTGAAGCCAGAAACATAATTATTGAAAAGTTTTGTTGGAGTTTCTTGCATGTTCTTCTCCAAAGGATCAAGACGGAGCAAGTTAAATAAGAATCTGGCAATGCTCTAAAATGATAAGGTGAAGTGAGAATCTTCAAAATTCAAGTCAGTTTGTTCTCGTATAATACATAACTCATTAGTAACCGTTATCTTGAATTTGATTAATGCAGACAGTAATAAATACACGGTTTATGTTCAACATTCGTAACAAAAAGTATATCAAAACAACAGCCTCGTTTATTATCACTGTAGAAGCACAATACACACACCTGCAAGTCCTGCAACTGTAAATCAGCAAACAAAGTAATTTAGTTGCTTCATCTAATTTAGGACAACCTTTTTAGAACTGCCCAATTGGAGTACTTAACTACATTTCAAATTATATTTTACATACTTGGATAGTTGCCAATGTGGCAACAGATGGATGTTAGGAAGATACACATCACTGGTGTTCTTTTTAACCTTTACAATTAACCTAAGTTGGAGGGGGTCACTTAGTTCAATACTTTGGCTGGGGCTCTACCTACGTTTAGGTTTTGTTAATAAGATAAAGATTTGGGTTTTTCTCAGCCAATGCGATAATTTTCGTGTGATTCACAGGTAAACGAATGAATGAATGAAATGTGTGGTTCCTAGATTAAGTGAACTTTGTGTTCGTTAATTGTATATTTCTAAACTCGCCAGCGACGAAGTAGTATAACCCATAGTCAAGGTCCAGTCCAGTGCTCTTTTAATACGCAAAATCAAAAAGTATAACAAGAAACATCATTGTAATATCGGTGATATTTCTACAAATCAAACACAGCCTTCAAACTTAATTATCTACCAAATACAGGTAATTAAACTTTAAACATTAAAACGGTTATAGAAAGCCTATACGCCATCGCTGACTTTTTTGTAGTAGTCCTAATAAAGTGGAACAATTACATCATACATTATTTGTTATATTTCAAAAGATAAGATGGCATTTTCGATGAAAGCGGCGGTTTCTCAATCGGCGTGATTTCTTCCGACATCTTGAACAATAAATTATCGTCATATTTCAACAAATTAACACAAAACAATACCTATTAAACTGTACGTATAAACCTTCCTCTTGAATCACTCACCTCATGAAAACCGCATTAAAATCCGTTGAAAGAAAGAAAATACATTGCGTAGTGCAAAGATTTAAGCATACACCTAGACACAGATAATACGAGTAGTAACTTGCACAAACGCGATTGCGGGAAACGACTTTGTTTTATAGGTACTATGTAAAGATTTGTTTTTAAATTTAATGTTATGCCTAAAAGAAGAGTTCCTCATTATCATCAATACTCATACAAATTTATAAACAAAATTAAAGTGTCTGTTTGTAATGTCAAAGAATATTTTTTTAAGCTCGTGCAGTTATTTTCACGATACCTATGCCTAAAAATCAGTTTTTTTAATTTTTATCTGTCTGTCTGTTTGTTCCGGCTGATATCCGGAACGGGTGGACCGTGCTGGTGTAATAAGGAGTAACTTAACCTACTTTTATTTTCGAAAAAGAATAGGGTTTCGCGCAAAATATGTAAATATGTACACGCGAGCGAAGCCGCGCTCGAACTGCTAGTAATAAGAGGTCTCCTAATAATTTTGTTCAATATCAGATTACTTCACTTAGAGATTATATTTTATTTTTTACGCTGTAGTTTAAGTCAAACGTTTTTATTTATATTTTTTAGGAGTGTCCGGGAAAAAAGTGTCGATTTTACTCATGTGTCCGATGTTATTTAAGTTTTTGTGCGGCGTCGCCAATTTAAATATGATAGCAGGCCTAATTTCAACCCAATTTACCATCATAAAAAACAACATGTTGTTGTTCAGTGGCTCACTAAAAGCGTCATGAAACTTGGTCATCATCTGTTTTTGTTTTCTCAAAACCGTTCATTTCAATGACAGACTCATAACACCAATTGTACGTAGTTGTTTGTGACAACTTTCGACTCGTTATTTCGTCTCCTACGGATGGGAATGCTTTATTGTATAATTTATCGTTGAATAAACAATAGAACGGTTTCATTTCCGTCATAACAATAAATAATTATCTCTCGTGAGTCAAGTGTTGTTGATAATTGTTTCGCGAATGTTAGTAGAATAAATCGAACGTAAGTAATTGAAAAAAAATTAGAAGGTAGTATAGTAGACTTAATTGCCTTAGATAATGAAATAATCATTCGGGTACGCGACCCCGGTCTCTGTGAGCTACTGCAGTCTCAGTCCCGTTCCCCATCCGAGACTTGCGGTATCTCTTACCCTAGGTTCCTCTCCCTACCCATTTTTCCTTTTACAAACTTACCTTCTTCCTTTTTTCCCGTCTTAAAACGACTACATTCCCAAGGAGGGTTAGCGTCAGGCAGGCCAGGCGGCTGGCCACAAAATAAACCAGGCAAAACCCTTGGAAATGTTAGCATTGCGCCGACCCTAATGAAAATGGGTAAAAGCGCTGAGAGATGATAATGATAAAGAAATAATAAATCTACTTTTTCTGTCGCTACACGTCGCGTCCTTACCGAGACCGGCGCATAGTCTATTGTTAAATTGCTTAATTCTGGTAAAACCAGATTAATTCTATAAAAATAGGAATCGGTTACGATGGCCTATTTTTATAACAAGGGAATCAATAGTACTCTGTGGAGACGAGAGCAAAGGCGAAGAAAAACTGCGAGGCATCGGAGGGTGGTGTATGCGCCACGTGCTGATCAAAGGACGCGTGAGACATATTCGTCACACGTTCGTATAGAAACGTTCATAAAGTCAGAATAAAGATAAGAACAGTAAGTACGCCACCAAATAAGCGGTGTACTTATTGCTAACGCATTTTTTCTCTTCCTAACTTTTAAACTTTCGCGTTCCATGATATAATTATGTATTTACGCGGGAATTAATGCGATCACGAAAAGGTGTTACATACCTCTAAATTTCCTGACTTCGACGAATTGGCTTCGACCAGGTTGCACTGGCCGTGGTCACAGGCTGACTGGCTCAGTGGTGCACGCCCTCCATCGTCGAGATCGTGAGGTAGAGGTTCTTCATCCAACCGCACATTTTCGATATTTTTGATATTTTTGTTTCGCCATGTAGATCAATATTTACAACATCTCAACTCTATTCTTCCCAAGATAAGATTCACATATGAAATGCAGGTGGATAGGACGTTGTCATTTTTAGATGACAAAGTAACCGCGAGATCTGATGGGTCCTTGTCGTACTGTGTGTACCGCGGGCCTACTCATACAGATAGGTACCTACATGCCACGTCTCATCATCATCCCCGACACCTGCAATATGTTATGACATCACTCAAGAACAGAGCATACGATCTTTTTGACCCTGAGCATTTGGAGCGAGAGCTGGATTATGTTCAGGAGGTACTCAAAGGCAACGGATATTAGGTGAATGGAACACGGAAGTAAGCATCCGGAGGTGAACAGACAACCAGCCTACATGCCATATGTCAAAAGAGTAACGGATAAGATCGGCTCCGTGTTAAAGAAATAATCCATTACGCCATGTTTATCAGCAGTCTGGTTACCATAGTTTAGGATAAGACTGCCGTGTGTGAGATGTGTCAAGTTATTAGATTACTTTTAATTGATTCAAGTTACAACTTTCTTTGTCATATACTGCTTAAGACATTTTCTTTGACAATATGGCGTCATACTGGTTTGGGGTGTAACGTAAACATCAGAGTAACTAGATAAGTAAACATTCTATTGTCAACGACACACGTGCTTACTAGTGACATCATTATATATTCAGCTAATCTAGAGCATCTTCGATTGTATGACGTAAGCAAAATAAAAATATCTTTTCTAGTTTTTTGGTTCAATAGAAATTATTATTGTGACGATTAACTACTAATTTTGACATTAACATAAGCGATCGCCTTGGAACCTATTCGCGCAAAGATTTGCTGAATCTGACAACAAGTGAAGTGATGTAAAAACAAAGCCTGCCTTATAATCATGTATTTCCACGGGAATTAACGCGATCACGAAAAGGTATTTGCCTGACGTTTCGACCAGGTTGCACTAGCCGTGGTCAAGTCTGCCTTTATCCATATAACCTCTATGTTTAAATCGTCATTCCTTTGTGGTGTTTACGATTAGTGCTTTCATAAGCCCTATTTAATTTTGCAATTAGGCAATAGAAGTTTAATCTTTGGAAATGATTCACCTGCTGAGTAAGTAAATGTTCAGTTTTAAGGCATGAGCTTCTAAGTCAGGCCACGTCTTAATATCAAAATAGGGCCTTGTTTAATCAACAGCATCCAATCCACACAGAGTTACTTTTGAGATATTTAAGTAAGTAAATTTGTAAGTAAATTTAAGGCATTATTTTGTCTTTGTTTCAGCGTTTCACTTCAAAAAAATACTGCTAGTATTTTTTTGAAGTGAAAACTTCCTTAGGGGCGTTGTGCGCTTTTTGGGATGGGTAAAAAATGTTAAACTCGCATCAGGACACGTAACCTGATCGAAAATTCGTAAGATGGAGCCTAGTTTCTTATATTTAAAATAATATAACATTCGAAATTCAAACATTTATGAGCGGCCAGGAGCGCAGAACTTCCAGTGTACCCTATGTGTACATTTAGATATGTTATTACCTACTTTTTATTTTTAACCTAATTATATGTATACAGATGTGTGTGTATGTGTATGCAAATACATTATGAAGTTATGTTTTCACTTCTGACGTGCAGTCCTACGACTGACTGTTTTTGTTTCGTTATAATATGATTTTCTTAAACGATCTAAGTAACTCGACGTCATATCAATAAAAAATAAAAAGTAATGTCCTTTAACACATGTGGGGTGGTACGGTTTATCGAAATTATCATGTTGCAAGTTCTCAAAAAAAAATATAAATAAAAAATAAAATTTACTTAGAAATGTTGACTGGCCTGGAATATTGGACTAGTTAGTGGTAAGTGATCCTGACCGCTGAGCCAGAGGCCGTGGGTTCGATTCCCACCCAGGACAAAATAACTGTGTGATGAGCATGATGATTTGTTCTGTGCCTGTGTGTAATCTATCTATAATATGGATGTATTTAGTAATATATAAGTATGTTTATCAGCAATCTGGTTACCATAGTACAATATGGTTGATCTGTGCGATGGCTGGCGTGTGCGTCATGCTCGTGAACGGGTGCCGTTGGTCAGGGCTGGTCATCTCCGGACTGTTATTTATTACTTAAATATGTATAATAGTAATTAGCGCGTCTATTTATATTTTAGAATAATAGGTATGTTACATTGTCCTCACATTTCATTTTCGCTAATAAGCAATGTTACCAAAAATTTTTCTTTTTAATATTTTAAAAAATAGTGTCCTTGGACTTTCTTGCCTGTTCTTCTCCATAGGATCTACGTATTGGAACAGGCAACTAGCTTCACGACTGACTTAGTCTGACTGACTCCTACTCCTGACAATTCAAAAATACCTATTATTGATTTAATTGAAATAAATAGTTTTATTTGATTTGATCTGATACAGGCTCTGCCTAGTTTGGGATCAGACGACTGTGTGAGGTATGTCAAGTTATTATTATTATTCACTCATTTTCGACAATATTGTAGGTTTGGTCCTCTTCGATAAAGGACTTTCAATAATATTAATAGAATAATTCTTAAAAGTATTTCCCGCATCTGATCAGCTGGATACTATATGCTATAAAGGAAAGCCTTTGTCAAGGTAATAACAACTGAATCTCAAATGAGATACGAATCGTTATGGCTCACAGTCACATAATTCCGTAATGACATATCTCATAGTAGATTGGTTTAATTCTATCACACATTATTCTTAATGGAAAATAGAGTCGGAACAATAGAATGAACTTTAAACCTTTGTGTCATTTATGTTATAGTTAATTGTTAGAGATAATTTTAGCCATAATGGCGGCTATGTTTGTAACTGCCGTAATATATAGGTATTAAATTATAATTTTTATGTTTCAACAAGCTCATGGTTCGTCGGCGGGTAGCAGTTACCAATGCCCAAATATCAATGGAGTCACTCAATCATAGACAATCCTATTCCAAAGGAAGTTTTCTACTCACCAGTAGGTATGTTGCATGTTGTAAAGTGGAGTTATTTCTCCAGTCAGCTCTCGAGCTCTGTCAGCGTCTCTGATTCGAACAGTGATCGGCTGTGTGCCACGTGCCTTTTGTTAAAAGTATGATCATTAGTTCTGTGTTAGACATTTATCTATAACTTGTGTGTATTTAGTAATATATAAGTATCTTTATCAGCTGCCTAGTTACCATAGTACAGATTCCGCCTAGTTTGGGATCAGACGGCCGTGTGTGAACTTTATCGATAGTGCTATTGAAGATATCGACAGCTTCAATTGTATCGATACTATAGATGGTATCTATACTGGACAGACAGACAGATATAACAACAAATTAACAAGTTTTGGATTTTCTCCTTGACTTGTGTTGTGAGACCTTGCTTCTCACCAAATTTCATGATTCTAGGTCAATGGGAAGTACCCTGTAGGTTTTGATTTAACTGTTCAAATTTGGTCAAATATAATGCTTATGGCGTCATATCTTATGATTGCGTTGACTTAGAAGCTTGATATTTTTACAGCTTCAAGAGATCGCAGAGTTATGTATATGTATTAATTTCAACTTTAAACAACTTTCCTGAGAAAAAGGTCTTGACGGACAGACAGACAGACGGACAATAAAGTGATCCTATAAGGGTTCCTTTTTTCCTTTTGAGGAACAGAACCCTAAAAATGGTCGATCGATAATATCGAAGTATAATACTATCGATATACTATCGGTATCGCAACAACACTACCCAATGCTAGTGGAATCTTTTATCTTAAGAATGTTGAAACTTTTACATTTGAAAGCTAACCTTCCCTAGAGTATTACGTTTTTTTTTTATTGACCCTACACATTAGCCAAACACAAATTTTCGTAGTACTTACTAGATAGCTGCGGTTTTCTATAGGGTAATGTTACTTAACAGGTCAACGTTTCAAGTGGTATAAGGGGTATAAGTACATAATATCATACCACGACATTGCAAAACGAACGGCGGATATTGGCTCTTTGCTACAAACTTCGAAGGGTTAACTCCTAATAGATCGATCAATAAATTATTTAATACTAGCAACCCGCCCCGGCTTCGCACGGGTAGCAGAGACATCTTCAACAATCATCATACATCATATTTCAACCAATTTACACAAAACCTTAATAAATTATATACCTAAACCTTCCTCATGAATCGCTCTATATATTGGTGAAAACCGCATGAAAATCCGTTCAGTAGTTTTTGAGTTCATCGCGAACAGACAGACAGACAGACGCGGCGGGGGACTTTGTTTTATAATATGTAGTGACAACTAGAGACTTTATTAATATCCGGTATTGTCGATAGACAAGATTCAATACCTTGACACTTGTAACTGTACACCAGTTTGGTCTAAGTCCTAAAAATTTATTGAGTTAAATTCTTCAGAACAAAGAAACCGTGACCAATTTATTAAAAACTAGCAGCGCCCCGCGGTTTCACCCGCGTAATTCCCGATCCCGTGGGAATATCGGGATAAAAAGTAGCCTATATGTTAATCCAGGTACCTATCTACATACCAAGTTTCATCGCAATCGGTTCAGTGGTTTTTGCGTGAAAGAGTAACAAACATCCATCCATCCATCCATCCTCACTTTCACATTTAAAATACATATTAGTGGGATAAATAAAATTGAAATATATGTTTGTAATGTCATAATAACAGTATTTTACTAAATGCATCTGAATGTTCACACGTTTTTTTTGTATGTCTGTTTGTTCCGGCTTATCTCCGGAACGGTCGGATCGATTTCCACGGGACTTTCACTAGCAGATAGCTGATGTTACAAGGAGTAATTCAGACTACTTTTATACCCTTAACGTTAAACAAAATAGTTTTAAAAAATACGAAAATATGGCTACAAAATGGTATTACCCGGCTTTCTGATACAAAGAAATAAAAAATCTTCCATAAAAACAATCTAAGCCCTACGTTTAAACCAAGATTTCCTGGAATCAACATCTCAACACGATCATTACATACATGCTTTTCCGTTGATACAAGAACATGAAGCAAATTCATTAAATAATAACATCAACAAGATGACGAAGATTTTTTGTTAGACAATCCACGTTACCAGGGAAATTGCTATGTGGTTTGTATATGAGTAATAATCTAGAAATAATGACTATTTCCAAGGTGATATAGGATGACTATGATTTGTTTGGTAATCTTAGGACTTGGACTTGACGATTGGAAAAGGGTGGCCATGAGTTTTTCTTCGCTTGGTCTTTTTTCAGAGGCCATGGCAGTGCATTGCGGAAAGCATAAAATTAAATGTTAATTCTGACGTTCCTAATTATCACTTTGCTATGTCTGGAACTATTTTTATTTTTAAGACGTCCTATAACGTGGGTTGTAAATTATTATTATTATATTTAGGAAAAAAGACAACTCCTATCATGAATTAGTCAGCCTGTGACCACGGCCAGTGCAACCTGGTCGAAACGTCAGGCAATTGAAAGGTATGTAATACCTATTGATTGCGTTAATTCACGTTTAAATAATTAAATATCATTTTTATTTACTTTTTTATTTTTATTTATTTATTTACCACATACAACTATGCCACGGTTTCACGGGGGACAAATTTTTGTCCCGTGTCTCACAACCCTCGGCGCAGCGTAGTGGCAATTCTTACTGTCCTTGTTAACGCCTTCAGCTAACTCAATAAATGTTTGTGTTATATTTATAATACAAACATTTATTAAAGAATCGTCCGTGTATTACAGGCATCCCTGTAACCATATGTGGCTCCGGCATCCACGCTGTCGAATTTACCGTAAAAACTTTTATGTACACTTTAGTAATGGGTTCAACCAACACAGGCCTCATGCGTTGATTAAAGTTTACCGATGCGATGCCTAAACAGTCGCAATACCAAAGGCTACCCTTGCCTAATTTATGACGCATGAATCGCATGATGATTGACGCCATAAATTGAACCGGAATCATTTCTTACCCTTTACATTGTTTTTCAGTTCCTTTCTTATTTAACACTAGCAGTTCCCGCGCGGTTTCACTCGAGTGTACATATTTATAATTTTTTGCGCGGAACCCTAATTCTTTTTCAAAAATAAAAGTAACTTAAGTTACTCCTTATAAGACCAGCTATCTGCTAGTGAAAGTCCCGTGGGAATCGGTCCACTCGTTCCGGAGATTAGCCTTAACAAACAGACAGAAAGACAAAAAATTTAAAAACTGATTTTTAGACATAGGTATCGTGCAAATAACTGTATGGGTTTAAAAAATAACTATTATTTTGACATTACAAACAGACACTTCAATTTTATTTATTTGTATTGAGTATTGATGTGTTGATAAAAAACTTCTACAATGATTATGATAGGTTATGATAATAAGATTTCATATTATGCGAAAGTCTTAAATAAACCTGATAAACAACTTTGTTAAACTAAATATAACTTTTGCAAATATTTTTTAGATCAATTATTACTGTAGATAACCAAATATCAACCGCATTCTTGTTTCATATTAAACGGGTGGGCCCGTGACCTTGCCCTTGATGTCGTCCACCGTTTCCGACCCATGAAAGTTCACTCATTATAGCCGCAAAATAAACAAGGCATATTTTAGTGCGTAAAAGACACATAGCTATGTGACTTTGCCTTCCTACGGACAAAGTACATATTTACTGTGAAACAATTTTATTTCAGTCGTAGCATTTTTATTATCTTGAGCAGGCTTTGGCACCTGTTGGATCACCGAAATGGTCTTAATAAATGGATTAAGGTGTTGTGAGACCGCTCCTTATTAAAGCTCCGATAGTTGAGATGATCTTGATTCTCATTCGACTTCCATTCTACATTTTTAATCCAAAAAATACCCCTAAATTGTAGTCTTGGAATAATCATTACTGGACGAAATAAAAAAACATGAACTCAGTGCACGTGTACCAAAGAAGCACACGAGGCGGGATATGGGCAGGTCCATATTTACAATATATTGCGGATATTTAATAAAATCTTAGTACTTATTCGCGTGTAGTAGTAACAAGCGGCAAGTGGTGAATGGTGACTGGCAAGCATGTCATCAAAGGTCATCATGTGACTCATGATGACCTTTGGATACTTGGAATAATACTTTCCGTTTTATAAAATAGTAGATAAATATATAACATAATGTAACGCTTTAACTTTTTTTTGCTTTTCAAATTTATTTTAGGATTGAGTTCACGACGTTCGCGTACAAGATTAATATTACATAATACTTCTTCAAACAGAACATTAGATATATATCAAAATAAATTTCTTATCACTCGTTAGTGGATCTCAGAATTTGCATTACAAATTAGGAAAGTATTTAGTTGTGTATGTGTGTATCATACGTAACTATGTATATAAAAGATACATAGTTACGTATATCCACTTTATAATATCCACTTTTAAAATTAAAATTTACCCCGTTTTTGCAACATTTTTCATTAATGCTCCACTCCTATTGATCGTAGCGTGATGTTATATAGTCTATAGCCTTCCTCGATAAATAGGCTATCCAACACTTTTTTTTTTTTAATTCGAACCAGTAGTTCCTGAGATTAGCGCGTTCAACCCAACAAACAAACAAACTCTTAGACTTTATAATATTAGTATACACAGGCCTCAGCTATATGTTTAGAATTTGATAACTGTTTAACTCTGTTAGCGTCTCGTTTAGTTGTACCAGAATAAACATATTTTCTTTCTTTCTATGTCACGATGTACTTGCGCGCGCTAAATAACTACCGGCCGCTGGTCCGTCGGCGGACCTTATATGCAGTCACACGCAGTGGATTGCTGACAGCGGCATCGCACGCACACGCTTTTATTTCTAAAGTACAACAACGTAATTTGAGATCATATTCAAATATTCTTTAAATACTATAAAATTCACATTCAAAATTGATATGGTTGTTTATGTGCAGTATATTAATGTAGATAAAGTAAGAGAAAAAAAGCCCAGCAGCACTATTCATGAAATTAAAAAAATATATCCTCTTAACCCTTTTTATTCTTGTTGACAACACATGTAGGATTTTTGTAAACTTAAATATTTGAAATTAAAAATAAGCGCAAGTACTTAATTAACAGGTAGGTATACCAATTGCATTTTGTAAATAAATATATTAAAGAGGTAACCCTACACACATTTTAAAGCCCGCAAAGAGTAGGTAATTAAAACAGTAGGGTTCGATATTTTTGTAGGGAGTAATTTATCTGTCACGTAGTAACTACTTAGTAATCTGTGGTATAGGTTTTAAAAGATCGAATCTTGCAAATACATAAACGTCATCATTTGTTGTTTAATTAACTAAATTATTACACTTTAAAATATTTTATCATAAACTACTACTATTTGAATTAATAAATAAATTTTAACACTTTCCCTCGAGATTAATGCATTCTTAGAACAGCACGATAACAAGAATTATAGTCTCTTACCCTAGACTAAGTAGTCAACCACAACGTCGTCGTTCAAAATTACTTTCTCAAATTTCGTGATATCATGGCTACCCTAGCGTAACGCAATAAGTTTAGAGGTAATCGCCCGGCCGGCCGAGTGCACGTGCACTGAGAACGCACTCGGCTCAAAGCTACACAGTGCGCGCCGTGGGTCACGAAGTTTTTTTGTTTTCGACACTTAGGCACAGAATACATAATAGTACAGGTACTTAGGGCAGTGGGACACGACTGCTATTCATATTTTACTAGCTACACTAACCAGTTTCAATATTATAAAATTTGTATGGTTACACACTGCGGTCCTATAAACTGAACAGTGGGCGTGTGTTTATAATATACATAGTCCATAGTCCGGCAGTAGGTACGTGGAATTAGGGCGTTAAATACAAACACAAACAGAACAAAGAATAAACTATTCTGTTTTAGAATATTTGTTTAAATTATCTTATCTACAATGTTTAACGTTTATATTACGTTGTTTAATTCATTCGAATTCCCGATGACTGCATGTCTTTTATAAAAAGTTATTATATCTTTGTCTCAGAGAGAGCTCGAAAAGTAATAATACACTAGTCGAACAATAGATGAGCCGTCATCGCGTCATTTAAGTAAGTACCTACACCAGTAACCTTCACTGAGATTTATGCATGAAATACAACTTATGACAAACCTTTAAGAAAGGAGATCATAGTGACGGCAGAACACTGACTCCCAAGTCACAGGAATACCTTGTTCGGGACTTAGGGTTTAACCCTACCTGTGTAACCCTTAAACATTCTGTAACCTAGTTTTTAAAGTCAAATTGTTAAAGGTTACTTTGGATCAATAAATATTATTATTATCATTAACTAAACTGGTGAATCTCGTGATTCTTGCAGATCGACTCAAAATACGTTAACTGTTTCGTGAACTTGAAAAAAATGGAAATGCGTGAACACTATTTACGAATTATCATCTAAATAATGATTCTCTATTAAATAGGTACATACATATAGCAAAATAAATCAGTCAGTTCTGCAACTGCTTATGCTATTGTATGCAATGTACTAGCTGTCCTCGCAGTTTCACCTGCGTTTATGGTTACTGCTCCGTTTCTATTGGTCGTAGCGTGATGTTTTATAGCCTATAGCCTTCCTCGATAAATGAGCTATCCAACACTAAAATAATTTTTCAATTCGAACCAGTAGTTCCTGAGATTAGCGCAAACAAACCCTTCAGCTTTATATTATAATATTAGTATAGTTAAGAATTCAATGGTAATAAAGAATTCAAAAAATATTTATTTATTATTTATTTAGTCCGTTAAACTGGGTGAGAGATTTAATCTTTGTGGCTGCCTCGTTTGGTTCATTTGGCAATAGAATATCTCTCAACTCAGTGTGCCTTTTGGCAAAGGCCTCCTCCAGTAGTTTCCATTGCTTCCTGTCTTTAGCAACTCTCCTCCATTTGGGTCCCGCAGTAAGTTTCAGCTCTAGATGAGCTCAGCCCAGCGCATTAGTTGTCGTCCTCGATGTCTCTTGCCATCTCTTGGATACCAATTCGTTGTAATTTGGCTCCACTTTTCTTGTGTAGATCTCAACATATGGCCGGTCATTCTCCATTTTTATATAAAAATATACCTAATTATTATTATTTAAATCTTCATGCACATTTTGTACAAAGGCTAACTTAATGCCCAGGGCATTCTCTACCAGTTAACCTTGGGGTAATGTCGAAATATTACGCGTATATTTTTTTTATTGCATAATCACATAAGATAACTTTTTAGAAAGTCCTTGTGTGCAACTATCTTAAAGTTTACGAGCGAATCAGACGAGCGGAGTACATACGCATTACGCACACACTTAACGCTCCAAGCGTTAAGTGTGTGTATGTGTGTATGCACTTTCATTTAACAATAATTATAATTTAATGTAGTTTCTTACAAATGTAATGCTTGTGGTGTTGATGAGTCTTGCTTTTAAATTGTTTTTATTTTAGTACCGACAAGGGCGTTTTGGTATTATATTATTATTATTTTTTAATTAAAAATTTACCACGGCCTCACAGAAAACCGGCCGTGAAGCAATGCTTGCATTGCATTTCGCCGAATGAGTGAGGCTACCGGAGGCCCTAACCCTTCCCTCTCCCATATTGCCGTCTTTCCCCCTACCCCCTCTTCCCACTCTTCCCCCCCTCACCCTTAAAGGGCGGCAACGCACTTGTGACTCTCGAGTTACAAGTGCGTTTTTAGTTTTATGTAGTATGTAAATGGTTTTCTTTTTAATTTTCCAACGAATTTGTTAAATTTTGAAAAAGAATACATAACATAGTACTAAAATAAATAATTTAAAATATACCTATAATTATACAGATTTAATTACTTGCTTGTAAAGAAATATTGAATTATACATATATTTAAAAAAAAACCTAAATTACTATTTATACATATTACTTTTGAAACTAACTAAATATTATTAATATATATAATAAAAATATATTTTATTCGCATCCGCAATCGCGGAGCTTCCGCATCGATTTTGACATCTGCATCCGTATCCTATACGAGGGGACGGGGGAGGGGGGTAAGACTGGTGTGTACCGTATCTGCATCTGCGTCCGCATCCGCGGGTGTCAAATATTCTGCATCCGCAACATTCCTAATTTAGACTGTTACGAGGGCTACGGGCAAAAAATCTAATTAATCTAAATACAACTATGCAGTTGAACTTAAAATGAAAAACTGTATCTGTACTTATACAAAATTTCATCAAAATTGTTAGAGCCGTTTCTGAGATACCCGAAATATAAATACATACATAAATATATACATACATACAAGAATTGCTCGTTTAAAGTAATAAGATGACTAACCAGCTACGCTCACTTACGCGGTTTCACCCGCGTAAGTCCTGTTGCCATTTGAATATACCGTGATGTGATAAAAAGAAGTGTTAATCCAGGTCTCCAGCTTTCTACATACCAAGCTTCATCGCAATCGGTTCAGTAGTTTTGGCATGAAAGAGTAACAAACATCCATACATCCATACATTCACACCTCCATGCATCCTCACAAACGTGAGGTTCACTCAATTATATTTGGCAAAATGTGGGTGTTTAATAAACCGCTGCCTACCCCTTCCCTGTGTATGCATTTTTGAGTGCCTCGCTTTCTTCGTAGACCATTGTTATTGATCTTTGTGTACAGGAGTATCTTCTTCAAATTTAAGAGCTACACTTGTCAGTGCCAATCGTGACTCCTCTCTATCCGCTGCGGTCTTTTTGACATCTTTATAAGCCGCGACTCCCACTTTCGTCTTCATTACTTGTATAATATAACACTTCTCCTAGTCCTTCCTCGTCTTCCGTTCCTCTTACAGGAGTATACCAGCTACATATTAATATATTATGTAATTTAAAGTTAAGTTTTTTAAGTTGTAAACCAGGTTTCCGACTAATGCGATGACCAAAAAAATCCTACCAATATTATAAACCTGAAAGTTTGTGAGGATGTATTCATGAATGGATGTTTGTTACTCTTTCACGCCAAAACTACTGAACCGATTGCGATGAAACTTGGTATGTAGATAGCTGGAGACCTGGATTAACGTATAGGCTATTTTTTATCCCGATATTCTCACGGGATCGGGACTTACGGGGGTGAAACTGCGGGGCGCTGCTAGTTTCATATATGATCATTTTTTTCTTTTCTTTCTTCCAGAATTTTCTTCAGTATTAAATTGTGCTCATTCAGAATCTGTTGCCCTACTTTTACGTTCAATGTTATCAAATTTCGTTCTCGTCAGCATTGTATATACCTAGTCGATGTTCGACCTCAAATACTATTATCGTAAACATAGCTAATCTATAATAGCATTGTTTTAATGCCTTACAACAGTGCTGTCCGTTGTTTGTAAATATCATTTCGAGTTGGAAGTGTAACTGTTGTACTTAAACATCTGTTTTGAAACAATGGAGATGGAGTATGATTTAGAAAAACAGAAACCGTTGATAGCTTAGTGCACTTGCACTAAGAACGCACTGAACACTAACAAAGCCCTTGTATTAAATATTACACGGATTTTTGTTTGAAATATAGGTTATAATAAACAATGTGACTTTAAAACAAAATTACTCATAAAATAACGTTGTCTCGTTTATTTGGAGTAAGTACATATTTTTTAAACTGTATGTACAATATACATTTACTAATAATGTAATAAATCTGACGAGTTTTATTGTTTGTTTGTTTAAATGCGTTTATCTCTGAAACTATTAGTCAGATTTGATTAATTCTTTTAGTATTGCATAGAGTAATCGGCGAGGAAAGTTCTAGTCTATGTAACATCCTAAATATACTAATAATACTAAATATACTACTAATACCTAAAACAGGTAAATAAAAGGTGAAATGTATATACTATACACATATTATGTAAACATAACAGCCTAAGACACTTCTATCAATAGGTAGCTACCCAATGGAGGTGGTCACTTTTGAGATGCAGGTGCTCATGGGCGGCAGGCAGTAGTCACTTACCATCAAATGACCCGTCTGCTCGTTTGCCCCCTATCCCATAAAAAAAGTATATAGTATAAGTTTTCTATGGAAGTGAGAATTTAATTTGAATGCAGTTTTGTTCTTAATATATTTTTTGTTACTTAACTACTATAAGGATACGTTTCTACCAACCACGGTCCCATTTACTCGTACCTTAGCGTATGTAATGTATAATATATTTAATTTGTAAGCTTGTTCCTAGATTTATTAATTTAGAATAACAATTATACATATATATAGCTTGAAAAATATGTTATCTACCTAAAAGTTATTCTAACAAATCAACTATGGGAACGCATCGTTATTGTCAATTTAACTATCGCTCATGACTAGGCCTGCCATCACTTAAATTGCCAACGCCGGAGAAGCTCTTCAACATCCCGGACACATGTGTGAAATCAAGATTATTTCCCGGACACCATATAAGAAACGCCGATTACATTATTTTTATTAAATTAAACAACTTGTTCATCTAATAATTATAAGTTGCCCCTGGCACAAAGTGTCCGGGTTTTACTCGGGTACTTTTTGAAAACCCGGCCTGGACGCTCCCCGGACGCCCTCTAAACTAGGACAAATCCGGGGAAACCCGGACGGATGGCAGCGCTACTCATGACCGTCCTAATAACCAAATCTATTGACAATTCCTATTATTTGTTTGCTTGTAAATGAGCGCGGGCAGTTCCTACGGCCTGATTCGGCGTACATTTAGGCAATGGCCTTGAATTTATTTAGTTCAATGTATATAAATTAATGATAAAATAATAATGAACTTTAACGATCGGGTAGGTGTAAAACGGACTGGAATCCAGGAATAATTTGACTGGTCATTAAATTGAATTTTGAATAAAATCATTCTATTCTATTAATCAGTGCTAAAATAAATTTAAGCGAATTGTGATTTTTATTTTCCTCTAAGTAAGTATATTATGTAAAGTATAACAATTAATTACTACAAATACATATTCATACAATGTACTAATACAAAATTATTATTTTCAAAATAGTCTTATATAGGATAATTTATAGGAATATATTAATAGGAATAGGTAATACTAACATTGTACTGAATATGATAAATAGTAGGTATTTTAATACTTGATAATTTAGCCGATTTTAAACTACTAAATGTATATTTACCATTTTTTCACATAAATTCTTTTTTTTTGGTAATTTGCGACTACTTTAGTGTGAATCCTATTCTTTTAAAATTGGAACAAACCTCCGAACTTCACAAGTCCGTTAAAATTTACGTCTTTGGGTTACTAGGTAATGTTACTGTGGCGATAATGGACGTCCTACGCTGCACTTTCCGGTCCGTGGTCTCCATTCGAGAACTTTTCGGGGAAATCCACCGTCCGTTCCACGTGCTATGTGCCCTGCGCATTGCCAAATCGAATCAAATAACAACATTATATCGTTCCCCGCATTTTCAGTTGTAGCGTGATGTTACATAGCCTATATTATTCCTAATGAATCTGGCTATCCTATACATAAAGATTTTTTCAAATTGGACTTGAAATTGCACAGGTTAGCGCATTTGAATAAATATCAAGCAAAAATCTTTTCAGATTTATTATAATTATTAGTATAGATAAGACGAGGTAAATATAAGCTGATAGACATGTCCGTTAATTGCAATGGACAGCGCAAAGTTTTGAGTCATCGGCGCATGACAAGCATTGGCATCAGTTATTCGTTCCAATTTGGAATGTTCTTTGTGTTTACATTATTACCCGTAATAAGGCCAATACACAGATTGTACTCTAACGCCCTAATTGTAGTACGATTAAGTTAGTTTACTTTTTAAACAACTAAGTTGGCTAACAAGGACACGACTTCACACGATCCGCCTGAGGATGAGCGATTTATACTGGTCCAGTAAATACCCACTCCAGCTTTGATCAGATATCTACTGTGCTTTTGTATTATTAACTAGCTTTTTCCCGGGGCTTCGCTCGCGTATAAGTTATTTTTCAATCCCGCGGGAACACTATTTTTTTCTGGAGGAACCCTTTTCTGTAGGTACCCATGGCAAAGTGTTTGCAAAATTGTATAATGATCCGTTGACAAACAAACAAAGGATAGGATTTGTGATGAACTTAACAGTATTACTGGTAATATGTATGTAAGTAACAATAAGTGAGCTGTCAACCTACATTACACAGTACAAAGGTAATCGTCCGGTCGAGTGCATGTGCACTTAAAATGCACCCGTCTCGTGTTGCTCAAGCGCAGGCTGTACGGCGTCTAATACAGGCTTATGCAAACGTCAATAAATTCCAAAAGTCATGATTGACGAATGATTGTTGGTGATTGATGAAATAATATCGACATTAGACACTCATTCTGATCGACGTCGATCATACCAGAGATATTGCAGAGAATACACTCATAAAAGAAGGCTGTATTGCAACTTTAATTGTACAGACGTTGTCCTGTCCGAACGGTTTTGGTCTCATAAATTGACTACGAAAATAAAACAAATAAATTTAAATCTTAAAAAAATACAGTACCACTGTTCAAAAAATTTATAATCTCTAGAATCCGGTTGCAGCGCCACCTAACGGGTCCAGTCGTGAATCAAAGTCATCTAGAGACCCCTTCAAAATTACGTCTAAAAGAGAAAAATAAAAATTGTAGAACACGGTTGCAGCACCACCTACTGGTCTAATTGTGAATATAAACCATCCAGGGGATCGTTGACCTAAACACGCACGAAAAATAATCATCAAAATCAGAAATAATTCAGGCGTATTTCGTTTTTTAAGTCTTTAATTGTATTCATTCTGCACTCTGCATCTAATTATGTAAGGTATAAAGTACGGTATGCTTCCTGTTCTTTATTACGCGTCTATATTTGCATAATTACCTATAATTAGTGTTTACGTAATAATGAAAACATCTCTTAATTGTAGGCTAAGCAGCACAGTCCGCAGGCAGCACAGCCTAATTATAAAATGACGTCAAAACGAGCACAGCATCGCACAATTGGCTTCTATAGACTGAAATGGAGGGAATCGAATTATCTAGAAGAATTAAGTACAAGAAAATTCCTTACGCATAGAAACTTGAACGAAATGTAATAACAAGTGTAGTAGCTACTGATAATGTACCTACTAGATGAGGCACAAAAATTACTTCATAAAATCGTGATAAGTGTATGGTTTCCGGCCAAGAATTTTTTTAAACAAAAAAGGAACTGAATTTAACGAAATTAACTAAAAAAATACTAATAAACACCTAATATAAGTATATTATACTCTTAAACCTTCCTAAAATTACGTAGAATACGCTAGTGAAATAATCATGAAAATTGGTTAATTACTTTTGACATATAAAGTGAGTGTGAACAAATCGCACACCTAGATCTAAAGGGAGCTAACTCAAAAATTTAAATTTTTAAGTTATGCACACCATCGAATTCCTTATCTCAATACCTACCGAGGAATAAAACAGATTTAAAAATATCACCAACACTCGACGCTTGACACTAAATTCACTGGCCTGTTGGCTTAGTGGTTAGTGACCCTGACTGCTACGCCATAGGTCGTGGGTCCGATTTCCACCCGAGTCTGAGTGTTCTTTGTGTCCGTTGTTTGCATGTTTGTAAAGTCCCCCACGACACAGGAGTCATTCCTAATGCGGGAGTTGTCTTTTAAAACAAGAAAAAACAATTTTTAAGCAATAGGAAAATAACTATAAAAATCAAATTTTCAGCCCCAAAACATGATTAAAACACAAGATTGCTAAAATATCTTTCTTCTATAGCATATAAAAAGCATAAATCTAAACAGTAATTAGTTTTTCGCTTTTTCTGAAAAAAGTTTTTTTTGGGGTTAACACCTGTTTAGATCTAGATCTAGGTGTGCGAAGTTATAATTGCCAAAATGTGTGTTTAATACATTGAGGTATGTATTCTTATGTCAATGGTATAATACGCCTCTGCATACCCTGTTCTGGACACAGGCTGGGTATGTACATATATGTATGTATGTATAATAATTCACCTAAGGAATAATTCTTGATAAAAGCTAGTGTGCTCAACAGCAAAGTAGTGCGTCACTGAACAAAGGCTTCTTTCTAACGTGGTATACTGTAGACACAAGCATTCTTTTAAGTATCTTTTTTTTACACTGTCTAAAATAGAAATGATGGAACGTAGAGAATTGCTTTCCTCGCCATTGGCCTATAGTAGCCGGTTCTACCAGTGAAATATAAGGACATTTTAAGTACATGCGCACCGAGAACGTTCTCGGCCTTTGCGTCGCTTTGTCGTTTCGGTTACACACTCTTACTTCCCTTTACTTACCGGAGTTTACTCACCGAAGTCGAGCTTTATAGCCTCATCTTTTGTAAGGGGAGGCTTCGACTTGATCAGGCATCTGATGTTTCACCCCCTTACAAGCAACAAAGGTAAATCCTAACAAGACAGTCATAACGAAAGTATATAGGTGATTATACAAACAATATTATTATTATCTAATAAACTAAGTCAGTAACTCAGTGCACACGCACTAAGTTCGCACTCGACGTAACGCGAATCAACGCAAATATTTTTTCCATATATATAAAATTATAAACACAGGATATCACAATTAGTCATTGACACAGTTAACTAATCATTTCATATATTTATTTGCCTGAGTAAAGGTCGTTTCTCTAATAGTTTACTGTGTTTTTACGTTTCATTGTCTGTTTTTGTTTTGTTTCATACCAAAATATTATACTCTTAGATTATATATAGGACCTATAAATAATCTAAGATTATACTGTAGTTAGAGGGATCAGAATACTTAGATACTCTTTATGCTTCCCCATTCATCTTCATCCATGTCATACCTACTGTCATCCCGAGTCCCGAGTTCCCGAGTGCTACAAACACCCATAGATTAAATTGATGGCTTATTATCAAGCTTGCCGACCTTGCCGTATGCATGTTTGACAAAGGTGTCGTAAAAAAAAGTATTATCCACGTTACTTTAATATAGCAGAGTATGTATCTTTTTTACACTGTCCAAAAATTTTAATAGAAATGATGAATCGTAATGAACCGCTTAGTAGCCGGCTACCATTGCAATGTAAGAACATTCTAAGTACACGCGCACTGAGAACGTTCTCGGCCATCGCGTCACGCGTCGGTTCGGTTACGCAACACCACGTTTTGTTGATAATATAATCATGTGCCCTTAGATTATATATAGGTCCAGATA
This sequence comes from Euplagia quadripunctaria, assembly GCA_963859945.1. Taxonomy (NCBI): domain Eukaryota; kingdom Metazoa; phylum Arthropoda; class Insecta; order Lepidoptera; family Erebidae; genus Euplagia; species Euplagia quadripunctaria. The sequence continues at coordinate 24,550,196 of OY982566.1, read as the reverse complement.
CCGCGACTAGTACAAAAGTCACCGTTTACTTTGAAGCCACTTTTTGGTGCTGTGTGAGTGAACCCCGCCCAACGCGAGTGTCTACGTACAATGTTTATGCTTGTGTGCATTGACGGTTTTACTACCAGTGCATAGAGGTTACCCCAAAATTCAGGGACTTTTTTATTAAACATATATTTTTTTTTTGATGTAAGTAATATTAAATAAATACATTTTGAATGTATTTAAATCAGTTACAAATATTCGTTTATTTCATTTTTTCGTTTCTTTCATTTAATTCGTTTAGTTAAAAAAACAAATGTAAAATAAAACTACTTAGTAGGAACTATTTATTTATCACAATATTTTTTGGTTTGTTTTCAAGACATTTTGACGTGACAACGTCTTATAAATTGGTTTGCCGGGTGACACTTCAAGAAACTGCGTTACGCTCCGCTCACGTTATGCGCTCACAATGAGAGCGAGTGAGAGGCACGCGTCCCTTCCACTCGGGCATGGTTATTATTTTACCACTCAAAGTCGTTGTCACGTAAAACTTTCGCCCGTATACCGACTTTACAGGCAACCAATTTTTTTTTTTTAGAGTTTCCTCCTTAAGAATCGATTTTAATATAAGGGCCGTATGAAAAAAATATGAGAATAAGAGTAATTTTTTTTTATGGTAAATGTAACATAAGAGCTCTTTTGAGGAATAAAATTAAATGCAACTTTATTCACAGGAACAGAGTAACAAAAGGTATTTTGATAAAATAAAGTAAATGTTTTGCCTTGTTTTGTAGGACTTGGATATATATATATATATATTTTTATAAAGTATCAAGAAACTAGCAAAATTTTACAAGTCCTAAGTGCTCTATAGATGACATGTGTTCGTTAGGAGTAGTAATAATAAGTTATAATACGAGTACAATCCCACAGCTAAAGTATCGTTTGACGGACACATTGAACTCCGGGTGCTAGAGTTTAGAAATTAAGAATATTTGAAGGATTCCAGTTTCGCGAACATTAACGTTGAGCATATTTCTCGTCTTTCTATAAATAACAAGTTTGGCAAAGAAAAATATATATACTGCTAGAATGCGTTATGGGTAAATGAAATTCACGTCCTGGCAACATCTCTAGTAATGGCGTCGTAATTTTATTAATTTGAAATTTTGTTCTATTGTTTATAAATACATTAGGAAATAGAATACTTACATATGAAATGTGATGTTCGGACACTTAAGATTTTTTTTTGTATAATTTTTACAGAATGTGACAGCACAAGCAGGCATTTTTAAATATTTTAGGTAGCGACTCGAGACGTACTTCAGCGGCGAACGTTCGCTCGCGTGTGACGAGTGAGACGCTTGTATTTATATTAGACGCTTGTATTTTTTGGCTTCAGTTTTGAGGCACGGATTAGGCATCTGGACCTATATATAATCTAAGCATGTGCCTATAATATAAATTATTGACTTTAATAGATTTTTATTTTTTCGGTTACTTAATAAAGATAAGTATATGGTTTTACTCACGTGTGTATTTCGGGGACGCCCGACTACTCAACCTTATAACACCTTTATGTATGTATTGTGTACGTCCCGCGTTGAGTGTGAGGATAAAGGGATAGGGTTGTCGTTATTATGATGAGTTCAATTGAAACGGCTGTAAGGAAATACTGGTTATATTGATAACTGATCAAAATCTCACTTTACAAATATTATCACTCTTATATTTTCTTCATCGAAGCCTCGCCTCTTGATGACGGACTGCTCTCACTGCCGTCCGAACGCGAATATTTTTTTCCTAATTTTATTTTATATAAATTCAAAACATGGAACGTTCGAATTTGACTTCACAACTGACTGACTCAAACTTGGTGTTACCAGCCAGGACCTCTTTGCCTTGAAGAAGGTATCGCTCTGCATCGATGGAGGTCCAATGCTACAGTATATGGCATAGACTCGACTCCCTTTTTCATGGAGTGAAGCGTCCTACCACGACGGTATTAAGCGTGAGTGTGCCGAGCCCTCTAACGAAGGTTCTTTTAAACTATAATTTATTATACAACTAAGTTGAAAAGTTGATTCTTCTCTTTTTCTTGGTCCAGTATTTACACACTCATAGGTAGGGCTGCCATCCGTCCGGGTTTCCCCAGATTTGTCCTAGTTTAGAGGGCGTCCGGGGAGCGTCCGGGCGGGGTTTTCAAAAAGTGTCCGGGCAAAACCCGGACACTTTGTGCCAGGGGACTATTATAATTGTTAGATGAACCGTTAACAAGCTAAAAATTGAAATGGAATCGGCGTTTTTTTTTAAGGTGTCCGGGCAAGAATCTCGGTTTCACCCATGTGTCCGGATTTTTTAAGTTTTTGTCCGGAGTCGGTAATTTAAGTGATGGCAGGCCTACTCATAGGGGACGTGCTTAAACTTAAATACGTACTTCCGTAGTTGCTGTCTTTTTCCATTTGAGAATAAGGTCACCAAAGTTCTATGGGAGAAGAGGGCATAAAATTGGAAACGCATCATTGACACCATCGATATTAGGTGATCGAAGTGTTTAACGCCAATGAGGCGGGTAGTGTACATACTTGTTTGCCAGCTTAATTGTTTAAAAAATACAAACAGAATGATGGTAAGTGACGGCTCACACACTCACTTCACAGGATCACCCACTGGGTTACTCTGAAGATTTCCTGAAAATTTCATCAAAATCGGTCCAGACATTTGGGAGTTCAGAAGGAACATACATATAAATACACATCGATTTTTATATAGTTACACTATACAGTAAAAACACCCTATATTATTCGTACCAATCGCTCGTTTCCAGCCTTGTTAGCCGACCTGGTGAACTTACATTCAAATTCAATATTTCATAAAATTTGTCATCAATTATTCGAAATCCTCAATTTAAAACTAATTATAGTTTAAAAAACTAAAAAACACGCTTTTATAGAAAATTCAACTAAAAAAAATAAAAAATTTAATCGAATTATTGGATTGTCATCGGTCTTTGACACGTGTGCACAATTTGAATGAAATCTGGGGTTTAAAGTGGGTCAAAATCGCGCCCAAAGGAGTCGGTTACAAACATACAAGTGAAGCTAATATAAAGCGTGTAAAAACCAGCCAAGTGCCCTTTAATTTTTAAATATAATTTTATTTTATTATATTTATTTTTTTATCGAATTTAGCAATGGCGTCTACGTGTTGCCATTATTAAGATCTAGCAATAAAAACACGTTTCTAGTAGAGGAGCCTCCTTGAATTTTTAATTTATTTTTATTATTCGTTGTTTTATCGACCACAGAAATACACAAATTTCAGTTGTCTACCTATTACGGATGATGTGATACCACGGAGCAGATACTAAGCTGTTCCGCGTGTGATACAGCCCGCTGACAGACAGACGGACAGACGGAAGGATGGACATCGGAGGCTTAGTAATAGGGTCCCGTTCTTCGGGTACGGAACCCTAAAAATAAATATAACTTCTTTAATAAACTGTCTATTCGATAAAAAAAAGTGGCAATGTTGCCAGCCTTCTGGAAAAGCTACCAGTAGGCTACGATGTGGGGAATTTTATGACGCATGCGTTGAAATTATGTTTGTTTTTATTTTACTATAGGTGTATGAGTAAATATTTTCAAGTTGTATATAATTGTTTTTGTAAAAAATCTGTTGATGATTCCAGTTAGTGGGAAAACACAAAAAGAATTATTCAAATCTCACTGAAAATTCCAGGTATTAGCGCGTATAAACAAACAAACAAGAAAACTTTTCAACTTTATTATCACTACATATTATAAAACAAAGTCCCCCGCCGCGTCTGTCTGTCTGTTCGCGATAAACTGAAAAACTACTGAACGGTTATTATGCGGTTTTCACTAATAGACAGAGTGATTCATGAGGAAGGTTTAGGTGCATAATTTGTATCCGTGCGAAGCCGGGGCGGGTTGCTAGTATTAGTATAGATACAAACCTGGACGTAATCGCAGTAATCACCGCTGAAACGTCACACGTGTAATTTAGAAAAAGGTATCGTATTATTTTAATATTACCGCAGTTAAGTTCCGATTAATAAACTAAATTTCGGTATGTTGCAGTTGCAGTTGCAGTTTTTTTATATATTATAGGGGGCAAACGAGCAGACAGGTCACCTGGCGGTAAGTGACTACCGTCGCCCATGAACACCTACAACTCAAGAGTCACAAGTGCGTTGCCGGCCTTTGAGATGGTAGTACGCTCTTTTCTTGAAGGTTTGAAGGTCGTAGCGGTCCGGAAATACCGCAGGCGACCATTTGTTCCAGAGATTGGTAGTGCGAGCCAAAAAAAATATGGAGAACCGCACAGTGGTGGATTGCCAGTTATCCAGGTGATGGGGACGAACGTTTGATTAAGATTTACTCTGGAATAGGCCATCAGTGATGTGATCACACGAGCTCCACGGTGGGAACGATGCGTCGCGTCCACCAGAGCCCCGGGTGATTCTTCATTGTTTTTCTTTTCGGCTCATAGAAATAGAATTAATCGCTTAAAATAAACTGGAAATATTTTAATTATTGCCATTGTGTCACGTGAATAATAAAGGGTTTTGAGACTCCAACGATAAATGATACTTCTGCAGGAGAACAATGAAGTTAAGATCCATTTTCTCAAAAACCTGTGGATATATCAAAATGAAATTAATACCAAATACTTATATTTGCGGTCCCTTGGAACGGTACAAAAATCAAGCTTCTAAGTAAACGCAATCAAAAGATACGGCCAATTTGAACATTTTGCAGAGCATCACACCAAGTACTTCCCATTGAAATTCGGTAAGAAGCAAGCTCTCACAGCACAAGTAAATGAAATCCGAAAGTCGTTAATTTGTTGTTATATTTGTCCGTCTGTCTGTCTGTGTATCTGTCAAGACCCTTTTTCTCAGGAACTCGTGAAGGCATCAAGTTGAAATAAACATCAAATACTTATATCAGCGGTCCCTTGAAGCTGTAAAAAAATCAAGGTTCTTAGTCAACGCATTCAAAAGATACGGTCATTAAAACTTAGATTTTCACAAATTTTAACATTTCGCAGGTAAATCAAAACCTGATGCTTGCCAACCGGATGCTTTCCATTGACCTAGAATCAAGAAATTTGGTAAAAAGCAAGGTCTAAAAGTAAATAAAAAAAGCCGGAAGTTGTTAATTTGTTGTTATCACTACATATTATAAAACAAAGTCCCCGCCGCGTCTGTCTGTCTGTCTGTTCGCGATAAACTGAAAAACTACTGAACGGATTTTCATGCGGTTTTCACTAATAGACAGAGTAATTCATGAGGAAGGTTTTGGTGTATAATTTGTACCCGTGCGAAGCCAGGGCGGATTTTTAGTTTTACATAAAAAATAGTGTTTGTGATTACAAACTTATATTTAGCGGTTGGAAAGTTGACTTTGTCGTAAATCGATGTATGGGAGAGTATTTTTAGAACTGCAAAGTTATGTTTGTCAATCTTCGAGAATTAATTCCCGAGGTGAACGTACTATCTAACATACAAGTTTGTTTGCTTACGGAACCCTCGGTGCGTGAGTCAGACTCGTACTTGTCTGGGTTTTTTTTTCACTACCAAATTATAACCTAGAAATAAAGTCAAATCATTATCTATCTGTATTTTCCTATAACAACTGCTTAAAAGTCCGTAACTGAAACTATCCAAAATAATTTCATATCAGTAACGTATTTGAAACCGGTATAACCGGTTATTCACTGGGAGGCCGAGCTTAGTTCGGTAGCTTTTTGTAAAACTGTAATTTAAAAAAATTAAATTACTAAACTTAAAATACAAAACTGTATCTTTATAAAAATCGCTAGAGCCGTTTCCGAGATACCCGAAATATAACTTAGGTACAGAAATTTAAATAAGGTATTTAGATTTCTGTGATATAAATACATACATAAATAAATACATATTTATATAATACAAGAATTGTTCGTTTAAAGTAATAATCCCAATTTTTTTTATCTGTTGTATCTGAATAATCAAACAGAGCCAGGTAAGGTGATATTCTCGAGACGTTAGCCTTGTTTCTAAAACAGTTTAATGTTTCCAAAATATTTAACGTTTTTTTTTCACGCCAGTACGCGTGCACTCAAAATGTACTAAGTGCTTCATAACGTTTTATTCGTCATAATTATATTATGTAAAATAAATAATAATATAGTTAGGCATCTAAAATTGTGTCACTAAAAACACGCTCTCAGCTATCAGCACGATGTTAATAAAGTCAGAGAATAAAGATGACACCAAAATTATACAATAAAATAGATAGATAGATAGATAGTTTATTGTACACCAAACACATGATATATATATATATATATATAAAAACAACTTAAACATAAAATGTACAATGGGCAGCCTTATCACAACAAGCAATATCTTAAAGGCAACCTTTGGATGGACAGGACTGTAATGATTTAGTGTGGGCGGTTACGGTGTCAAATATATAATATGTACTAATATGTAAAATATTTTTTGACGTAAAGAATATGGGAAATGACCGAGGCTTGTAAGGAGGTCTCCTCTCTTTAAGTGTTAAGTGTTGTGGGTTCGATTCTCTCATTATTATTTGTGCAAATAATTCACTGGCAACTTTTTTTTTTTTTTGGTGACGAGGTGGAAGATTCTCATGGATGTCCTCCGCCCTTGGGGTCTGTCGGACTCTTACCGACTAAAAACCACCCCGATGTTCCGCTACTTGCCTATGATCAGGGGAGCGAGAATCGCTATTGCATTCTTCCGCAACCCCCGATTGGCAATTCACTGACAACTGCCTTAAGTCTTAGTTTACTTTAGTCAGATAAACGTACACAAGTCTCCTTAATATTGTTCATTTAAAAAGAAAAAAATCCATGCTCATTTTATACTTCATTTAACAACGACTAAAACTGTTGTTGAGTAAAATACAAGCCACAAAGAGGCACACTACTTATAGGCAATCTTAGCAAGCATTCATTCGCCATTCCTTATGAAGTTATGACACACAATAGTATTTATTACAACACAGTAATTATTCCATTAACACAACAGATTAAATGCCTATTAGATATTTGTTAGTGCATAACAACAAAGACTTGAGACTGGATAGCCTTGAGGAGTGAAGTGCACGACGTATTTTTTCCTATAGGAAGTAAAGTACAAATCGTCTTATATACCTACTATGTTTTTGTCACCGGCTATTTTTAACCCCCGACGCAAAAAGAGGGGTGTTATAAGTTTGACCTCGATGGCTGTGTGTGAGTCTGTCTGTGGCATCTTAGCTCTCAAACGGATGGACCGATTTCGATGCGGTTCTTTTCATTTGAAAGCCAGTTTCCTTGCGGTGGTTCTTAGCTATGTTCGGTTAATATCGGTCCAGCAGTGTAAGAGTATCGGCTCTTTTCCAAAATGATGTAAGGCATTTTTGGCGTATGATTACTACTTTTTGAGGGTTGTTCCTTAAACTATAAGTATTTTTTGCGTAGAGGTTTTTTAAATTTTTAATTTAATCTTCTAGCAATCAGTACTAGGCCAGCGTGAATAGTGGATTATGACTTAACCCCTCTGTTAAGGGCAAGCCCCGTAAGGTTTCCTTTTTTATGGATATAAGAATATTATTTGGAATAACTACTTGTATCTTGGCAACAAAATAAATGAATTTTCTTTCTTTCTTCTTTCTTTCTTTCTTCTTTCTTTCTTTCTAAATCAAAAATTGCCGAATGAAATGGATATAATTTACAATTCATTTCATTATTTCATTTTGTACGCACATAAAAAAATTATGTGTCCAGTGTCCAGTGACTGATCAGTTAAAAGTCAAGGTCGATGAGATAGACTATCTCTTACATATTAAACACACAAAACTTGTCCGCCTGCACCGGAATCCAGATAAAAATAGCTTAAAAACCTTTTGGATGAAAATATCGGAGTTTATCAACGTCAAATACAAACTATATACAGGGTTACTGCTAATATGTCGGTAATTCATTAAGGTATTGTAGAGGAGGTCATTTGCAACCAAATGACCCCCTATGACCCCTATGACTTCCAAAAAGGAGGAGGTACTATGTTCGTCTGTATGTATTTTTTTTGTGTATATTCATCGATATTTTCGCCAATTGTGAACCAATGAAAAAAAATCTTTTTTAGTTCGAAAGGGTATTCTCCCGAGGTAGTCCCATTATCATCAAGTCGGTGCCAGCCAAGAATATATGTATGTAGTAAGTAGGTGGTATCTATCTACGTGGTATCTATCTACTACCTATTAGACTTGGCAGGCACCGGCTTCAAATAGATGAGTGAGTAGCGTTTATAATAATTAGGTATATTAATTTATTTTTCGCTTTTGAGTGCCTATTTGTGGTTTTGAAGTCGGTTTAATTTTTTTTATAAAAATAACTTATTTGAAGATATCGTGGCAGGTAGGATAACCATAAAAAATAACTAGTGTACGGAACTACTTTTTATTGTTATTTTCTGCTTGCTAACACTTCAGTTCATAATAATCAACCATAAAATGAAATTAATTTGCAGTACTTTTTAAAGCCGAAGCTCAAAACTTTACAATGTCCACAATCAAGTTCTATATCGGCAGAACATTTATAAAACATGTATAACTTCTTAGCTATGCAAAGATGTACAATAACATACCAGCAGTTCGAAGATTGCGGAACAAACTTAAATAATTGAAAAATGAGGAAAAAAACCTCAAGACTTATGAATATTCTATTTCAATTTCTGGCTGAGCAATGGGTTGTGGTTAAATAGGGGGTCATTTGGTCCCCACTTACATCCCCTTAATGGATTACCGACATACTACCAGTTACCTTGTATGTATATACAGGATAAATAATTGAGTGATGACCATCATGATCCTTTGTTGTGTCTGGGTGTAATTTATCTATATTGTTTATTTATTACCTGCGCCCCGCGGTTTCACCCGCGTAAGTCCCGGTACCGTGGGAATATCGGGCTAAAAATACATACCAGCTATCATACCAAGTTTCATCGCAATCGGCTCAGTAGTTTTTGCGTGAAAGAGTAACAAACATCCATACATCCTCACACTTTCACGTTTATAATATTAGTAGGATGTATTTAGTAATATTTAAGTATGTTTATCAACAGTCTGGTTACCATAGTACAGGGTCTGCTTAGTTTGGGATGAGTAGAGTGCGTGGAATTCCGCCACCTCATTTTGCGAGGAGGTGATGTTGGCTAAAGAGGCGGCGGAAAGTGGTCAGGAGAGAACGAGTACTCTCCCGTCTCGAAGTAGACGCACATCTCCGGCCTCAATGACACTACTGGCCTGGTGGTTGGGGCTGTCCGTTACCTTAGCAGACGCAGGCCTGAGACCGTGGCGCGACATATTCCGCGCGCGCCGCTGCAAACCGGAGGGGGGAAAGGTCCCCCGTACACAACGGTGTGGCCGCCTCTTGATCAAGAGGCGGCCAAGGTCTGCAGGGATTCCCGGAGGCTTTCTTCTTAGGGTATACCCAGGTCCCCTGCAATAGACCCACTTGTGACGGAACACCGTATGGTGTTAGTCGGTCCGACTCCGACATACGACTTCACCATCAGCTCTGCTGAGGTATTATTGTCTTTTATTGTTTGAGAATTCTCAGCAGCAACATGAAGTCTGGTAATATTTGCCGTAGACGGCAATTATTGCTCGTTGGCTGTACGCTGCCGCGTTAGACCAAACTTTCTTTCAAAACGGGAAATAATCAATACTTATAAGTACATCATTGACTTCCAATTATATTTTTATTAATAGTGGCGTGGATGTATATAAAAAATACGATTTATATGTAAGTAATGTGAAGGACGTGATGGTGCTATCGATTTACTTCCTTGCCAAGTGTAATATATTTATGTTTACCCACATAAGAAATTATAAAGTAAGTAACCTAATATATATATGTCGCATCTTCGGTCATTAGTACGGATGCTTAGAGCGCCCTCTATAATAAATTCACCGGAAAGGAATACAAGCGCCATCTATCGGCGTTACGCAGAGTCTAGGCGAAGGGTGTTGGCGTGCCGACGGACGAGTTCACTTTGAGTTTGTGTTGTGTTATGTTATGTTATGTTTCTTTGCGTGTTTACAATGCATCAGTGATTAAGTATCAAACGGGAGTTTTCTCATCGTCCGTACCCACTTCGTACCCACATTGTGCCTAGTCCTGTGCCTAAGGATTCGACATATATAAGCTAACACATTATTGTAACCGGCCAGTTGGTAATATACGCTCGCAATTAATCCACGCCTTCTCATTTAGTTCCCTAGCACAGACGCTTCACCAAGTAATCCTTATATTTCCTTCTTAAAACTGATACATTTAAAGTATAACACCATGTTTGTGTTTACGTGTACACGGCTCATTATATACGCTGGTGGAAATAGCCAATTCTTGCACGGAAGTACTTTCACTTTAATGGTCAAACCGCAAGCTTAGCTGTCTGTTAGGTAGTAAACAGCTACTCAGAACTTTATTGGGTAACAATCCATTCACCACAGTTCTTAAGAGCCGTAGCGTGATGTTACAGTGCCTATAACCTTCCCCAATAAATACTCTATCAAACACAAAAAGAATTATTCAAATCTGACTGATAGCTCCAGAGATTAGCGCGTTTAAACAAACAAACCAACAGAAAATAAAACAAAAAATTACCTAATAGTTTTTTTTTTTTATGGGATATGGAAAATGACTAGGTACCGCCTCCCATGGGCACCTGCAAGTCCTGCAACTCAAGAGTCACAAGTGCGTTGCCGGCCTTTAAGGTGGGAGTAGGTGAAGAGGGGGAGAGGAGGGGAGTTGGGGAGAAGAAAGGGTTAGGGTCTCTGGTAACCTCACTCACTCGGTGAAAAGCAATGCAAGCATTGCTTCACTGCCGGTTTTCTGTGAGGCCGTGGTATCAGTCAGGTCGAGCCGACCCATGCGTACCGAAGCATGGCTCTCTCACAAGCAAAACAAGCTGTTATACAAACTAAGCTTAGTGTCGATTTCATGTTTAAAAAAGTACTTCTCTAGACGTATCAATCGAGCCCAAACTTGATTGGTTTATCTTGTTTAGTTCAGAAGTTCCTATGGCCACCTTCCGACTCTATCATCATACCCTAGATATCACGTAGCACCAAAGTACTCACCAAGACAAAACAAATGAGTCCAAACTCGATGTGTTAATCTTATTTAGTTCATAAGTTCCTATGGCCGTTGTAGCGAGCTCATTGTACATAATTGCACGTAATTAGATAAGTCACATTTTTCGATTAACTTTAGAGATTAAATAAAACAATTATACACACGCATCACATTAGTATATAAGCCTAGTATGTATCTAAATAAATCAGACTAAATATCATCTCGAGTCTCATTACAATCCTTGGCAAACACTGGTAAATTGGTGACGCCGACGTGATGGCAAAGCCGTCTTCCGGCTCCATTTAGCTCCCAAAATTAGTGCCGAACACATATTAGGTCAGCGGGGCTAATTCCGCCATAGTTTTTTTAAAGCTTATGTGTGATGGCATGGCCCATATTCGATTAATGTGTCGTTTTATTGGCAGTGGTACGGTATAAGACAAATAAGGATGTATTAAAATTTTAAACACAGTCATCATATTTAATTTAACTTATTTTAAACATTATAAAAAACTTCTTTTTTTTATGGTATAGGGGGCAAACGAGCAGATGGGTCACCTGATGGTAAATGACTACCGCCGCCCATGGACACCTGTAACTCGAGAGTCACAAATGCGTTGCCGCCCTTTAAGGTGGGAAAAGGAGAAGAGGAGGAAGGGGGAAGAGGGGGAAGGACGGGAATAGGGGAGAGGGAAGGGTTAGGGCCTCCGATAACCTCACTCACGCGGCGAAATGCAATGAAAATATTGCTTCACTGCCGGTTTTCTATGAGGCCGTGGTATCGAGCGGAGTTGAGCCGGCCTATCCATAGGTGCCGAAGCATGGCTCTCCCACATAACATTTTTTTTTAAAACTTGGCCACTAGACGGATTATCTAGGTACAATGTACCTCAATTCTGCCAGCGGGTTTTCAATTTTTGTTTATATTACTTTATGAAATATATAAAATATAAAATTAAAAACGCTCATTTTTATTGCAAACATTTATTTGAAATTTAAATAATCAACTTTATTAAAATTCTCAAAAGAACCAACTGAGAGTTGTTGTTGTTTGATAAATTACTTATCACAATTACATCTTTATATTTCGTTGACTGTTTCTTTTCCTTTTTTATTGCTTTGTTCTCTTCTTTTGAATATAAGGACGTCGTCATAGGCGATGACTTCAACATCTGGTGCCATTTTTAGCCTCTTTGACTTAGAAAACTTGTAGTTACAAAGTTAGCACCTCAAAAAATTTAAGTATTCGCAGCGATTCTTAGCAAAAAAAATACAAAGAACGTTAAAACGGACATTATCATGACCCATTTATATTACAGTCTCTCGACACTGAAAGTTGCATTATTTTATATTAACCTTCGAAATAAAACTATACTTCACTTTCGAAATAAAACTAAACTTCCAACACTATTATATCGCCTATTATTATATTATCAAATTGCGCCATCTAGGAAATTTTGTTTGTAGTATAAAGTAATGCTTTTTAACCCACACACCTACAAAAAAATCGATTCTAATGGGTTTAATTTGCAACAGACGATTTTGGCCCGTAAACGAATTTGACCACCCTGACCTTACATACATTGTATATTAAATAAAAGCTTTTAAAAATTCTTCAAACAGCTTTTTTAGTATTAGCACAGATAACATAATACTATACTAGTAGTATTAGTATAGAACTATAGATAAATACGGTTCCACCGTGCCAGCAGCTAGGCGAGGATTTTTTGGGACTTGTGTGTCGGCACTTTTTATATCTTAGTAGATATGATCTTATATTCAAATTCTACCATTTAATTATTATACCTATCATTTAAGTTGAATATTCAAGGATATTTTAACCTCGAGACGAATGACACTTAAGTCAATAGAATGTTCTGGAAACAGACATTATACATAATTATAATTAATTGTCTTTGTGTAAAAAGTCTTCCTTATGGAGTTAACGGACAGCTTCTTGCACTTCTTCTATTATGCACATTATACAACGTTTATTTTATCGAAAGGTATACAATATTTTCTTTTGCAAGTAGGTGCCATCAGCTACATATATCGTCTACTACTAGGGTTGAAGATCATTTGACATCATAAAACAACAAGGTTGATTTTCCCGTGCAATAATATTCTGATAATTCATTGTTAGAGATAGGTTCAACCTCAGATCATAGAAACAATGAGGGTTCAACCTTATCGCTATTGTGATAACACAGAAACTTTTGTCAAAACTGGTAGACCATTTTCTTTGTCCACTGTACATACGAAACGACCATAAGCTACGGTGGACGTAGTGGTATTTTTACCAACGTTCAAATTCAATTTTGTTAGTTTTCCTTGAACAGTGAATGTATTATTACTTTACTTTACATTTTACTTGTTTTGTTAACCGACGAAAAAAAAAAGAGGTTCTCAATTCGACCGTATTTATATATTTTAATGTATGTTCAGCCTTCTCTCCGTTATTTATGAACCGATTTTGATTGTTCTTTTTTGTTAGATAGGGTATACCTCAAGGGTGGTCCCATGTCAAGGAAGTCAGAACCTGATGATGGATCTTGATAAAATAAAGAGACCCTCGAAAATTGTAGGAACGAATAGTGTTTCTGTTTAATTTTCATTACTTTATCAGGTATTTGCATTTAGAAATCATCACATCATGTAGCTGAGCTGATGATGAAAAAATATTATAAAATAAAAATCTTTTTAACAAAAAATTAAACCGATGAAAAGAACTAAAAAGCAAAAAATAAATAAACCTTTTAAGTCTTAAGTATTGAGCTTATTTACATAAACTATCAAAATTTTATATAATCTTATTTTGAGTCGGCTACTTAACTGTTACCGTTAAGGTACCTACTTCTTAATTTACTTCTGTACTGTTTAACTGCAAAATATCCTGACGTTCTCTTTGTAAATCTATGTGGGGCGATAGAAGTGCATTTGACTGCAAATCATAAGTCCCGGATTCAATTACCCCTCAGTGCAAATATTTGTAGGCATGAATAATGCCTACTTGCATTGGGCTAGTGCCTTTGCTGGGGCTTAGTGTTTATATGTGTAGTATAAACACCCAGGCTAACAGACAGACAAAGTTTACAAAAAAGTTGACGGATACTAGAGTAGAGGACGACCAAAGAAGATGGACTGCGTGAAAGAGAGAGAGAGAGAAAGAGAGAGAGAGAGCGACGTATCCTCTTCCACGCAGTCCTAGTTTACGCTAGAAAGAGGGTAAGAAGTAAACTGATGAATGATGGAGGAGAATGGAAGAAGAAAATGCGCAGGCCAAGAAGATGATAATGATGATACTACGATCAGGGATCTTATGCTGCTACCGGACCTCAGACAGACTTGACTACTTGTCCATAGAGGACATAGTTTCGCAGTCGTGATTCGGAGCCGCATCCCGCCTCAGCTTTAATCACATCGCGCCACCGTCTCGGGCTTATTCGTTACTACCTCGATGCCGGGTTACCGGCGCCTTTAGGCCAGCACTTATGAAGGCCGTAGGTCATTAGGTGCTTTACAGCGACTGGTACGTCCTCTGCCGTACGGAAGAGTGCTAGTCCTCTCCCGTTCCTTTTCCGCCGCCTCTTTGACGTATATCAACTCCTCCCAAAATGAGGCAGTGAATTTACATCTAAAACTCTTAGACTCGAAAAAATGTGGCCAAACCGTGCCTGAGTGAGTTTACCTAACGTCACTGATGTGATCTTTTAAACTATATTTCGAAAACGGTTTTTAATTATTGGTCGCAGGTAAATAGTACTTCGCTTATTCCTTCATCTAGTAGATTTTTCTGATTTACGAGTTCAGAGAACGCCAACAAGTGTAATGTGACTAGGGTTGCCAACCGTACTTTATTATAAAGTATTGTACGTTATTTCGAGTAATTGTACTCTATACTTTATGACAACAACAAATTACGCAAAAGTACTTTATTTCATGTGATTTGATTTCTCTAGGATTTATTTTACATAAAGCATAATAAGAAAAAGATTGGTAGTAAGACGGATTCAAAATTAGTCAATAGATTTTTGTTAAAATAGTAATGCATCTGTTGATTAAAATGAATTAAAAAATTAATTACTAATTTATTTTAACTTAAATATAGACTGTAAAGAAAGTGTGCAGATTTTTAGCAGGAATAATTATTTGCTAAAAGTGACGAAAATATATTTATAATAAAGTAAAATAAATAGTACTTTATTTTGATACAATGTACTTTTTTTTCTACCTTTAATAACCAATGTACTTTATTTGGACAAAAAAAAGGTGGCAACCCTAAGTATGACCCAAATATCCAAAGTCCAAATGGTAGGAAGCAACGTTTACCGTACCGCGAATTCGCGGTATCTCGGTACACACGCACCGAACGCACTAAGAACCGGGCCTCATTTGGTCCACGCAATAAGCGATATTTAATTTTTGTGTGTCGTTATGTACCTTAATTAATATGGGGTTGACTAAAGCTTTTAACCAGCTGTTTGCGGTTTCAGTGGAATTATAAGGGTTTGTTGAATTAGGGATTTTAGTTTAAATAGATTGCATACAGACCTGCAAAATTTAAACACATTTATAACATTTATGAGTGTTCTTTTGATTTCTTTTTTTTTGTTTTCGCTGTTCGTACTGTTGGTAAGGTAACCAACGAGTATTTAGTATCTTCCAAGGATATTTTTTATGTTAATTACGTAAATGGAAAGTAAGGAAGCAATCTTACGTTAATATCTCAGATGTTAAATTTTAATGTACATATTATGTTCTACAATAAATAAATGATTGGTTGATCCATTCATTCATTGATTACGGTCTGATAGTGGTCATATAAATTAAATTATTATTCTAATGTGCAATATTAAATGTATATTGTATATTTTATCTCCTTTCCACAAGACAAAATATATTGCGGTCACAGGTATGGATTATTTTGTTACAACTACAGCTAAAACTACAGAGTATCTCTATTTTGTCCATTGCTATTCGCCTACAATCCAAAGTGGCGGAAAGAAAATAGACTTTTAGTCAGAGCGATTCAGAAATAGCAATCTGCCGGAGACTCACCGTTTTCCTCTTATCACTTGATCCACACGCACCAACTCGTAATCGTAACTCCGTGACTCAGTCCGTTTCCATTGTCCTCACAGATCCGTTTATGATACATCACCGTGTTTTGCATACATCTACTGACTAAACAATTAGCCTTAACAACCAACTGTCGTCGACCATATTCAAGTTTCAAAATATTACCAGTATAGTCCAGCTGTTGGTACTGTACGGGACGGTGATATACATAATATGTAATACAATCTCCTTAATACAAATGCACTCAGTTCAGTCAAAGTACAGCGAAGTACCTTACCAAATCTGCAAAATTTGGTGCTCTGATGCTCCTACTGTGAGAAACAGCCTGAATGAGCCCTGCCGAGGTTTCCCTGAAGGACTAACAACATGGTTTTTTCAGAGTTTAAAGGTTTTTAAGGGGTTGGCAACGCGCGGGTTGTATTTTGTATTTTAAATACAAACGGTTAACATACTGTATTTTGTATTTGGTATTGCAAATACACGAGTTGAAAGTATTTAGTAATTTGTTTTTTTTAAATACATGCGATAAAGTATTTTGTTATTTGTATTTAAATTAAAGCTAACATGTATTTTGCCCTGCCCTGTATGTAGATACTCGTAATTGCATACCATAAACATGAGATACAAACAAGGAATACGCTTTACTACTCAAATACAAAAAATAATATCAGAAAATAATTGAAATAAAACTATTTTTCACGGATTCTATCGCGATTTATTTAGTGTTATTTTACTATCTATACTGATCCCGACGTTTCAGTTGCTTTTCAGCAGCCATGGTCACGGGTAGACTACGATGGTGGTCGTCTCATGTATCGAAGTATCAGAAAATAAATTATTGTAAATAATTTATTTTCTGATACTTCCTACCTTTGATAAAAACACAGCAAATAGTTGGTAAAAAAATATGCCACAAAGCCTAAGTGGATACGTGTCACAGATCTGGAGATATAGCGGTGGGTACGCTTATGTTATGCTTCAAGTCAGCAGGACCATTTTTTCTTATTAATGTCTATGTATGTACTACGTCTACGTAAAAAATATATTCTGTGGTAAAAAAATAGCAAATAATTAGCAAAAAAATATGCCACAGAGCTCGTTTTGATAAGTGTAAAAGATCAGGAGATATAGCGTTAGCTACACTGGCTTAGTCCCAGGCCACTGGCCAGTCCCAAGTCAGCAGGACCATTGTTTTTCGGAAATGGCTATGACAAAAAAATCTATTCTTTGGCAAAAAAATAGCAAATAATTAGAACGCCCTATGACTTGGCTACGCTAGCCGATAACCATTAGTTGGTTACTCAGTCACGCGCCGCGTCGCGTCTTGCATTCGACGCTTAAAATATTATTCGTTTATTTCATTGTTAATTTCAATACTAGTACTTCTAGAGTGAGTATTTACAAATGATATATAATATATAATTTACATAATATATTATGATGCCCATTGCTGTACCTACTCACAGCGCCCCTTGTGAAACCATGGCTAACTAAAATATTGTATAGGAAAAATCGAAAATGCTCTGTAAAAATTGATATTAGACTGATGAATGAAACGTACTGCAATGACAAACTGTAAAACTACACCAGCGACATACTTAGTTGTAGGTATGCTGTCGATAATGTTTCTACTATGTCATTGATTATAAGTTTGTAACACACTAATTTTAGGTAATTAATAATTTATCTGCGAAAGTAACTATACGGTAATATTAACGATAGCTATTTCTACAATAAACTACCATAACGTAAGTGCAAGTGTGATTATAATTTCGTGATATATTTTGGTTGATGAAAGTATTAACGCCTGAATGAAATCTTTGGCTAGTGTTTGTATACTCTTTGTCTTTGGCCTTTGTAACAATTAATTAGAACAGGGTTTTACGTTACGCATGCGCAGTTTTAAGTTTGAAACACACAGTAAGAGATGGCGCTACTTGAGTTCTTTGTTGAATGTATAGTTATATATTTATGTATATAAACTTAAATCTCGCTTATTATAAAATAAGAATCCAATGAATATTTTATTGCAATTGTAAGGTAGTTAATAAAAAAATACATCTATATCTCTAGCTATTTCTATAAACGCTAATTCTTATTGGCTTTTGTATTGGCTACATTATATATTCGTGATGTTGGTATACCTGTTTTAGGGTGGTGTTGGTTAAATTGCTATCCATTTACTAGGGTAGATTATAAAGTTTGCATTTCCTACGAGTTACATATATTATTTGTATTTGTTTTTTTTTTGCATTGCATTTGCATTTTACATACACTTACTAAAAGCAAGTAAATATTTATTTTTAATATCATAATTACTGTAATTATCAAGCAACTAAATATTTACTGATTAATTTTATACTATCAATTGTATAAAACTCTAAATAAATATCTATAATAACCTCAGAAGTTAATAAATATTAACAAAATTTTTATTTTAATGTGCCTGCAGTCATCAACGAAACGCCTGAAATTTATACTTCTATTAAAAATATCAATAAGTCAAATTATTTTAATTCTAACATTGTTAATTCTTGGTTTTATTGTCAATTTATCAGTAATATGCTAGTTTTATACATATTGTCGTTCACATTGCTGATTTCTATTTAACCCTATTTAAAACTTACAGATTACAAACATTCGTAATACGAAGTTGGCGAAACTCTTTTGAAATTTTCCCGTCCAAATCATATGGTGGTAAAAAACACAAGGAGTACGCGAAATATATTTCTACGATCAGATCAATTTCATTACATAGGGTCACATCTGCATCTTAAGGAATTTGTTAAAATGTTAGTGCTTAGATACATTTTAACTAATTATCTATTACTCATTACTATACTCTATTTGAACTAAATATTCAAATAATATTTCTGTTAGATAATTACTTATTTAGAGATATATTCTTAAGGATAATTATATTTTTATTTGTGAGGAATAATATTGTTACACGAAGTTGAAGAGTGGAGTGTAGATTTATAATATGGCAACATTTTAAAAAGAAAGTGAAGTGAAAGAAATGAATTTACGAGAATAGGTCGCGAGTCGCATAGATTTTTGGTTGATTTCCTTTTCACTTTTCGTTAATATTCTCCGTAAGATCTAATAAACTAACGTTAATTTGTGTTTCTGATTATATTTTGATTCAACGGACTCGGCGTTGTACCACCTAACACAGGATAAGTACAAAAGTGAACAGCATCTTATTGATTTTCTTCCCTTGCATATGCTTTCAACCAACGCGAAGTAGTGTTGTTATAACTGACTAAGAACGTGGATCTATGTTTTGACTCACTAGTTTTATATTTCCATTAGAGAGTCACATTTTCTGTGACATTTCACCTAATTTGGTGTAAACATAGAAATAGGCAAAATGATGGCCAATCCACTCGACGGCGTTAACGTGAACCAGCCCACGCAAAATGGTAGCAAGGTCCAACCTTGTAATAATGAGTCGAAGACCAACCTCATTATCAACTACCTGCCGCAAACGATGACACAGGAGGAGATTCGATCGTTATTCTCGAGTGTCGGCGAAGTAGAAAGTTGCAAGCTTATTAGAGACAAAGTAACAGTATTCCCAGACCACATTCTCAATGGACAGAGTTTGGGATACGCATTTGTCAACTATCACAAGCCAGAAGACGCAGAAAAGGCTGTGAACACGCTCAATGGCCTGAGACTCCAGAATAAAATAATCAAAGTATCATACGCCCGCCCGAGCTCCGATGCGATCAAAGGTGCCAATCTATACGTGTCCGGTCTGCCGAAGCACATGACACAGCAAGAATTAGAGAAGCTCTTCAGTCCGTTCGGCACCATCATCAGCTCACGCATTCTTCATGAGAACGTGAATGTTGGTCATCTACTTCAAGTCGGCGCCGACGAGCCATCGATCCAAGGTCCCTCAAGAGGAGTGGCTTTCATCCGCTACGACCAGCGACATGAAGCTGAAAACGCAATACGTGAGTTGAATGGTACTGTACCGCCAGGTGGTACAGGGCCGATCACGGTCAAATGTGCTAATAACCCGAGTAACCAGAACAAGGCTCTTGCCCCACTAGCTGCATATCTAGCTCCTGCTGCTGCTCGTCGCTTCGTGGGTCCAGCTGGAAAAGCGCTGTTAGCTATCAACAAGGGTCTTCAGCGATTTTCACCCTTGGCTGATCCGCTTATACAAGGTAATGCTATTGGTGGCTCAGGATGGTGCATTTTTGTTTATAACATAGGAGCTGACACTGAAGAGAGTGTACTTTGGCAGCTCTTTGGCCCATTTGGTGCCGTCCAGAGTGTTAAAATAATTAGAGATCCCACTACTAACAAGTGCAAGGGATATGGTTTTGTTACTATGACTAATTATGATGAGGCTGTTGTTGCCATCCAATCTTTGAACGGATACTCACTGAACGGCCAGGTACTCCAGGTCAGCTTCAAAACGAACAAGAGTAAATCTTAAATGATCCAAATCTAGTCAATAAATTGTAGCTAAATGCAAAAATGTTGATCATTACTTTGTCATGGTTTGAAGGTTGACTAACAATACTGAGTGAAATATGGAATAAATGTGATTCAAATCATGACATGATGTCAGTTTGAAACAATGTTCATACATTATAAGTACAAAATAATAACATCACAATAATATCTAGAAAATTTCTAAATGACTGACATATACCAAGTGTTCTACAAAAATTGACCTAATTTTAATTTATGAAGTCCATGAAATACATGTCTAAGGAAATACCTGAATATGTCCTAAGATATTCAAATTAGGAGCAAGTCGTGTAAGTTTTCATAGAATATTCTTGTCTTAAAATAAGTGTAAGAGGCATATTAAAATATAAATGTGTTGCCAACGCTTTTGAATCAAATTTAGAGAACAATGACATGTTAACTGAGACTTGTTTCTAATTTAAAATTTGTATTTAACTTATGTCCATTTATACAGGAGTTTTTTTTAAGACAAATAACCTTTAACATTCTGGTATTAGTAGGATAATGATGCCAACAAGATTCTATTGTAACAGTAATCCATGCAATAATATATGTTAAACGATTGACAGTGCAATATTAAACCTTTTACTGTAAGTAAAAAAAAAAATATTTTATTATAATATGTATATTAAAAACCAGTGCAATTATTATTGCATACAACAGCTATAATTTTATTTATTTTGAAAATAGTTGCAATAATTAAAATAGTATAAACAAAATATTCATTGTATAATTATTACCAAAGAGGTCAGAAATACATTGACTGATTTATAAAATGGTGTTTGTAAGTGAAAATATGACTAAAACTATTACTTCCATTCATGTTGATAAAATAAGGATGGCCCCATTATTATAATAATGTTGAGTAAATAATATAATTCTGGAGCTTGAATTGTGCACAAAGTCATAAAATAAGGTGGATACATTTTATAGAACAATTAATAATTAGGATCATATTTATTATTTTATTTTATTTATATTATTCCATTATCTAATAAATTTTCCATTAATCTGACAATGTAAATCTCTATCAAAATTATTTAAAGACCATGACAGTACACTTAATTAGTTATTGATCAACATTTTATTATGACTCTGATACCTTCATGTATCACATTGGGCACATAATTTATTATAGCGATTGTATATTACAGTGAAAGTCAAATTGATGATTAATGATTGGTATTTTCGTGTAAGTTTTGGAACGAAGTTATGCAATATCACAATAATTTCTTGTTATATTTATATTACACTTGCACAAATTAAAATCCAAGACATTTGACTTTCACATCATGATATTGTCTCTCTAATTTGATTATATAATCATCACTATTTATTATTAAATTTAAGTAATTTAAAATTCATTGTAAACATAATTTATTGTCATAATCGTAATAGAAATTATAGATTTCATTTCGATGTTTATATTAATATATTGAATGTAGTGTAAGTTCAAAATTAGTTGGGTAAATCTACTCAGTAATGATACCTTGTATAACTGTTTGTATAATTTCAGATATTCATTATAGTACTTTCTGTAATAGTTAAATTATTAATAGTCAAATGCATATCATAATTAAAGTGGAAGACAAGCAGATATTCACGAAAACATAGATGGGCTTGTATTAATGCATTTTGAATAAGTATTTTCTTTAATTTCTATGATAAGGATAAATGTTTCATTAAGAGTAATTATTTATTTAAAGTACTTAAAATACGCGAAACTAGTCAGTTATAATTTTGCGCAACATTTAAATCTTTAAGTATGTATACTTAAGTATTTAAAGAAAACTGTGTTCTATAATTTAAAATGTAGTTTAGGATTTTGGTTTAAAATTATGTTGGTGTGGTGTTTGGTTTAATATAAGTAATATACCCATATAAAGCACACAATACATAAAAATACTAAATGGTGTGTATCAAAACTAGTCAAAGGTAGATTATATACCTCTGAATAATTAATTCTATTATAGTGGATGTGCTGTAATTGTGCGCGATTGTACCTATTTGGGATTAGGAATTAGAAGTATCATACTTGTAATTCAAGATGAATTAGAAAGGTTGATATAGAGTTGGACTCCCATCGAATCTGAATGAGTTAAATGGCCAAAGTTTATCTAAACCCACTTAATTTTTTTATAGCCTCTTTTTAGGCCTCCGCTGCTGCAGCAATGAGTTCATAAAATGTCGCGCATAAAATAAGCATGAATCCTTTCTACAATTAACTAATAGTCTATGTTGTGTCGTCCCTGTCGTTTAAAAACAAATACGCTTGCTTTCTCCACCGAAGTGATACCAGTACACACCTGTCCACTTTATTTGTTTTGTTCAGATTTAGTATTTTGTGTTCTAAGTTGTGGTATTTTATTTAGAATAGTTTCCGTTTTTATTTATAAAAAACTAACATCTGTCTATTAAGCGTTTATTTATCCCACATTTAATGTTTGGTTTAGTTTTTTTTTTGTTTGTATTTACTTTGGGCAGGTTTGGGTATTGTAGGGTTTTGGCCTAGAATGTAGCTAGAATTATAAGACAGAGTACAAATCGCCGATAATGTATGAAAAAGTGTTTGGCTTACTTACATTTAATTTTTGAAATAATGTCAACGAATGTAATCTGACGTAGGAGATATTGATAGAAATTAAATATTGACCTTAGCAATAATACATATAAAATACTGTTTTATTTCATGACATTTTAACCCTTCAACTATCCGTGATACAGTGTTTACATTTTTGGTAAATGGAAACTTAATGCCTTATAGTATCAAAACCAATTAATTTTATCAATGAATATCTTGTACCTGATAAAGGACTTCGGAAATTATATGCTTCTATCCTAATTGAATTGGGTAACAGCACAATGAATGCGTAACTACTAGGTAGGTAAATCAATTTGTAAGTTCATCTGTAAACAAAATTTCCAACACTAATAGTAGTTCCTACATCAGAAGTCTGAATCTTTTAACTAGGCAGCACGTAACTACTAATATTAATAAGGTCGTTTTGCAGGATTTAGATGTTAGGGGTGGTGACTCAACAATGACTTACCCGAGGCACCCCTGATTATGTAAATTAATTTTAGCTTCACCAAATTTCTTGAAACGAACAAATACGTTGGTATGTCAGTGTAATTTTAAGTATAATTTCGTGAATATTCAGTATCTGGTACAAGTACAAGCCCCGATTAAACGATTATTGGTGCCTAGAAGAACTCACCACCAATGGTCTAACTAAGGATATGCTAAGTAAACCTCTCCTACGTAGTCTGCTGATTCAGTTTTCAGTGGTTTTAGAGGACACATGAGATTTCATGATGAATTTAGGGCGCCTGACTGGTAGGTACCTCCAAGTTACAGAGTTTTTCTACTAGCATAGTATTTTTCGTTATTTATTTTAGGCAAGCTTACAGACTAATTGTTACATGTACAGCTGAATAAAAAAATAAATCAATTGCTAATAACAAGCTTCCACATATAGAAGACTAAGTATTGGTTAAATTACACCAGTTGTGCGTGCATATCAAAAGGAAAAAAAAAGAATACAAATGATCATTTAGCATAAGTAAATTTACATTTTAACATATTACAAAATAAATCGAAATAAAATTTTGCCGATACTGTATTAAAACTTTCAGCACAACGTGTAAGATATGAGTTTGATATATGTGAGATATGAGTTGAACATGTAACAGGGGACGTTGTATAAATTGTTTGGTGCCAAGCATGATTTTACCCAAAAATTCTGGACAATCAAAGGTAGCATTGGCGACGTTCACTAGATAACAAATATCACTGATAGTTCTTCTGTAATCTAAAGTTAAAAAGTGGTACCGCTTACATCACTCAAGATAATCAACCGAATATTAATTGGCTTTATAATCCAAGTACCGCAAAAACTTTCGCTGTATACCCTCGACACGAGATTTATAAACCTGGTATTGCGGATTCCATACCTGGGATGAATATTCAAGATGGCTACGTACGTAGGCGCAGTCTTAAGAGATTGGAAGCATGTAGACATTCTTAAAACAAAACCTAGTGCTTTATATGCCCTATGATGTGGTAGACGTGCTTATCAAATAGAAGTTTGGAGTCCATAATTACACCCAGATCTTTAATATGTTCAACTTTGTTAATGTATTGGTCATTTAGTTTGTACCCGGAGCCGGAGGAGTTTGTATACGTTGACGTTTAATCATCAAGAAAGAAAAAATACAAATATTGAAGCAGTATGTACGCAGATTGCAACATAAAATAATAATTAGATAGTACCACATTTGGATGTAACGTGTGTTTATAGCAACATGGACATACATTAATTAGAATAGGGGGTGTGCAACCCCATTTTTAAATCTGCGGTCAATGACCCCTACACGAGGACTTCGAACATATCTATGGCGCCGCCTGCATTAATTTTTATGGCAATGAACTTTTCGCCATTCCGTGTATAAGTTAGTTTAATATAAGGCGATTTTATATTAAAAAAAAACTGGCTATGGTGACTACAACCTACCTAATTTTTGCAGAGATTAAATTATTAGTTTCCTACATTAAATTTCTAAGGATTTATTTCTAACCCATATCATAACCAAAATAAATATGTACATCGATCCGTGATGTTGGTTACCCAGATGAAGTGTTTGTATCAGAATCGAAAAGTAAAGTCGACAACTCTTAGTTTTAATATAAATAAAACGAAATAACAAAAGAAGAGCATAAATTGTGAACAATGATTTAAGAATAATCTGATCTTGTGTTCATTTAATATTCAATAGAATTTTGTAAACAGAGAACTAGAACTCAAATGAGGAACTGGCCGCTATATTGTACTAGGTAAGTGGAAAGCCGTAATTGAGCTGAAGATAGCTTGACAAGGGAGAACTAAAATAGGTCACACGTCATTACAGAGTTTTACTGAGAAGTAATACAAAATTTCACAAGTAACTACTTATATACCAATTTTAATTAGTAGGTACTTGTGAAATTTTGCATTACTTCTTCTTATTTTTTAAAGTAGGTAATATATAAGTAGGTACCTATCTACATATTAGAATATGTAAGTAGGTTACATATTCTAATATGTAGATAGGTACCTACTTATATGTAGTTAGTATCTACTATACTGGCTATATTTTAGCCGACTGTACCTATTTAACAAAAAACTTCTTTAACTAAACAATTTTTTTCAAACGTCTATTTTTGCATTTTTTTTACAATTTTGTGTACAAACGGAGAAAAGAGTTTAAAGAAAGAACAAAGGGTACAAAGGGAGAAGAGGTAGTTTGTTTGTTGCTAGCTTGTTTTATAATTTTTGAAATGAAAACTTCTTTAGGCACTTTTGCTATGGGGAAAATCACTGAACTCGTGACCGTCACATTAATAAGACATTTATAGATCCACTAGAGGGCGCAAATCTAAACATTGAGTTCTATCAGCTCCTTATTAATTGATGGTCATGGTAGACACACTGCCCCACCGAAAACCCCGGTGGGGTACGGCCCGAGGGGGTTTCCACAGGTATAAAAAAAAGTATAGTGTGTGTTCCGATATACACTGAGAACACTGTAAGGTGTGACGTCCATTTAGGACTGTCTTAAGTTGGCGAGAAGTCGTTTTATTACATTTTTTTTGCTCTTTCAACTGTTCGTTAACTGTTCGATCAAAATTTTTATTTGTTCGATCTTAGTTTTTTTTTTTAAATAAAATAAAAAAAAATATTTCTTAAGTTGGCGGGGAGAAGTCGTTTTTTAGCTTTTTTTTTGCTATTTCAACTGTTCGTTAACTGTTCTTCATTGATCGATCACAATTTTTATTTGCTCGATCCTAGTATATTTTTTAGAACTAAAATAAAAATTTACCCTCAAGATGGCGGGGAGAAGTCGTTTTTTTAATTTTTTTTGGCCTTTCAATTGTTCGTTAATTGTTTTTCATTGTTCGATCAAAATTTTTATTTGTTCGATCTTAGTTTTTTTTAAATATAATAAAAAAATTGCTTTCTTAAGTCAGCGGGGAGAAGTCGTTCTTTAACTTTTTTTTTGTTATTTCAACTGCTCGTTAACTGTTGTTCATTGTTCAATCAAAATTTTTATTTGTTCTATCTTAGTTTTTTTTTTTTAATAAAATTTAAATTTACCCTCAAGTTGGCGGGGAGAAGTAGCTTTTTTTACATTTTTTTTTGCTATTTCAACTGTTCGTTAACTGTTCGTTATTTTCAACAGTTCGTTAACTGTTCTTAATTGTTCGATCAAAAATTTTTTTGTTCGATTTTAGTTTAAAAAAAAAAATAATTGCCCTCAAGTTGGCGGTTTGACCAAGTACTTTGTTTGTCATAAAATTCAGTTCAGGCACACACGTTATGGTCACAGTAATTCTAACCTAACCTTAACCTAGCCATTTCTATTCAATTCAAATATCCTACTAATATTAAATCGTCTCGTACTTAATATTAGAGTGCCCTCTCTGATGTGAGACTCTCGCGTGATGCGTATAATCCATGTTGGATATTAAAATTTTAGGCTTGCGACTGAATTACTAAGTGAGCGACAGAAATGGCTAGGTTTAGGTTAGGTTAGAACTGTGAGCATAACGAATTTTATGACAAACGAAGTACTTAGTCAAACCGCCAAAAAAAACTAAGATCGAACAAAAAAATATTTTGATCGAGCAATGACGAACAGTTGAAATAGCAAAAAACAAATGTAAAAAACGACTTCTCCCCGCTAACTTGAGGGTAATTTTTTATTTTATTTAAAAAAAAAACTAAGATCGAACAAACAAAAATTTTAATCGAACAATGACGAACAGTTAACGAACAGTTGAAAGAGCAAAAAAAAAAAACTTATACAAGAACGACTTCTCCCCGCCAACTTGAGGGTAAATTTTTATTTTATTTAAAAAGAAAAAACCGAGATTGAACAAATAAAAATTTTGATCGAACAATGTTGAACAGTTAACGAACAGTTTGACAAAAATGTCAAAAAACGACTTCTCCCCGCCAACATGAGGGTAATTTTTTATTTTATTTAAAAAAAAAACTAAGATTGAACAAATATTTTTTTTTATCGAACAGTTAACAAACAGTGGAAAGTGCCAAAAAAAAAAATGTAAAAAAACGATTTGTCCCCGGAAACTTAGGACAGCAGATGATATTTCCTATCTATTCTTTTCTTTTAATCTATGGTGCCGACTTGTCTTGTCCTGTCAATTTGTCTGAATTTGTCATTGTCTTGTGACGTCAACGTCAGTCAAGAAAATAATAACAAATTGTGGATCTCCAGTACCTAATAGTTTAATATGTTTATATTTAGGATTCCATAGCTATTGTGCGAAGCACATATAGTAACGTGGCTTTTTCATCCAAGAAAAACGGAATCATCAGCGAGTAACGAAATATATTATAACATCAAGTGCTAGCCAATTCAATGCAAAATGGAATCTTTGTCGAAACAGGAGCTGATATCGACAATCACTAAGCAAGCGGATCAAATTAAGCGGTATGAAGGACGACTCAGAGGTAGGACATCCATGCAGTTTCTAAAACCGTTCGTTCATGAAACTTAGGCAACATGTTCAGTTGATCCAATGTTCCAGATGTTACAAAATTTATTGTGCTGTGATGTTATAAACTTAAAAGTTAAGTATACTCTTATGCGAAGGCCTAAGAGTATACTTAGTTAATAGTGACTTCAAAATATTTGTAGACAGATCGATAACTCTTTATTTGTACACTATTTTTACTATGGAAGTAACTATATCAGTAATTATATAAATCATAATATAATGTACACCGGGCGGCCTTATTGCTTGATGCAATCTCTTCCAGGCTATCTTATAATGGATCAAAATGATTTGGAAAAACAGTGGCAGTTGGTGTATTTACAAAAAAGAATAAAAATAATAAAATATTGTAAATATTTTGAGATATAAAACATTGTCAAAACTTGACAAAGTAAAATTGAAAAAGACTACTCTATTTGCGAAATATCTACATGTCTTTGTTTGTATCTAAAGAAAGAAATGTAACTTTATAAATTGATTATGTAGTTACTTAAGTGTGTTACTTACTTATGTATGCCCCTGAGGATATGTATTTCAACACCATCTGTCTTTGAGTGAGATTCTTTTATAGATAGATGTCAGAGAGATTCTGTTTCAGTGTTTGGGTTTGTATGTCTAGAGAAATATTTGAATCCTGCTAATATTATAAATGTGAAAGTTTGTGAGGACATATGGATGTTTGTTACTCTTTCATAAAAACTACAGAACCGATTGCCATGAAACTTGGTATGTAGATAACTGAAGACCTGGATTAACACATAGGCTACTTTTAACTTAGGCTAATTTATATGGTTGAAAGTCAGATTGGATTTCTTTTTTCGTATTGGGAAGAGTATTAATTGAGGAAGGTTATGCCTATAACCTTCCTCAATGTATGTAACATTATGCTGTGAACCTTAGGAGCGGAGCAGTCACCGTAACCACAGGTGATGGTCACTGCTCTGCTATCTAAGGCTTAATGGCCATATCTTTTGATTGCCTTGAAGAAGCTTGATTTTCTTACAACTTCAAGGGACTGCAGCCTTATGTATTAGGTATTAATTTCACCTTGATGGGTCCACGGGTTCCTGAAATAAAGGGTCTTGACAGACAGACAACAAAGGGTTCCTTTTTTTCCTTTTGTGGAATGGAACCATAAAATAAACAAAAAAAATTAAAAAGTTAATTTTTTGTTTATTTTAGGGTTTTTTTTGGAAAATTACTAATGCTAAGTACATTTTTTAATGTGTTTAGTGTGTTTTTTTTGCTAAATTTATTTGGTACACAAAATAAATTCATGTTAAGTATTATGTCTTTGGTCATCACCCTAAGGTTGACTGCCTCCTATATAGTAATAATGTCTTAGGCATTAAGTCTTTAAACGTTATTCTTTGTGCATGAAGTTTTAATAAATAAATAAATTGGTAAACTATATTAATAACTCGTAATTTATTTTACAGATGTAGTCACAGCATACAAAGGTCTTATTAAAGAGAAAGAGGCATTGGAAATCAGTCTCAAAGCTCTGAACAAGACCGAAAGTGTTGAAGATAGTGGAGGTAATTATAATAGAATCTATACTAACATTATAAAGCTGAAGAGTTTGTTTGGTTGAACGCGCTAATCTCAGGAACTCCTGGTTCGAATGGAAAAATTATTTTAGGGTTGGATAGCCTATCGAGGAAGGCTATAGGCTATATTACATCACTCTATGACCAATAGGAGCGGAGTATTAATGAAAAATGTTGCAAAATCGGGGCAAATTTACAAACGCAGATGAAGTTGCGCAGGTCAGCTAGTATTATATATTAGGATTAAATTTAAAAGTGCCAATACTTATCTTAAAAGGATACTTGCTTTGTTGAGGGAAGCAACAATGCACAAAGTACAGAGTGATTTAACAAAGATAAGAATAGAATAAAGGCTATGGGTACCTATGTAACTATTTATGTTGATCAAATGTAAACATGCATTCTTGCAAATGAAAGTGAACATAGAACAAGGGGAATAGTGATAGGTGAGGGTATATGTAGGCTAAATCAGACCTCAACACTGAAAGTAACATTCCATTACCAAACAAACAACCCGAATTAAACAGTGTGGTAGCAGTGTTTTGTTTTTGCTGTTGAGTAAGGTTGCCATATCTCTTCAAAGAAAGGTTAACAGATGGTAAAAAATAGGAAAAGTATTTTAAGTTATTTAACGTTATTCTTTTTAATAATGAACACTTATGAATGTTAAAAAGTTGTTTTAACATTTAGTGCTGGATTCGTAACACAATGGTATCAATTCTGTTGTATTACTCTTTTGACTACAATTGACTAAATTTTCTTCATACAAAATGTAAAACTTGTACACTTTCAAACAAGGTCTTATTTCAAATTTAAACAAGTAGGTAACATATATCGCTATCGAAATTAATTTTATTTTAATTCGAAAGCAATTAATTTGTCGACTAAAGTCTGACATGCTTAAATAAACTTTAATACCATGTAGCGAGAGCCGTTATCCGTTGAATGCCATCTCTTTTGCTCTGTGTTTTTAGTAAGCGTCTTCGTAGGTGTCGATTAAAATAACGTCATCCTAGTTCGTTTTGAACAAGTTTTTTTACGGCAATTATACGGCATTTGAATAAATGGGGACTCTCGCTGCGTGGAAATAAATTTGAGTATATGTTGACAGGTTTTAGTGAAATTTAGTGTTTAGCTGAGAAATAGATGCCAGTAACAAATAGACCTTGTTGCGAAGGAGACAGGGTTGATTTCATATGAAGAAATTAAGTCAGGTTTTAGTTTAGTCGAGTGTACAATAGAATCGGGACCAATATGTAATTTTTTTTTATTTATTACACATTACAACCAACAATATCACATATAGCAAATACAAAGTTTTGACCTGGATTGCAACGCAACAAATATGTGGATACAATAAGATAATAGCTAGACAAAAAGCAACACTACATAATGAGTAGCAATGCAGGTTCGTCAGTAGATTTAGACGCTTCTTGGGTTACGCAGAGCCTTCCAAGGCCAACCTGCTATGGAGGATGTCTTTCACAATTTTAATAAATGCACTAAAGTTACTATCAAAAATGTCTAATAATTCATTACTCTTTATCATATCTATAAGTTGACGAGCCATCCGGGTTAATGGGTTGAAGCAAGAAATATTATTTTTATAAATTTGTAGGGTGAAAAGATTAGTTTGATTAGCTCTACGAGCACTATACTTAATATTGAAACTAATTGTGGAGAGCAACTCCGGTGAATCGATAATGTAGTGAATAATTTTGTAAAAATACTAAATCAGAGTATACACGACGGCGCTCTAGAGCCTGAACATTAAATTTGGAGAGTCTGTCATGGTAATTTAAATTTGATCGACCGGGGTTCTGACGATAGTTAAGAATTCGAAAGAATTTTCTCTGAACACGCTCAATGTCTCCTATATGAACCTTGTAATTCGGTGACCATACGGGACTACCATACTCTAATACCGTCCTCACTAGGGCAAAGTATAAGTATAAAGTACTGCGCGGGTTTCTAAAGTCTTTAGTACTTCTTAAAACAAAACCTTGAAGTTGATTGGCTTTGCATATAATATGATCATAGTGAGCACGAAATGAAAGTAATTGATGTTATCATTACACAATAATGCCAGTAATACCGTGCGAGAGTCATGCTTCGGCACTTATGGGCCGGCTCGACCGGAGTGATACCACAACTTCGCCGAAAGCCGGCAGTCGCCGAAGCAATGCTTTCTTGCTTTTCGCCGAGTGAGTGAGGTTACCGGAGGCCCTAACCCTTCCCTCCCCCTCTTCCACCCTTCCCCTACTCCGGCCCTAATAAGGCCGACAACGCACTTGTGACTCTTGAGTTGCAGATACCCATGGGCGGCGGTAGTCATTTACCATCAGATGACCCGTCTGCTCGTTTGTCCCCTATACCATAAAAAAAAGTAGTCTTAAATATGTGACTTGTTCACGAGCTTGACACGAGCGCCAGCATTATTACTTGTGAAAACAGATCAATTTAATGTTACCTGTAAAAATAAATTAGTATTGTGCTGTAGTACTCGCTCCATTCACATGGTGGCTTATTTTTTACAGATGAGAAAAGAGATGACTCGCTTGCCACCCTTATGCAGTCACTGTCTGCCTTGACACAGGAGAAGTCACGAATGGAGGAAGCTTTCCAAGCAGATAAGAAACTTACTAGAGATAAGGTATTATTAAGCTTTGTTTTTGTATTTTTATATATATATATACATATATATATATTTTTTTTATATATAATAAATAAAAAAAAAATTGCACAAAGCTTTTTGTTACATAAAATAAAAAAATACAGTAAACCCACACTAGGATTCCCTGTGTCGTGAGGTTCAGGAATATTACATTACACATAATTACATTACAGTATTACATACTTCTCTAGTGGAATCATAGTAGTATAAAATCTAAATTAAATTCTGTAAGTCGATAATTGTTTTATTGTGACTTAATTATAAAAGTAAATGATATTATGGTTTTAATCTTGTAATCTTCTTACATGAACAGTATGAAAACCAAATAGCATCAATAAGAGAAGACACAAAGACCCTGGTGCAACAACACTTGGCCGAGATAAATAATTTAAAAGCCAAGATTGCGTATGAGATACAGGAACGGGAGAAAGAGAGAGCTGATCATGCAGCTATGATGAAGTAAGTATGTGTTTTAAAATGCACATATTTTTCTTTGTGATTAAAATACTATTAATATTATCTTTTCCCATTGGTATTCATCATCATTCTAGCGTTTGTCCCGGTTGCGTCTGACGACGCCCGGGGTCCGCTTTCCTACTTTTCTCCTCCACTTTGCACGATATTTGGCATCCCGCGGAGTGAGTCCATTGACACGCATATCATCGCCGGCATGGCCAGACATTTGTTCCCCACGTAGCCTTGCGGTTGCCGCAAAACCTGACCGTACCATCGAAGGCGACACTCTTGCGACTTAGGGATTCTCCATTAATCACGTGAGGCTCGAAAGGGAGTTCGGAAAAATCATGAAATATCGAGGGGGAAGGGGGGGGGGGGTGTATTGACTAGGGGGGGAGGGGTTTAGTCTAAAACCTCGCCACGTATCACCAGGGGGAAGGGGGGGGGGTTAACATCACGTGATTAATAGACGACCCCTTATCTGTAATGTCAAGGACATGAAGGCTACCGTGGATGTGAAAGTTCCTGGTCCTTCCGCGTGACTCCACACATCCATCGCAGCATTTTCATCTCCGTGACACGCAGCTCCTGCTTGCGTCGCTCTAATAACGGCCACCCCTCACAGCCATGTAAAAGGACAGGCCTAGTGATGGTTTTATAGACCTGTCCCATCAACCTGACCGGCATTTTGGGGTCACAAATGACACCAGTCATCTCACGTCATTTAGCCCGTGCGGCAGTAATGCTTGCCTTGACGTCGCAATCGATGTCACCGGACGCGTGTAGTACAGATCCCAGGTTTTGATCTGGGTCCGTGCGGTTGACCAAGTTATCGCCTATGGTACTCGGTCTTCGCCACATTAAGTTTAAGACCGTCGTTTTCAAGCGTCCCCTTCCACACCTTCACACGTTCAGCAACCTGCCCCTTTTTCATCGGTATTGACCTATTTTTGACCGACTTCAAAAAAGGAGGAGGTTCTCAATTCGACTGTATTTTTTTTTATATTTGTTACCTCAGAACTTTCGACTGGGTGAACCGATTTTGATGATTCTTTTTTTAATTTGAAAGCTGCTTCCCGAGTGGTCCCATCCAATTTGGTCCAATTCTGACAATGGCATCCACGAGAAAACGTTTTTTTTAAGTCGGTTTTTTTTAAAGAATTTAACTCTTTTGTTTCTATTTCTGTCTGTCTGTATGTTCTGTATTAAAAAAAAAATACATTTTCTCAACAGTAGAGATATACAAAAGTAGAAGTTAGTAGTAATACCTATTTACTTTAATTTCTAAAAACTTTCAGGGAGCTGCACTTAAAATTAAACAGTGAAAGAAAAACTAAAGAAAAATTAGAAGATAAGGTTGTAAACACATCAGAAGCACAAGGTAAGTAAACTGTAAAATTCTACAATAATAAGTGTTACATTTTGTGTATTCTTCTAGGTATAACTAAAACAAAAAAGAGGTTTTATTTTTTTTTTGTATTGTTGCAAAAATGCAGCACTCGTTATAAATGAATTTATAGCACTTGCATTAAAGGAACATTTACAATTTGTTACTGTATATTTTGTAATTGATTTTCATAAAATATAAGACAAGTAACTAAACTGTTTAAAAAATATATATTGATCCATATACAGTACGGATTGATCAGAAAATGTAAAGAATTAAATGTAGAATAGACTAAATGTGTATTAAAAAAAATACAATTTTTTTATTGCCAATAAATGTAGTTTTTAAACTGACAGTTTACATTTGCGCGCGAAAACGGATTTCCAGCTCCAAATCCACTGTTTATGAATACTTTGCTTTGTTAGTGGCGACTTTCGTGATATTTTTTTATATAAGTGGGTACTATATAGATACTGCAAACTATTTAAAATGGACCATCCTGATCATCCATCAACATCAAGTAAACACAACAATGCCACTAATAATATTCTGAGAAAATGTTTTGTGCTTATGTCTCTACTATCTACTACGACAAAGGGGTTAGTCTGTGATCCTTCAGTATCAGCAAAAATATGTTTGTTCTAAATACAGATAAAAACGCGCGTTCCACGAAAAAAAAAATACGTGATATCTCACTACACCCCTCTCCCCTTAGTGATATTTCCTGATTTTTACCCAGCCCCCCTCCCCCCTTTCGCGCCTCACGTGATTAATGGACAATCCTTTATAATATAGCAGTTACATATATACATTATCTATGAAAGCAAAGATAAGTATATGGAATTAAACTAGATACTTACTTATCACCTCAACTTAAACAATCACAATCATTGAATCACTTTGGTGATGGAAAAATTATGTCAATTTTATCGTAGTAAAGATATATCTCAAGATATGACTGTAGATAATCCAACTATTAAATCAAACTTGAACAAAGTTTATGAGTAGGTCATTGTAGTTTATTGGTCTTGTCGCTAATCTCTGCAGCCTTAGACAAGTGTCAAACGTTTGTTAGCGTTTCCATTTCTAATGAATCGAGTTAGTGAACGCGAACTCACCACTTGAACGTCCGCTCGGGAAACTAAATGTGCCGTCTAACGTCCACCATTCACCGCCTCAAGCTGCGCGAAACGTGCCCGCTGCTTGGTAACAAAAACCTTTGTAACAGCTAAAATATTTCGACTGACCAACAGGCCTAGTGGTTAGTAACCTGACTGCTATGCCATAGGTCGTGGGTTCGATTCCCACCCGAGTCTGGGTGTTCTTTGTGTCCGTTGTTTGTATGTTTGTAAAGTCCCCGCGACACAGGAGTAATTCCTAATGCGGGAGTTGTCTTTTTTATAAAAAAAATATAATAGCTATAGCGAAGACAAAAATACTGGAAAATAGCTAGATGTTTATAGATGGAAGTTATCTATTTCAAAATTCAATTCTATAATACTTATAATAAGGTTGATATGAATTCCCGAGTAAAAATTAAAAGATACTTTCTATAAATTTGTTTCGTAAGCATAAAATATAATATATTTTATCAACAAAATACTTTAAAACAAAACTAGATTAATTTCCCATCAATATGATGCTAAAATATTGATATATAATTAATTTTAAGTAGCTAAAGAAATCGAATCAAAATACATTTTCCCTGCAATTTTGCAGCGGCTTCTTGTCGACTACCAAGTCGTCTCACGTCTCAACCACAGACAACATTCAGCTTTTTAGAGAGAGGTCTAAACCTCTCTCTAAAAAGCAGAATGTTGTCTGTAGTTTTTTTTACAAATATCAAAGTGTTTGGCGCGTATTATTTAAGTGAACTTCAATTAATTAAGTGAGGCCTTTAGAGAGGAAGAGGATATCGATCCTATCCTAGCTATTTAGAGGATAAAGGTCTCAAAAATACGTGAAATTTGCTGAGATTCGGCGATCTGATATATATATCCGAATTTCACGTAATCACGTATTCTTTTTACATGAAACTTTGAAAATCAATCTTGAAACTCCATGAGTTCCTGTGGATTAAAATAAGTATGCTTTTACAACTTTTACTTGTTCTTATTAAGTGTTTTATTGTTTGATTTTATTACTGTGATTCTAGACAACGCTATCTCTTAAATACTAGTGTTCACAAGTCTCAAATTATGTTTTTGAACTGAAAACTTCTTTAGCCGAATTGAGTGATTTTTGGTAGAGGGATATTTGCATCTTCTTTATTTGCTTTTAACATGTAGTTTAAAGCAATTTAATACTCATTCTTGCAAAAATGTGTGTCTATTATAAAATTTGACTTACCACAGTCTACGTTCAAACGTAGATAAAGTTCAATAGAAATGAAATATGTTTTCGACAGCGTCCCAAGTGGAGTGTGAGAAGCGCGTGCGCGACCTGAGCAGCTC